>CM014274.1:48593740-48613779 GCA_004135705.1 Alloteropsis semialata | reverse complement strand
AACTTCTCCTTCTTGCCATTAATGTGAAGCTGGATTTCTCCAGCACCCACATTAATGTGAGCGTCTGCTGTGCTCAAGAAGGGTCGCCCAAGGATGAGCGACGAGTCGTTGCTCACGTCCATGTCCAGTACCACGAAGTCGACAGGGACGAAGCAATCCCGGATGCGGCCTCGGCTATCCCCTCCGGGTAGCGGACCGTGGAGTCGGCCAGCTGCAGTCTCATGGGAGTAGGGGACAAAGTAGTGTAATTTAAGCGGTCAAACACTACCTTTGGCATGACACTGACACTTGCCCCAGATCACAGAGTGCGTGCTCGAAATGCTGTGTCCCGATTGTGCATGTGATGGTGAGACATCCTGGGTCCTTCTTCTTTTTCCGGGACCTTGTTCAGAATGGCAGCACTGCACTCCTCAGTCAACTTTACGACCTCGGTACTTGGGAGTGGACGTTTGTTGTTGAGTATGTCCTTCAAGTACTTCGCATAGGTCGGTACCTACATAGCATCCAGCAATAGCACATGTATGTTAACTTTTGAATAACTTCTACGAACCTGGCGAATTGCTCGTCCGCGGATGGCTTCTTTTGACGTTGCGGGAATGGCAAAACATTGGAGTCGTAGAACTCATGCGGCGCAGTTTGTCCAGCTGGCGCCAGCTCGGCTTCAGGCTCTTCCCTTTCTTCTGGGATCTCCTTCCTCGGTGCTGCTGCCTTCCCTGCATGGTTAGATGGGACTGGGTCCCGAGTAGCCTTACCGCTCCTCGTGGAAACAGCCTTAACATGCCCGGGAATTCTCCCCTTATCACCAGAAGGAACAGCGGCGGCAAGCTGAGCTAGCTGGGTTTCTAGCATTTTGTTAAAGCTCAGCTGGCTCTGGAAGGTGGAGGATAAACTTTCTATCTTAGAATTTATGCCCTCTAGAGCCTTATCATTAGCAGCAAGCCTCTTAGAGATAGATTCATTAATCTTGGCCTGACTAAGGACAAGATCTTTAAGGGAAGGTTGGTTAGAGAAAGAGTTATTATTGTTACCTCCTTGGTAAAATAGGCGTTGCTGGTTCCAGTTCCCTTGAGGCCGGTACCCGTTGTTGCCGTTTATGAACTGTACCTCCTCTTGAGTCTCGAGGCAGTTGTTCTCCGAGTGGCCGGTTTCTACACAGAATTCACGCGTCATGTGTGAGTCTAGTGGCCCTTCAGTGTCGGCGCCCCCATCCTTGGTGCGGTCATCAAGGCGCTTCATGATGAGGTCCATCTTGGCGGCCAGCATGTCCACCTCCTTCACGGTGTGCATACCGCGTTTGCGCCCCTGAAGACGGTCATCATTACAAGATTGGTTTGACACCATCTTTTCGATGAGCAGCTTAGCGGCGGCCACGGTCAAGGAGAGGAATGCCCCTCCAGCAGCAGCATCCATGTGTTCACGGGCGGTCTGAGACAGCCCATGATAGAAGTTCTGGAGCAGGAGCCATTCTTGCATACCGTGGTGGGGGCATGCAAGAATGTAGTCCTGGAAGCGATCCTACGCCTCCGGGACAGTCTCCCCAGACTTGTTGGAAGCTAGAGATTCTCCCCCGAAGGGCATTGGTTTTTCCAATGGGGAAGAATTTAGCCAAGAATGCATTGGAGCATTTGGTCCATGTGTTCACCGCCTCCCGGTTGGAGTAGAACCATTGTTTGCCTCTTCCCAACAGCGAGAACGGGAACAAGCGAAGCCTGATGGCCTCTTGTTCGACTCCTCGGATGGTGATGGTGCTGCACACCTCCAGAAAATGCTGCAGGTGAGCACTAGCGTCTTCATTGGCCTTCCCATAGAAGGGACTGGCCTGCACCAACTTGATCATTGGGGCCTTGAGCTCAAAAGCATGGTCCCTCATGGCCACTTCCGGACCCGTAGGGATCTAGGTAGCGGACGGGGCGGAGTAGTCGCGGATCGTCCTGTCGGCCATGGCTTCTTCCGGTTGGGGTGCTACGGGAACGGGTTGTTCTCCTTGGTTGGAGGATTCTCCGATGACTGGTTCGGTCTCTGACAAGAACACCTGAGGGATTATGACACGAGAACGTACCCTCCTTCCTATGGTATTTGGGTTCTCGACGTAGTTGGATGGTAATTGGAAACCAGTCATACCCTACCCTGTTTCACATCACAGAGAAACAGAGCGAAATGGTAAACCTGCTAGATTACTGGCAATTAATCATGTTGCATTAAATACATGGATGATCAAAACTCTTTAACCATTGCTTTCCCCGGCAACGGCGCCAGAAATGCTTGTTGGTATTTCTTAGCATCACCACCTAGAGTAGTGATGGTACTAGAGATACTTCATCGTAAATCTAGACATTACAGATATTCTGCAAGCGCACAGAAGTATGTTGTAGCATTTCACCCGGGAGTATTCCAGAGTATCGTTATTTATTTATCCGAAGGGAAAGCGTTTAGTTAAAGAGAGGTGTCATCCAATGCATTTACTTACAACAACATTAATGTACCATAATCTAAGCAGGGGTAAATGGTATAGAAGTGAATGGGTAATGTGACACACAGAAGTTCATTGCTCATCATTAAGATAGTCTTAGTTAGTCATAGTATATTAGTAAAAATTACAAAGGATTCGTTAGCATCATACATATGGGACTTGGATATACTACATACCCTATACAAGCTCATTCAAAGATTATATGCAAGAGGACATATCGAGGTATCCAGTGGTTCCCTCATCAAGGGACGACAGTAGGACATCTTATCATAAAGGCCTAATACCCACTCCCGAACGTGGTGGATTACAAAGGATGGACAGGGCTATCACCACCAGCCGCCTACCTCTACTAATCCGTGGGGCAGCGATACCCTCAACAGTATTCCGTATTCCAAACACCATGCTTGCAAAATAAAATACAACTCTATCTATCACGTTAATAAATAGAGCAACCATAAGGCACATTGAGCCAATATCATAGCATATCTTCACTTGAACAAGGTGCAAGACATAAGTAGTATATACTAAGTAGATAAGGTATAAATGAGGCATACAACATAAGTATGAAGGTATTTCCATTAAGCTCAGAGTATTACAAGTAAGTAAGAGAATACAAGAACTGAACTCTAGAACTTACCAAGACTCCTTCGGAAGCCTTCAGAAGATCTAAAACTATGACTATCACTACTAAGACTAAGACTAAGCTTGTAGCAAAGGAGAGCTCATCTTTTGGTGTGTGTTTGAGTACGGCGCGTATTTATAGCATCACATAGGCGGCTGGAGCCGGCCAGAGGCGGTTGAGGCCGTTTGGAGGTGGGCCCAGGTCGGTCGACCCTTGGATCCACCGTCTTCAGCATTGCTCGGCTCAGATGTAATCTCTAAGGCGATTTACAGTTGTAGGTCAAAGGAGGGCCGAGTCGAGCGCACGGGAAGGTCGGCCGACCTAGGGGGGTCTCCACAACCGCCTCTAGGGCCCATCTTCCTCTGGGAGACTTACATGTGGGTCCTGAGGTCGGTTTCAGGTGGGTTCTGTCGGTTTGCGTACACTTAGCTCTGGTTGTGGGCCCTTCAATCCATGGGATAGACACGTGGCTCATCTTTCACCATTAACTTCAACCGACCATGAATCAGCGTTCACGATCATTCCATAGTGTGCTTCTTGACCTGTGTGGAGAATGGGCTCGATTGGGGTCCAGGCCAGGTCGCCCGACCTAGCCAGGTCGGCCGACCTGGGCCTGTGCCCAATTTCGTCCATCTTTTGCACCGTAGTCCCTGTGCCCATTAACATTATTTGAATGCTTATGTTTAAGTTATGCCTTGATCTTTATTAGTTTTCTGAGCCTATTGATGGTCGGATTTTTTCGTTATAAGGACCGTCAACAACTCCCCCAAGCTTAGCCTTTTGCTCGTCCCGAGCAAAGACTAAAACTTTAGGCTCAGTGGATCAGGAGTTGCTTCCTCATTACTCCTCAAAAGTACCAGTGGTTCAGCAAGATATTCTACCAAGAATTGAATAAGCTAGTAAAATAGACTTCCCTTATTATCTTGGCCTTTTATGGGGCTTGTAGCTTCTCCTTGTCTTGGGCGGTTGGTAGCCGGAACGACTTAGACCAAGCACCTTGCCTTCTACCTTACTTGACAGTCAAACCGGAGGTTTTGTAATTTTTCAAAAGACAGAGTTCCTTAGGTGGTACTCTCGAGTCACTCAAGGTGTATTTCCTTACCAAGTTCCTCTCTCAACTCTCATGTCACTTGTTTGAGTGGAGCTTGTGCTAGGAGAGCTAGATATCATACTTGTATTGCACATATTGTAAAGTCAAGATCAGGATTCAAAGAGAAAATAAATCATACTCTCAAACCAAGATGTGCACGTGTGTGGATGGCAAGATGTATGATAGCTCCTTTTTAAGGTTCCTCTTCCCCTTAATAGAGGTTGCTTTTTAGAGGCATGGCTTTACTTTTTGAACAAAGAGCCTTCATGTGCTCTTTTTTTTAAGTACTTGGACCTTCATGTGTCTAATATATTTTATTTTTTTATCAGCCCATGTCTCCTTTTGCAATAAAGTTGGGGAAGAGTACCAGACTTTATGTAGAGCTTTTATTTGGTGGATGGATAAATGTCATGCTTACTTTCAGAGTAGAAGTGGAACATGTATATGGTGGAGTGTGCGTGATCTTGGCTTTAAGAGCATGAAATAAATCTCTAAAAATCTCATTGACCTTGACAACACTCAATGCAAAAGCAAGTAGCTCATGTAGGAATTTTAAACAATGAGGGCTTTGGTAGGAATGTGAATCACCATAAGGAACTCTTTATTTTATTTTTAAAAGAAAACTGCGGTTATCAAGTCTTGCTTGGTGTAAGCCTTAAGGTAACTCAAGTCTTATCATATCATAGCCAACAACAACCTAGACTAGAGCTTACATACACTACCCATAGATAGACAAGACAACAGAAAAGCAATCCCGGATACGCACCGGAATGTCCTCAGCTATCCCCTCCAGGTAGCGGACCGTGGAGTCGGCCAGCTGCAGTCTCATGGGAGTCGGGGACAAAGTAGTGTAATTTAAGCGGTCGAACACTACCTTTGGCATGACGCTGACACTTGCCCCCAGATCACAGAGTGCGTGCTCGAAATGCTATGTCCCGATTGTGCATGTGATGATGGGACATCCTGGTTCCTTCTTCTTTTCCGGGACCTTGTTCAGAATGGCAGCACTGCACTCCTCAATCAACTTTACGACCTCGGTACTTGGGAGTGGACGTTTGTTGTTGAGTATGTCCTTCAAGTACTTCGCATAGGTCGGTACCTGCATAGCATCCAGCAATGGCACATGTATGTTGACTTTTGAATAACTTCTACGAACCTGGCGAATTGCTCGTCCGTGGATGGCTTCTTTTGACGTGAGTAGTGATGGTTTTCTGAGCCTATTGACGGTCGGATTTTTTTGTTATAAGGACCGTCAACACCAGTGCTGTTCTTGGTTGGCTGTATCGGCAGATGTGTTACGCTTGTAGGCGCACGGGTGGGAGTGCTAACATGGGGGGTTGTGTCTATCATTTGCAATCATGGATGTGGGAGCGGCTTCCCGTTGGTCGGTCGGAGCGGTATACACATGGGGTAAGATACTACCTTTTGCTATATTTAGATGAAGTTTAATGTTAATGCATTTCCATGTTGTTAACTATGATTTGAAATATTCTTTCATTTGACATGTCATTTGTTTTGTTGAAGCAATTACCAACTTATGGTGAAGAGCCATTGGCTACTATTGGTTACTTATGGCACAACATTCTCAATGTCCATGGAAACCCGGTGAGGCGTTACATTGACTACAACAATGCTCTTGACTACCTCATTGATGCACATGTAAGTTATCTACACTTTCCTCTTGTTGTCCTATGTTTTATGCATAGTTGGAAATTCATTTGATTCATGTTACCTAGATTAATTGGTGACCATACGATCGAGATGAGGTGGAATGCATAACACTTAGTCCATATTGCAAGATGGACCAAGATTACTGGTGCTCGGTTTGTCCCTTCATTTGTTTCTAAATTGTCAAGTACCACATTCCAAGTAGAGTCATAAGGCAATTTGGCGTACTTCAACCTTTTCCTCCAGAGTACATCAAATACTAATCCAGCACTTCATAGGTATGTTGTGTAATCATTGAGTTTATATTCTTGAAATCGTGCCTTGTTGTATTTTTCTTTTGAGTTTATATTCTTGAATGTAGTATTGACCATCGACGCCAGAGGGGCAAAAAAGATTAGGGGCTGAAACACCATGGGTACATTAACACTTGAGATAGTAGGGGAGCCAACATTGTGATAGGAGGTGCACTTCACCGTGACCCCCCTTATGAAAATTATTTGCAATGGTTTAGAGCGAACACATGGATGAAGCTGAAGGTAGCTATGGATGTCGGTCCTGTCGAGGATCTACCTTCTGATCTGGAAGATGTTTTTGACCAGTACGATGACATGACAAGGCAGAGCACGCAGACACAGTGGGGACCAGTGGAAGACTACGTTGTAAGAATGGTTCAATTATTTGGTTTATTTGATAAATGTATTTGTGCCTTTTCTGAACTTTGCATTGGTTGCACTTCACTTGGCAATCACAGGTACAACAACTTGGTCGGTTTGCTAACGAGTATCTCGTTGCATTTGGTGTGCCAATTGGTGATCTGGAAGAGGCGAGCAAGCTACGGGCCTTCATACAGATTAGGTGCTAATGTGCTTCATTGTCTGATTTATTGGTTGCTCATATGCTTGTTTGTGATTTAAGAGATTCCATCGTGGCTGTCAGAAAGCGTGCAAGTTGAATTGTTTGGCCTCATGGGAACCACAAGCAGCTGGTGCACCCTCAAGTTCAGGTACACGTTCTGCTCCATCGACAAGGGCCACCTCAAGGAGTACATGTGCGGGGGTTCTTGTGGCTCTTTTCATGAAATTGTTGGTGGATTTTTGTGGCTCATTATTGACAGACCAAGACCCATGGGAGTCCTTATGGGCTGTAGGCCCGCTAGGAGATTGGGCCGGCAACTCTGATAGATACAAGGAAGAGGCGTACAGATTAAGGAAACTAGTCGGCTACTAGGAAACAACCCGACCTACTTATGTTAGGACTCCATGTTTAGTATCTGACTAGGAGTTTGTTTTTCTTGCCTTGTAGACTATATCTCCCGAGTATATAATGTGAGGCAGGGACTCCTCGTAAAATCATAACCATCAATACGAAGCGATCCACCATATAGGACATAGGGTATTACGCTCTCTCTCGAGGCGGCCTGAACCTGTCTAAATTGTCTCATGTTCACCATCGTGCTTCTGGTTCCGGCGAGGCCCTTACGAACAACTCGACTACTCAGGGACCCCCCTATAGTAGGCTAGCCGGTATAAAAAACCGACAGCTGGCGCGCCAGGTAGGGGCTCTCGTCGAGAATCATCAAGAAAGCTCGATTGCACCAGTCATCATCAACTGCGACAGCGACATGGCGTTCGAGAAGGGCGCCACCTTCGTCTTCGGCTCCTGGGTCTGCACGGTGGACGGCGCGTGCAACTTCGATCGCGTCCTCAAGTCACCGGCTCCGGAGCAACTCATTGACAAGCTCGACGAGATCGCGTCCCGGGTCCGAATTCAACTTGGGCTCGGGAAACCTCAATTCCCAGTTCGACTCCAACTCAGACTGGGAAGATTCCAAAGCAGACTAGGCAGTCCGAGCCGATTTTTGAACCATCGGTCGCGCCGAAATCCAATAACTCAAAAATCCAGAAGAAGAGGAGCTCAGCCACTGCTAAACGCGAGGCCGACACCCCGAGCCAGTTTCCCTAAGGACTCACAGGAACCGCCTCCGTTTACCAGGCGGCGTCTTCAAAGCAACTTCGATCTCTTGTCGAATTTGACGGATTCCCTCTAAGCGGGAAACAAGTCGGACTCATCATCACCTCAACCCCAGAAGGAAGATTCGTCCACTGGCCCGGACGTAAGTGAAATCTCGGAGCAACACCGCAAGAAGACCTGGACATGTCTCGCATCATCGCGTGCATTGATCCACTCCTGTTTCAACACGGGCAGCCTTTGGACTCTTCAAGCGGGCGTGGCTCAACTGTCCCAGCAACTTCGAGCACAGGAAGCCACTCACCGGGGTGTCAAGCCATGGTGTTCATTGGCCAAGAAGAAGAAGTCTCCAGTGATGAGCCAACTGTGGAGAACGAAGTCGTTGACGACCGAGAATGGTGCAGGCAACGAAACGCTACTCGCGTAGATCGTCGTTGCCGTGCCGATCGTAGTCTTCCTCCGCAGAACCTCAATGAACGATTCATTCAAGTCGCTGGGCAAGATGTCTACACCAACGCTACATCCAACATCTTGGCTGTCGCAACAGAGCTTGGCAACATGGCCCAAACTCCAGAGATCCAGAGGATGAAGACGATGCTCGAGACAGCAGCAATTCAGCCTGACGCAATCAACCCTGCTAAAACCATCACCAGGTCCAAGGCACCTAGCAGCCAAGCAAGCAGCCGACCTGCTGAAGGCGGCAACCACGGCAATCCCTCCCATCACCGAAGTAGAGCTCGCCATGAACCCGGCAATGAGGGAGGCGTGGTAGTCGGCGCTGGAGGTAGAAACCACGGCGCCGGGCCTAGCCACCACGTTGCTCAATAGAGTCACAACGGCGGACGCGACGGTAACAGGGACAGAGATGCACGCCGAAACTACCGCGATGATGATAGGGATTTGTGACACCAGCTGCAGAGTAAAGACGCACACACCGTCATCTCTGCACGAGTTCGCGACCGGGAAGAAGAAGAGCGCAGGCGGCGCCAAGAGTATGACCAGATCTACGGGCCCCTAGGCCGAGGCTATCACAACCTTGGCAAGTACAAAGGGTTCCTGGTCTTCTCAGACAGCATCCGCGCCACTTCCTGGCCTGAAAAGTTCAAACCGGCTCATATCAAAAGATACGACGGAAAGCGTGATCTCGAGCAGTGGCTCCGCATCTACTACTCAGCGATCAAGGCGGCAAGAGGCGACATCGACACCATGTGCACCTACCTCCAAGTAGTCCTCGACCAAGCTCCACTGACCTGGTTGGAAGGACTAAAACCAGGCTCCATCGACTCGTGGGATGCACTCTGCAAGGTCTTCATCAACAACTTCCAGGGTTCATGGTAGAAGCCGGGTACTCGCTTTGACCTAGCCCAGTGCAAACAGGGCCAAAACGAGTACCTCCGAAGCTACATCCGTAAGTTTTGGGAGAAACGTTCAACATGTGTCAGACTCTCCGACCATGATGTCATCGACTGCTTCCATAGCGGTCTTACTGATCCCACGTTGCATCTTGACTTCGGGCGAAACATGCCAAAGACGCTTGAGGCCATGCGTGAACACATTGGTCATTGGGCCGACACCAAGGACCTACGGCGTGAGAGATTTAACCGAAACAAGATGGGGGGCAAGTGCAAGCAAGTTGAGAATAGTGACAAGCGCAACTTCAACGACAAGGAACACAAGCCCGAGGACTGAGTCAATGTTGCTGAGAAAGGCCCCTCCCGCAAAAGATTCGAGAAATTACTCGACAAGCAATGCCCTTTCCACCCAAAGGACAAGCACTCCAGCAGGGATTGCATCAGGCTCAGGAAAGCTTTCGACACCGGAGGCGACTCCAAACCCGACGAACCTGACAAAAACAATGGAGGCAAGGGTAACAAAGAAACCGGCTACCAACAAGCTCACAAGGTTGTCAATGTCATCTTTGGTGGGATTGCTCAGACAGACTCGAAGCGCAAGCAAAAACTGATCCATCGCGAGATCGGATGCATCGAGCTTGCTATCCCCACGTTCCTGAAGTGGTCAGAGGTTCCGATTAGTTTCTCTCGTGACGACCAATAGACCAACATTAAGAACCCGGGAAGGTACCTTCTGATACTAGACCCGGTAGTGGCTGGCGCACGACTCACGAGGATGCTGATTGACGACTCACGCGGATGCTGATTGATGGCGGAAGCGGACTCAACATCCTGTTCGCCAAGACACTAAAGAAGATGGGCTTGGACATCACCAATTTGCTCAAGCCCACTGATTCACCTTTCTACAGCATCGTCCCAGTCAACGCTGCCGTACCACTCGGCCAGGTATCACTTCCAGTTACATTTGGTACCGAGGCCAATTACAGGACCAAGTACATCACATTCGAGGTCGCCGACTTCGAATCGTCGTACCACGCAATCCTTGGGGAGACCTGCGCTGGCGAAATTCATGGTGATTCCGCACTACATCTACCTCGTCTTGAAGATGCAAGGCCCTAAAGGGATTCTATCCCTAAAGGGCGACCAAAAGACCTCCTATGATTGCGACACCTAGGCAGTGAAGATTGCTGCAAGCATGCAGCAACCGAACCAGGCAGCAATTGTAGCAGCTATGGCAAAACAACTCGGCGAGATAGCATGATGGTTTTTATTCTTGGTTTATCTAAGGACAGCACCAACAACATAATCACTAGCATCACACATAATCTCGAATGGTAGCGTCCAGTCAGGGGGGTTGAATGTCTGGCGCTGAGATGAGAGCGTTCTTTAAAATGGTGAAAGCATGTAAACACTCATCATCGAAGTCGAAGGGCACATCCTTAGCTAGAAGGCTAGTGAGGGGCCTGGCTATCTGAGAGAAATCTCTAATGAAGCGCCGGTAAAACCCCACATGACCTAGGAAGCTACGGATTCCCTTGACATTGGTAGGAGGCGGAAGCTTTTCTATGACTTCAATTTTCGCTCTATCCATCTCTATCCCCCTTTTGGACACCAAGTGTCCTAACACTATACCCTCTCGAACCATAAAATAGCACTTTTCCCAGTTTAGCACCAGGTCCTTGTCTCGGCATCTTTGTAGCACCTTGTCTAGGTTCTGTAGACAATGGTCAAAAGTCTTTCCGTAGACTGAAAAATCATCATTGAAAACTTCCATGATCTCCTCAATCATGTCTGAGAAAATAGACATCATGCACCTTTGGAACGATGCTGGCGCATTGCATAACCCGAATGACATCCTGTGGTATGCATACGTTCCATAGGGGCAAGTGAAGGTGGTCTTTTCTTGATCATTGGGGTGGATGGGAATCTGGTGATAGCCGGAATACCCATCAAGAAAACAGAAGAAGGAGTGGTTTGCGAGCCTCTCCAACATCTCATCGATGAAGGGGAGCGGGAAGTGATCCTTCTTTATTGCCTTGTTGAGTCGGCGGTAATCAATGCACATCCACCACCCAGTAATGGTACGCTGAGGAATCAGCTCGTTTTTCTCGTTACTTACGACGGTCATACCTCCCTTCTTGGGTACTACTTGGACAGGGCTGACCCATTCACTATGAGGGACGGGATAGATGATCCCGGCGTGCAGAAGTTTTAGGACTTTCTTCTTCACGACTTCCCTCATCGCATTGTTTAGCCTACGCTGAGGCTCCCTAAAAGGTGTAGAAGCTAGATCTATGGGAATACGATGGGTACAGAGTGCTGGGCTTACTCCTTTCAAGTCTTTGAGGGAGTACCTGAATGCCGAGCGGTGTTTCTTGATCACCTTTACGAGTCTATCACTCTCGTAGTGCGCTAGCTTGTCACTAATGATAACAGGGGAATCCCTGTCCTCATTTAGAAAGACATAGTGAAGGCCAGTGGGCAAGGGTTTTAGCTCTACGTGAGTCTTGGGTGGCTTCTCAGTTTCAAGTGGCTCAGAAGCATCATCCTCTTCCTCTATAAAGTCGTGAACATGCTCTTCGAAGAATGACTCAAATGGGTCACTAGGTCGTAGGGATTTCACTTCCTCAGCTGGGTTAGGCTCTACCAAATGTTCGACTATGGAATTCTTGACTCTAGCTAGAGGTATGGTGAGGAGATTTCTTCCTACTTTGGCTAGGAGGTTTCCTTCCGAGGTTACATCCTATAGGAGGCCCTCGATAGGATGTCCTATCATGAGGTCGAAATCTGATGTCTCAAAGACATAAAAGTCTAGAGCCATCTCAATCCCGTTGTGCAAGAGGAGAAAGTCTCGTACTAAACCGAGACTCTCGAGAATACGGCTTGAGGGTGTTCTAAGGATTTTTGATGTTGGGGCCAGCTTCTTACGACGTCCAAGGACATGCGCGAAAGAACTGGACATGATGTTCGCCCCAACAGTCGGGTTGTAAAGGATGTCTACAGTTACCTTGCTTACGAAACCTCGAATGGTCTATGAAGGTGAGTCAATCCGAATCACTTCAGAAGAAAACTCAGCCTCATTTGACCATTCCGTGTTTAGGATGGAAATAAGCTCTCTCACGGTTTCATTTAAGAATTCTGTCTCCAAATGAATGGAGGGGGTCTCTACCGTAGGCCTCTTCTGTGTTGTGTAGTTCGAGGTATTCCCAAAGTCTTCAAAAAGATCTTCCTCGAACTCAAAGGGTAATCTGAGAGGTTGAGTTTCCACTTCCTCAACGGATAGGGTCTCAGGAGCTGGACTTGGCAAGTCTACAAGTTCTACTTGGGAGTCTTCTTGCTCAGTTTCGATCGCGTCAGCAGGAGAGTTTTCCCGGATGGCTGCTAGGACTTCTTTTGCTCTGGCCAGGGTTATGTGTAGGAATGAGCCTCCGGCTGCTATGTCTATGTACCGGGCATCTTCATTATTCATCCTAGACCGGAAATGCTGCATGAGCATGTAGTCTGGGAAGCCTAGATCAGTCCCAGTTAGACATGAGTCCAGGAACCGGCCTCATGCTTTGGCGATCATTTCCTTCTCTCGTTGTTGGAAGTTAATGATCTCCATCTGAAGTGCACAGATCCGGTGAACAGGGAAGTATTCAAGACAAAACTTGTCCCGTAACTTTTCTCATTCACCGTTCATTAGCCCAACGGTATGGTCATACCACCTCCTTGCTCTCTCTTTGAGAGAGAACGGGAAGAGCTTCCATCTAATCGTTGCCTGCGTCATGCCTGATATAACCAGACACGAACAGAGCAACTCAAATTCATGTAAGTGATGGTACGGGTTTTCACCATCACTTCCAGAGATGGATATGTCCTGGACCATAGCTACGAAGGCAGGGCGAAGTTCATAGCTATCGGTTAAAATAGTATTTGACGAGGGGTGCAGCTCCAATAATTCACCCTTTGGAGCAGAGAACTCATGAATTTGGGTGGAATTCGTGGTTGAAAACAAAAACAAAAGAAATATAAAATAAAAGATAAACGGGCAACCTTAGATCTTAGACAACAGCTACCGTTCTCCGGCAACGGCGCCAGAAAGCTTGTTGACACCAGCGGTGGCAAACAGAAAGTCCGCAAGCGCACGGCTGTCGTAGTAGCTTTCACCCGTGAGTAAACCAGGTATCGAATCCACGGGAACGTAAAGGCTATCTAATCACTAAGAATGTCCGGATCGATCGAGTGTATATAAAGGCTGGGTAGAGAGGATAACTTAGCACTAAGGCTGTGAATATAGCTAAGGGAATTCTCCTATGCTTGCTTTGGGCACCGGAGTATCCTAGACCTCTAGGAAATTGCCGGCCAACACCTCTACGCCGTACCCGTACGTGGAGGATTACGAAGGACGGATAGGGCTGTCACCACCTGCCGCCTACCTCTTCTAATCCGTGGGGCTACGAGGCAAACGAGGGCAGATATACACCTAAGCACCATACCAAAGATAATATCAGCTATCCTAACCTTGATCAGAGATTAGAATACTTTACGAATAAAGCAACGAACCCACAAGCACAATAGAGAACTCAGCTTTCTATAACTCAGACTTAAGTACTAGTTGGATCCCGGATACTTACTGAGTAGCTTGCATCCGTCGAGGTACAGGTGGAGGGTCGCCGACACGCCGGGACTCCTCCAGACTCTCGCTCACTCTTTCCCTATTTCTACTCTAGATATGAGGAGGGCTTCGCCTTGGATCTTCACTTCATCTCGATGATGTTGAGCCCTGCCCCGAGTCCAGGTATTTATAGCATGGAGAGGCGGTTTAGAGTCGGTGTACGGCGGTTGAGTCGGTCCGGAGGTGGGCCCAGGTCGGCCGATCTAGGGGGGTCGGCCAACCGTGGGATTCACCAACTTTGGTGATCCACGGCACAGAAAGCTCCCTGGAGACGGTTGACAGTTGCGAGTGAAGGCGGTGGCGGTTTCGTCGCTCGGCCAGATTGGCCGACCTGGCTAGGTCGGCCGACCTGGGGTTGTGGCCCCTCGGCCCCACTCTGCCAGGGTCACTCTCCTATGGGCCCCATGGTCGGTTTTCGGTGAGTAATCGCGAAGATACGTGAGTTTTGTCGGGGATGTGGGCCCATGAATCCATGTGCTTGCCACATGGCCCAATCCCATCTCTTCACTTCCATCGACTTGATCTCAACGTCTCTGATCACTCCCGAGTGTGCTTCTACTGATGGGCTAAGGACGGACCTCACTGGGCCAGGTCCCATGTCGGCCGACCAGGGGAGGTCGGGCGACCTGGCCCTGGGCCTACTTTAGTCCTTCTTTTGCCACTTTATTCCTGTAATCACATATGCACCAAAACTCGTGGAATTCATTAGTAAATAACCCTATATCTATTTGTTTTATCATTCTTTTATATCTTTGTTGGCAATAATAACCTGTCATTAAGAACCGCCAACACCTGTCTACCAAATAAGAAAGCGCGCTCACCAGCTTCTTACAGGACAACCGTGACATCTTCGCATGGAAGCCATTGGATATGCCGGGAGTCCTGAGGGAGTTGGATGAGCACAAACTCAATGTCGATCCAGCCGCCAAACCTAAGAAACAACGCCTGCGATGCTTCGCCCAGGACAAGAAAGAAGCCATCCGATCGGAGCTGGCGAAACTACTAGCAGTCGGGTTCATTAAGGAGGTGTTTCACCCCGACTGGCTCGCTAATCCCGTCCTGGTGCGAAAGAAGAACAACAACGAGTGGAGGATGTGTGTCAACTACACCAACTTGAATAAGCACTGCCCAAAGGATCCTTTCGGGCTACCACGCATTGATTAAGTGGTGGACTCCACAGTCGGCTGCTCTTTGCTTTGTTTCCTCGACTGCTACTCAGGCTATCATCAGATAAGCTTGCAGAAGACGACCAGATCAAGACGACGTTTATCACTCTGTTTGGTGCCTACTGCTATACGACAATGTCCTTTGGACTCAAGAACGTAGTGGCAACATACCAGCGTGCGATTCAGTGTTGTTTGAACGCTTAGATTGGCTGCAATATTGAAGCCTACGTTGATGAAGTCGTCGTAAAGACAAAGAACCCGGGCAGCCTTATCGACGACCTGTCCGAGACCTTTGCACATCTCAGGGAATTCCAATGGAAGCTCAATCCAACAGAGTGTGTGTTTGGCGTGCCCGCAGGTTAATTGCTGGGCTTCATAGTCAGCCACCGTGGAATTAAGGACAATCCTGAGAAGATCACCGCCATCACATCTATGGCGCCTCCCAAATCCCTCAAGGATGTCTAGTAGCTGACCGGATACATGGCGGCCCTCAACCGATTCATCTTAAGACTGGGTGACAGAGGATAGCCTTTTTTCAAACTCCTCAAGAAGCAAGATAAGTTCGTATGGACTACAGAAGCTGATGCGGCGTTTGAAGACCTCAAGAAATTCCTCCAAACACCACCAGTACTTACTGCACCAGCTGATCAGGAACCACTGCTCCTCTACGTTGCAGCCACAACCCACGTGGTGAGCACTGCCATTGTAGTTGAGCGGGAGGAACCCAGCCATGTATTTAAAGTACAATGGCCAGTCTACTTCATCAGCGAGGTACTTACAGAATTAAAAGTATGCTACCCTGTTGATGGTCCTTAAGCGCTAATTTTGACCGTCAATTCCTGTAGAAAATATATCAAAAATAACCACCAAACATAGTGGTAGGGCTTAATACTAATGAATTTCACAAGTGTTGGTGTTTTGACTTGTCTTGCAGGAAACGCCCAAAATAACACTACGGGTTTGTCAGAGTTCTAGTCCAGCAGTCCACCCGGGGGTACCTAGATAGTTGATTTGTAGGCAAAGGGCAATCGCAGGACTAGGGAGCTAGAGGTAACACAGGGACACAGGGATTATACAGGTTTGGGCTACCCGGAGGTATAATACCCTACGTCCTGTGCTCGGGGGTCTTGTATTGCTTTGCTCGGCGAAGTTCTGAGGAACCACGATGAACTCCTGGTTACAATGAGGAATCTGGTGGCTGGGAATCGAATGAATGGAGGGGTCAACCTAGGCTGCCTTATATAGGCTGACGGCCTAGGGTTTACAAGTTGGTTATCTCTAATTGTATCCGGCTCTGACTAGGAAACTAATCTGAGTCAGTTGCCATGTAATCTCCTTGATGCCCGGGTAGGATCCGAGCATATCGCCTCATGCCTTGCGGGCTAAGTCTTCTCCAATCTTGTCCATCAAGCCAGGGATCCTCGTGGGCCGGCCTGGGGTCGGCCCACATCCTTGTTAGACGTGGGACCAGACCGACTGGCTACCCGGTCGGTAGTGGGCCCAGGGGTACCCATATCCCACAAGTCCCCGAGCAACGTGCAGGCGCGTGTCGGAATGCTGATGAAGAAGCGAAGCCTCCGCAATCGACTGAAGCGTCTTGGTCGGCAGGCCGACACAAGGGTGGGCGGTGCTCAAAAAAGAAAACCGCAGGGCATCCGGGGATGACCCTGGACAGACCCGGGGGCGGAGCCCCAAGTGGCGTGAGGCCGAGTGGTGGCCGAGTCGAACACCACAAGGGATTGCACCACTTGGGGAAAGTGACACATCCTGATGGAGCATATGGAGGGTGACGCAAGGAGCCCTCCATATGGAGTAGTCCCCGAGCATTAGGCCGACTAGAAAAGTCGGGCTAATGGTCAAAAGAGAAGAATTTCCAAACTTTAGGGCAGGCAGGCCGCCCGAAGGATAATTTTGCCACATACGTATGCGTACGTCGTGACAAGAACAGTATTCACGTGAACGCACAGAGCGTACCCGTGGTCGGATGAAGCCGAAAACGATAAGGGCGTACTGAGCACCTCGAAGGGAGGAGCTGCTGCGCAGCGCAGAGCTCATGCACCAAATAATGCGACCGGGGTCACATGCGAACATCTAGCACAGGGCTATAAATATGCGCCAAGGCTCGGAGCCATGCGCTCATCAGGAGATAGACATACCACCTACCAAGTTTGAACATGTTGGGGACTTGTTGCTGGGTTCATCCTCCAGGGAGGAGTCATGGGGACTTTATATCTTGGTGCTAGAAGAGTGCTTGCGAAGATCTTGAGGTGTTGAGCAGCGGCCAGACGCTATCCCATTGACTCCCTGCATTGCAGTGTGCCGAGGGCCATGTAAGGTGAAATGCTTTGTAGAGTCGAGGGATACTTGGAGGCATTCGCAAACGACCCTCTAGTGGAGTTCACCCATCGTCGGCCACCTTGGTGCTACAAGAGAGCTTGCAATGAGCTCATGTGGACCAAGCTGGCTGCGCA
The DNA here is from genome assembly GCA_004135705.1 of Alloteropsis semialata. Lineage (NCBI taxonomy): Eukaryota > Viridiplantae > Streptophyta > Magnoliopsida > Poales > Poaceae > Alloteropsis > Alloteropsis semialata. The sequence goes on along the minus strand of CM014274.1, from coordinate 48,596,315 downwards.
CGCAGCATTTAGCGTAACGGCGGGTGCCCCAAGTCGTCATCTTGATGGTTGATGTGTTTGATTCTTGTAACCGGCCCCTTGACCAGCTCTTCATGTAACTGTATAGTTTTCCAATGAATCTTTTGGCGCAGTGTAGTTGAAGATGAAATTTCTGTATTCCCTGGCCAAAAGGCCATCTTGCTAGCATAGGTTCACAAGTAAGATTTTGGTGCCGAGTCACAAGGACTTGTTAGCCACGGTTGGAGCGGCGAGTCCCCGAGGGTCGGGGCTGGCCGAGTCCGGAGACCCGTTGACCGGAGCCAAAGCGCCGAGTCCCTAAGGGTTGGGGCTGGCCGAGTCTAGAGACCCGTTGGCCGGAGTCAAAGCGCCGAGTCCCCGAGGGTCGGGGCAGGCCGAGTCCAGAGACTCGTTGACCGGAGTCAAAGCGCCGAGTCCCCGAGGGTCGGGGCTGGCCGAGTACGGAGACCCATTGACCGGAGTCAAAACGCTGAGTCCCCGAGGGTCGGAGTTGGCCGAGTCCGGAGACCCGTTGACCGGAATCTTAGCGCCGAGTCCCCGAGCGTCGGGGCTGGCCGAGTCCGGAGACCAGTTGACCGGAGTCAAAGCGTCGAGTCCTCGAGGGTCGGGGCTGGCCGAGTTCGGAGATCTGTTGACCGGAGTCAAAGCGCCGAGTCCCCGAAGGTCGGGGCTGGCCGAGCACCTTTAGGCAAAGAGTCGTAGACGCGCAGAGAGCCATTGCTCCGCAGTTAATGGGACTTCCGTGGATTCCGTCCATAAGTTACGGCGCCGTTAGGGTAATTTGGATCGGCAGAAGGGGATAAATCGGATTTGTTCCCCGGCTGTTTTACCACAATTATTTCCAAATCGAAAATCATCCCGCGCCTACACCACTGCTTAGCGCCGCCATGAGTGCGATTCACCCACCACTCATTCACCGCCGCCGGAGTTCGAGCGCCGCCGTTGCCGCTGTACATCTGCATCGTACCTGTGCACTTTGGCAGAGATGATGGACCCAAGGGAGTCGATGAGGTGACCGGTGTCGGGGGAGGAGGTGCCGCCACCGACGAGGATGGTGGACATGGGCCTTTCCACGGGCCACAGTGGTGTTGATGGGGGGAAGGGGGTGGCGTCCTCCGCGGGCTAGTCTGGGGCCGCGGGGGATGTCGCCGCCGGCAAGGGCGGCAATGCTGAAGTTCCGGCAGCCGCCGCCGGGACGGACGCCAAGGGGAAGGCGTTGGCGTCTTCTGACGAGGTCATGGAGCTGACCTCGATGCCTGGAGGGGTCCTGCCCCAAGAACCGGCTTGGGGTCAATCCTTCGTCACTGAGGGGAAGCTTCAAGACATGGTGCGGCGAGGCGTGCTCGTGCCGCAGGAGATACTGCAGTGGCGCCCTGCTGGGGATGACGCCCGGCCGTGGGAGCGTTCGGAGACCGAGATGGCCGTCTTCGTGCCCTTCTTCGAGCGTGGGTTCGGGTTGCCCATAGGGGATTTCTTCTAGGGTCTTCTTCATTTCTATGGTGTGGAGATGAGTCATCTGAATCCCACCTCTATTTTGTCAATTTCTGTATTCATCCACCTCTGCGAGGTTTTTCTTGGGATTCCGCCACACTTTGGGCTGTGGCGGCTACTGTATCGGATGAAGCCAGTTGGTGATGAGCAAGGGCCCGGCCCGGATCACCGGAGGGGCCGGGTTCGCTCTATGGGTAGGCATGTCCAAGAGGTATTTTGTCTTGGACATGAATAACTCCAACAAGAACTAGAGGGCTGAGTGGTTTTATGTGGCGAACCACCTCCCTGCCCTACCTAGCCGAACTGGACACCGGCCAGAGAAGAAGGACTGCTGGGAGTCGATGCCAGAGGGCCAGGAGCTGTAGGAGGCCGAAGAGTTGCTGCAGATGGTTGCTGAGTTGAAGGAGAGGAAACTGACCGCCGTGGCGGTGATGATCTATTGAATCTCCAACATATCCTTGTTTATTTGACTTGCAAGAGAGGGCTGTGAAGTATTTCTGCCCTGCCCCACTGCCCAAGGGCGACGTTCTGCCAGAGAAGTGCATGTCGATGGAGGAAGCATCTCGGGCTCCTCGTGTTGTGGATGAGGGGCAGGCCGAGTGGGAAGTGGCTGACTTCATCTCGGCTCCTCTGGAGGAGTCGGATGACGACCAGGCGGCCGGGGTGCCTGCTGCTGGCTCAAGGAGGCCAACACGCCAGGCTGTGCGCAAGATGTCCCACTCCTAGAGGGCAACCCAAGGGGCGTCCCCCAAGCCCCCTCCGAAGTTGGGGCAATCCGCATGGGCCGAGGCTGAGGCATGGAGGAAGAGGAAGGCGTCGTCCCTGACGAGCGAGGCGGAGGATGGCACTGATGGGTCTCCCTCTGGCCCTGATCCCGAGTGTTCGTCCCAGGAGACTGCGGGGGGCCAGGGGAGCGTCTTCACCCAGCCAGAGCTACGGCCGGACTCGACTCTGCTGCCGAGTCAGGTGCCCCCACTACTGCTGAAGCGGGTGGAGTTCAAGCGCCCACGCAAGATCGGGTAAGTTATCTTGATGTTCCTTGAGCCGTACTTAGGACTTGTATAAT
>CM014274.1:48550622-48589852 GCA_004135705.1 Alloteropsis semialata | reverse complement strand
ACCAAACCTTATGTAGAGCTTTTATTTTGTAGATGGATGGGCGTTATGTTTACTCCCAGAATAGAAGTATAACATGTATATGGTGGTGTGTACGTGATCTTGGTTTTACAAGCATGAAGTAAATCTCTAAGAATCACAGTGACCTTGACAAAACTCATTGCAAAACAAGTTGCTTATGTAGGGGTTTAAAACATTATGAGCTTTGGTAGGGAATTTAATCACCATAAGAAACTCTCTGTTTTATTTTAAAAGAGAAAACTCCAGTTATCAAGTCTAGCTTAGTAAGATCTTAGGGCACTCAGATCTTATCATATCTTAGCTAACAACAACCTTGACCAGAGCGTGCTTACGCTACCCATGGATAGACAAGATAACAGAAAAGATCATGCTCAACCAGCAAACTCAAAACTTAAGAGAATAACAGGTTGAAACATAGGTACAAGAGAGAAATAAGAGCAACTTTTCATCATATCCAACAGATTTAAGCATGGACTTAAAACATTTATGGGATTATTATGGATGGCTCTCATTTACTAACTTTATTTGAACGAAAAACTTTATTCAATAATACTTACCTGAACTTACCTGGTGGAGGGTCCTCCCCCAAGCTAGTTTGTTAACACCGATGTACCTGTCGGTGCAGGACTCGTGTTTTATGTCGTCGAGCGAAGACGTCTCCTTTGTAGGATTCAACTTGACGAAGCAGCATCTGACCCTGGAGATGAGGATACAGATGATTTAACCCGCCATACCTGTTTTCCCTTTTTCTGGCGGTCGACAACCTGTTCCAGTGTTTTCTTCGTCTGTGCTTTTGCACCTCGTGTAGACTTCTTGTTGTGCTTTGCATAATACCGGATGGGGAAATCCTTCTCCCAGAACTTCTCCATGAACTTAATTAGGCTGTCTTTCTCTGGAGGCGTCACCTCCACCTCTTTGATGTTCTGACTGTTTCTCCCATACTTGATCTTGACCATGGAGCATTGCTCCACTTTTGGCCTGAACTCAAACTTCTCCTTCCTTCCATTAACGTTGAGCTGGATCTCTCCAGCACCCACATTAATGTGAGCGTCTGCTGTGCTCAAGAAAGGTCACCCAAGGATGAGCGACGAATCGTTGCTCACGTCCATGTCCAGTACCACGAAGTCGACAGGAACGAAGCAATCCCGGATGCGCACCGGAATGTCCTCGGCTATCCCCTCCGGGTAGCGAACCGTGGAATCGGCCAACTGCAGTCTCATGGGAGTAGGAGACAAGGTAGTATAGTTAAGGCGGTCAAAAACTACCTTTGGCATCACGCTGACACTTGCCCCTAGATCACAGAGCGCATGCTCAAAGTGTTGTGTCCCGATTGTACATGTGATGGTGGGACATCCTGGATCCTTCTTCTTCTCTGGGACTTTATTTAGGATCGCTGCACTGCACTCCTCAGTCAGCTTTACGACCTCGGTACTTGGGAGTGGACATTTGTTGTTGAGAATGTCCCTTAAGTACTTTGCATAAGTTGGTACCTGCATAGCATCCAGCAAAGGCACATGTATATTCAATTTTTGTATAACTTCTACGAACCTGGCAAATTGCTCGTCCGCGGATGGTTTCTTTTGACGCTGCGGGAATGGCAAGACGTTGGAGTCGTAGAACTCATGCGACGCGGTCTGTCCAGCTGGTGCTAGTTCGGCTTCCGGCTCTTCTTCCACTGTGGGGATCTCCTTTCTTGGTGCTGCTGTTTTCCTGCATGGTTAGGGGGAACCGGGTCCCGAGTAGCCTTGCCGCTTCTCGTGGACACAGCCTTAACATTTTCAAAGGACGAATCTGGTTGTCCGGGAATTCGCCCCTTATCACCAGACGGAACAGCGGCAGCTAACTGAGCTAATTGGGTTTCTAACATCTTATTAAAACTCAGCTGGTTTTGGAAGGTGGACGACAAACTTTCTATTGTAGAGTTTATGCCCTCCAGAGCCTTATCATTAACAGCAAGCCTCTTGGAAATAGACTCATTAATCTTGGCCTGACCAAGGACAAGATCTTTAAGGGAAGGTTGATTGGAGAAAGAGTTATTATTGTTACCTCCCTGGTAGAATGGGCGTTGCTGATTCCAGTTCCCTTGAGGCCGGTACCCATTGTTGCCGTTCACGAACTGTACCTCCTCTTGTGTCTCGGGGCAGTTGTTCCCCGAGTGGCCAATTTCTCCACAGACTTCACACGTCATGTGTGAGTCCAGTGGCCCTTCGTTGTTGGCGCCTCCATCCTTGGTGCGGTCATCAAGGCGCTTCATAATCAGATCCATCTTGGCGGCCAACATGTCCACCTCCTTTACGGTGTGCATACCGCGTTTGCGTCCCTGAAGACGGTCGTCATTCCAGGATTGGTTTGACACCATCTTCTCGATGAGAAGCTTGGCGGCGTTCACGGTCAAGGAAAGGAATGCCCCTCCAGCAGCAGCATCCATGTGTTCACGGGCTGTTTGGGATAGCCCATGGTAGAAGTTCTGAAGCAGGAGCCACTCTTGCATGCCATGGTGGGGGCACGCCAGAATGTAATCCTGGAAGCGATCCCATGCTTTCGAGACTGTCTCCCCGGACTCTTGCTGAAAGCTGGAAATTCTTCCCCGAAGGGCATTGGTTTTCCCAATGGGGAAGAACTTCGCCAAGAAGGCGTTGGAGCACTTGGTCCATGTATTCACCGCCTCACGGTTGGAATAGAACCATTGTTTGGCTCTCCCCAGCAGTGAGAACGGGAATAAACGGAGCCTGATGGCCTCTTGATCCACCCCTCGGATGGTGATGGTACTGCACACCTCCAGGAAGTGCTGCAGGTGAGCACTGGCATCCTCATTGGCTTTCCCACAGAAGGGGCTAGCCTGCACCATGTTGATAAGCGGAGCCTTCAGCTCAAAAGCATGATCCCCCACTTCCACTGCTGGACCCATAGGGATCTGGGCAGCGGACGGAGCGGAGTAGTCACGAATGGTCCTGTCGGCCATGGCTTCTTCCGGTTGGGGTGCTACGGGAACGGGTTGTTCTCCTTGGTTGGAGGATTCTCCGATGACTGGTTCGGTTTCCGACAAGAACACCTGAGGGATTACGACACGAGAGCGTACCCTCCTTCCTATGGTATTTGGGTTCTCGACGTAGTTGGATGGTAGTTGGAAACCAGTCATGCACTACCCTGTTTCACATCACAGAGAAACAGAGCGAAAAGGGTAAACCAGCTAGATTACTGGCAATTAACTTTGTTGCACGAAATGCATGGATGTTCAAATCTCTTTAACCACTGCTTTCCCCGGCAACGGCGCCAGAAATGCTTGTTGGTATTTCTTAGCATCACTACTTAGAGTAGTAATGGTACTAGAGATACTTCATCGTAAATCTAGACGTTACAGATATTCTACAAGCGCACAGAAGAACATTGTAGCATTTCACCAAGGAGTATTCCAGAGTATCGTTATTTGTTTTATCCTCAGGGAAAGCATTTAGTTAAAAGAGAGATGTGCCATCCAATGCTCTTACGTACAACAATATTAATGTACCATAATCTAAACAGGGTAAATGATATAGAAGTGAATGAATGGGTTGACACACAGAAGTTCATTGCTCATCATTATGTTAGTCTTAGTTAGTATAGTACACTAGTGAAGATTAATAAGGGTTCATTAGCATCATACTTATGGAACTTGGATATACTACAATACCCTATACAAGCTCATTCAATGATCGTATGCAAGAGGACACATTGAGGTATCCAGTGGTTCCCTCATCAAGGGACGACAGTAGGACGTCTTATCATAAAGGCCTAATACCCACTCCCGTACGTGGAGGATTACAAAGGACGGACAGGGCTGTCACCACCTGCCGCCTACCTCTACTAATCCGTGGGGCAGCGGTACCCTCAATAGTATTCCATATCCCAAACACCATGTTTGCAATATGAGATATAACTCTATCTATCACGTTAATAAATAGAGCAACCAAAAGGCACATTGAGCCAATGTCATAATATACATTCACTTGATTGAGGTGTAAGACATAAGTAGTATATACTAAGTGGATAAGGTATAACTGAGGCATACAACATAAATATGAAGGTATTTCCATTAAGCTCAGAGTATTACAAGTAAGTAAGAGAATACAAGAACTGAACTCTAGAACTTACCAAGACTCCTCCGGAAGCCCTTCAGAAGATCTAACACTATGACTATCACGACTAAGACTAAGACTAAGCTTGTAGCAAATGAAAGCTCTTCTTCTAGTGTGTGTTGAGTACGGCGCCCTTTGCAGGTATTTATAGCATCACATAGGCGGTCAGAGCCGGCCTGAGGAGGTTGAGGCAGTTTGGAGGTGGGCCTAGGTCGGCCGAATTGCCCACGTCGGCCGACCCTTGGATCCACCGTCTTCAGCATTGCATGGCTCTGATGAACTCCTAATGACGGTTTACAGGTACTGGTCAAGGGGGAAGCGAAACGGCCGCAGGGCCAGGTCGGCCGACCTAGCTGGGTCGGTGTTGGCGATTCTTAATGACAACTTATTACTGCCAACAAAGATATAAAATATGATGAAATAAATAGACATAGGGTTGATTACTAATGAATTCCATGAGTTTTGGTGTATATGTGCTTACAGGAATAAAGTGGCAAAAGCAGAGCTAAAGTGGGCCCAGGGCCAGGTCGCCCGACCTACCTTGGTCGGCCGACCTGGGTCCAGGCCCAATGAAGTCCAGCCTTAGCCCAGCAGCAAAAGCACACTCAGGAGTGATCAAGAACGTTGAGATCAAGTCGGTGGGAATAAAGAGATGGGATTGGCCACGTGGCAATCACATGGATTCATGGGCCCACATCCCCAACTAAACTGACACATCTTCACCATTACCCACCGGAAACCGACCTGGGCCCACCTCCGGACCGCCTCAACCGCTGCACACCGACTCTAAACCGTCTCTCCAAGCTATAAATAGCTGGACTCGGGGCAGGGCTAATCATCATCGAGCTGAAGTGAAGATCCAAGGCGAAGCCCTCCTCATATCCAGAGTAGAAATAGGGAGAGAGGTGAGGGAGAGTCTGGAGGAGTCCCGGCGTGTCGGAGACCCTCCACCTGTACCTCGACGGATGCGAGCTGCTCAGTAAGTATTCCCACGGATTAGTAAAGGTAGGCGGCAGGTGGTGACAGCCCTGTCCGTCCTTTGTAATCCTCCACGTACGGGTACGGCGTAGAGCTGTTGGCCGGCAATTTCCTAGAGGCCTAGGATACCCCGGTGCCTAAAGCAAGCATAGGAGAATTCTCTTAACTATCATCAGAACCTTAATACTAAGTTATCCTCTCTACCCAGCCTTTATATACACTCGATCGATCCGGCTCAGCTTTAGTGATTAGATACTCGTTTACGTTCCCCGTGGATTCGATACCTGGTTTACTCACGGGTGAAAGCTACTTCGACAGCCGTGCGCTTGCGGACTTTCTGTTTGCCACCGCTGGTGTCAACAAGCTTTCTGGCGCCGTTGCCGGGGAACGGTAGCAGTTATCTAAGATCTAAGGTTGCCCGTATATCTTTTATTTCATATTTTCTTTTTTATTTCCTTTTTATCAACCATGAATTCCACCCAAATTCATGAGTTCTCTGCTCCAAAGGGCGAATTATTGGAGCTGCACCCCTCGTCAAATCCTATTTTAACCGATAGCTATGAACTTCGCCCTGCCTTCATAGCTATGGTCCAGGACATATCCTTCTCTGGAAGTGATGGTGAAAACCCATACCGTCACTTGCACGAATTCGAGTTGCTTTGCTCGTGTCTGGTCATATCAGGCATGACGCAGGCAACAATTAGATGGAAGCTCTTCCCGTTCTCTCTCAAAGAGAAAGCGAGGAAGTGGTACGATCACACCGTTGCGCTAACGAACGGTGAATGGGAAAAGTTACGGGACAAGTTTTGTCTTGAATACTTTCCTGTTCACCGGATCTGTGCACTCCGGAAGGAGATCATTAACTTCCAGCAACACGAGAAGGAAACGATCGCCAAAGCATGGGACCGGTTCCAGGACTCATGTCTGACCGGAACAGATCTAGGCTTCCCAGACTACATGCTCATACAGCATTTTCGGTCTGGGTTGAATAGTGAAGCCGCCCGGTACATAGACACTGCAGCCGGAGGCTCATTCCTACACATAACCCCGGCCAGAGCACAAGAAGTCCTAGCAGCCATCCGGGAAAACTCCCCTGCCGACGCGACCGAAACTGAGCAAGAAGACTCCCAGGTAGAACCTATAGACTTGCCCAGTCCAGTTCCTGAGACCTCATCCGTTGCGGAAGAGGAAACTCAACCCCTCGGATTGCCATTTGAGTTCGAGGAAGATCTTTTTGAAGACTTTGGGAATACCTCGAACTACACAACACAGAAAAAGCCTACGGTAAAGACCCCCTCCATTTATATGGAGACAGAATTCCTAGACGAAACCGTGAGGGAGCTCATTCCCATCCTAAACACGGAATGGTCAAACGAATCTGAGTCTTCTTCCGAAGTCATTCGGATTAACTGACCTTCACAGACTATTCGCGGTTTCGTAAGCAAGGTGGCCGTAGACATTCTGTACAACCCGACTGTTAGGGCAAACATCATGTCCAGCTCTTTCGCTTACGTCCTTGGACGCCGTAAAAAGATGGCCCCAACGTCAAAACTTCTTAGAACACCCTCAGGTCAAATTCTCGAGAGTCTCGGCATAGTACGAGATTTTCTCCTCGTTCACCATGGGATTGAGATGGCTCTGGACTTTTACGTCTTTGAGACATTAGATTTCGACCTCCTGGTAGGACACCCTGTCGAGGGCCTCTTTCAAGATGTAACCTCGGAAGGAAACCTCCTAGCCAAAATAAGAAGAAATCTTCTCACCGTACCTTTAGCCAGGGTCAAGAATTCCATAGTTGAACCTTTGGTAGGACCTAACCCAGCTGAGGAAGTGAAATCCCTGCAACCTAGCGACCCATTTGAGTCATTTCTCGAAGAACATGTTCATGACTTTATAGAAGAAGAGGATGACGCTTCTGAGCCGCTTGAAACTGAGGAGCCACCTAAGACACACGTAGAGCTAAAACCCTTGCCCGCTGGCCTTCGCTATGTCTTTCTAAACGAAGACAGGGACACCCCTGTCATCATTAGTGACAAGCTATCGCAGGACGAGAGTGATAGACTCGTAAAGGTGCTCGAGAAACACCGCTCGGCGTTCGGGTACTCCCTCAAGGATTTGAAGGGAGTAAGCCCTGCACTCTGTACCCATCGCATTCCCATAGATCCAACTTCTACACCTTCTAGGGAGCCTCAGCGTAGGCTAAACAATGCGATGAGGGAAGTCGTGAAGAAGGAAGTTTTAAAACTTCTGCACGCCGGGATCATTTATCCCGTCCCTCATAGTGAATGGGTCAGCCCTGTCCAAGTAGTGCCCAAGAAGGGAGGTATGACCGTCGTAAGTAACGAGAAAAATGAGCTGATTCCTCAGCGTACCGTTACTGGGTGGCGGATGTGCATTGATTATCGCCGACTCAACAAGGCGACAAAGAAGGATCACTTTCCGCTCCCTTTCATCGATGAGATGTTGGAGAGACTCGCAAACCACTCCTTCTGTTTCCTTGATGGGTATTCCGGCTACCATCAGATTCCCATCCACCCCGATGATCAAGAAAACCCCTATGGGACGTATGCATACTGCAGAATGTCGTTCGGGTTATGCAATGCACCAGCATCGTTCCAAAGGTGTATGATGTCTATCTTCTCAGACATGATAGAAGAGATTATGGAAGTTTTCATGGATGATTTTTCAGTCTACGGAAAGACTTTCGACCATTGTCTGCAGAACCTAGATAGGGTGCTACAAAGATGCCGAGACAAGGACCTGGTGCTAAATTGGGAAAAGTGCCATTTTATGGTCCGAGAGGGTATAGTGCTAGGACACTTGGTGTCCGAAAGAGGAATAGAGGTGGATAGAGCAAAAATAGAAGTCATAGAAAAGCTTCCACCTCCCACCAATGTTAAAGGGATCCGTAGCTTCTTAGGTCATGCGGGATTTTACCGGCGCTTTATCAGAGATTTTTCTCAGATAGCCAGGCCCCTCACTAGCCTTTTAGCCAAGGACGTGCCCTTTGATTTCGATGATGAGTGTTTACATGCTTTCACCATTTTAAAGAACGCTCTCATCTCAGCACCAGTCATTCAACCCCCTGACTGGACGCTACCCTTTGAGATTATGTGTGATGCCAGTGATTATGCTGTTGGTGCTGTCCTTGGACAGACCAAAAATAAGAATCATCATGCTATCTCATATGCTAGTAAAACTTTGACAGGAGCTCAACTTAACTATGCTACCACTGAAAAAGAGCTCTTGGCAGTAGTTTTTGCTATAGACAAGTTTAGATCTTACTTGGTAGGAGCTAAGGTGATTGTCTACACCGATCACACTGCTTTGAAATATTTGCTTACCAAGAAAGATGCTAAACCTCGCCTTATCCGCTGGATTCTCTTACTCCAAGAATTTGATTTAGAAATTAAAGATAAAAAGGGAGTGGAGAATTCAGTAGCCGATCATTTGTCGCGTATGCAGTTTACTGACATGCAGGATCTACCGATAAATGATTTTCTACGTGACGACACCCTACTCAAGGTGACCGCCTCCGACCCCTGGTATGCAAATATTGTGAACTTTATGGTTGCAGGATATGTACCGCTAGGGGAGAATAAGAGAAGGCTTATCTATGAGAGTAGAATCCATCTGTGGGATGAACCATACCTGTGCAGGAGTGATCAAGAACGTTGAGATCAAGTCGGTGGGAATAAAGAGATGGGATTGGCCACGTGGCAATCACATGGATTCATGGGCCCACATCCCCAACTAAACTGACACATCTTCACCATTACCCACCGGAAACCGACCTGGGCCCACCTCCGGACCACCTCAACCGCTGCACACCGACTCTAAACCGTCTCTCCAAGCTATAAATAGCTGGAGTTGGGGCAGGGCTAATCATCATCGAGCTGAAGTGAAGATCCAAGGCGAAGCCCTCCTCATATCCAGAGTAGAAATAGGGAGAGAGGGAGGGAGAGTCTGGAGGAGTCCCGGCGTGTCGGAAACCCTCCACCTGTACCTCGACGGATGCGAGCTGCTCAGTAAGTATCCGGGATTCAACTAGTAATTAAGACTGAGTTATAGATAAGTTAATTTCTCTATTGTGCTTGTGGATTCGTTGCTTTATTTATATAAAGTATTCTAATCTCTGATGAAGGTTAGGATAGCTGATATTATCTTAGGCGTGGTGCTTAGGTGTATATCTGCCCTTGTTTGCCTCGTAGCCCCACGGATTAGTAGAGGTAGGCGGCAGGTGGTGACAGCCCTGTCCGTCCTTTGTAATCCTCCACGTACGGGTATGGCGTAGAGCTGTTGGCCGGCAATTTCCTAGAGGCCTAGGATACCCCGGTGCCTAAAGCAAGCATAGGAGAATTCTCTTAACTATCATCAGAACCTTAATACTAAGTTATCCTCTCTACCCAGCCTTTATATACACTCGATCGATCCGGCTCAGCTTTAGTGATTAGATACTCGTTTACGTTCCCCGTGGATTCGATACCTGGTTTACTCACGGGTGAAAGCTACTTCGACAGCCGTGTGCTTGTGGACTTTCTGTTTGCCACCGCTGGTGTCAACAGTCGGCCGACCTGGTTCAGCCGCCATTCGGCCCCACTCTTCTCTGGTAGACTTCTATGTGGGTCCTTATGACGGTTCCAGGTGGGTATACTCTGTTTGGGTGCAATTGTGTTGATGTGTGGGCCCTTCAATCCGTGGGAATGACACGTGGCTCATCCTCACCCTTGACTTGAACCGACGATGATTCAACGTTCATGATCCTTCCTTAGTGTGCTTCTTGACCTGTGTCGAAATTGAGCTTGATCGGGGTTCAGGCCAGGTCACCCGACCTAGACAGGTCGGCCGACCTGGGCCTGTGCCCAGTTTCACCTATCTTTTGCACCGTAGTCCCTGTACTCAAATATATTCCAGATATGCATGGTATACCATTATTTGAATACTAATGTCTAAGTTATGCCTTGATCTTTATTGGTTTTTGAGCCTAGTGACGGTCGGATTTTATGTTATAAGGACCGTCAACAATTTCACGGTTGGGGACTCGGACCTGCCGGGTTAGCTTAGCTGTAGCCGGGGGGAACATGGGGTTGGGCAGGGACTCGGAAGTCGGAGTAAGCGGGTACTCCCCCAATGATCGTGATGAAGAAAAGCTGCCTGGGTCGGTCCCAGTCCCCGAGCATCAGCATGGATGTTGGGTGAGAAGACAACAAGCCATATTGCAGGGCAAAGACATTTTCATTAATATGAGACAGGGGATACATAGCTTTTGCAATTTTCTACGGGTAAAACTTGACGAGGTGCTCGATGTTCCACACGTTCGGGACGGGGTCGCCGCTAGCCCACTGGAGACTGTATGTTCCTGGCAAGACTTCTTCCTTGACTATGAAGGGGCCCTCCCAGGGAGCCAATAGCTTGTGTTTGTCCTTGGTGGACATGACTCAGCGCAGGGCCAAGTCGCCGACGTTGAGGGAGTGTTCCCGGACGTTCTTGTCGTGATATCGCCATACTTGCTGCTCGTATCTGGCATGCTGGACCAGTGCAGCAAGTCGGTGTTCTTCTAGGCAGTCGATGTCGACCTGGCGGCCGATTTCTGCTTCACCTTCCTAGTAATGCTGGATGCGCGGAGCACCATGAACGATGTCGGCTAGGAGGACGGCTTCGGAGCCGTATACCAGGAAGAACGGAGTGTATCCTGTTGCTCTGCTCTTCTGTGTTCATAGGCCCCATATGGCATGGGGTACTTCTTTGGCCCACCGGCCGGCATGCTTGTTGAGTCCGTCGTACATGGCCTTCTTGAGCGAGTCTTGGACCATGCCATTAGCTCATTCAACCTGGCCATTACACCTGGGGTGTGCTGTGGAGGCGTAGTAGACGTCAATGCAATTGTCCTGGCAGAAGTCCCAGAATTCGTGTCCCGTGAACTCGGATCCGAGGTCGGTCACGATGCGGTTTGGGATGCCGAACTGGTGGGTAAGTTCTGCGATGAACTTGGCAGCTGTAGCCGACTTGGTGTCGTTCACAACCTTGTACTCGATCCACTTGGTGAACTTGTCGACCACCACCAAGAGGTGCTTGAATCCGCTCGGAGCGGTTTTGAAGGGCCCAACGTTGTCGAGTCCCCATATGGCGAATGGCCAAGATGGGGGGATGGTTCGTAGCGCCTGAGCCGGCAGGTGCTTTTGCTTCTGAAAGAACTGGCAGCCGGTGCAGCAGCGCACCGACTCTTTTGCGTTGGACAAGGCTGTTGGCCAGTAGAACCCTGCTCTGTAGGCTTTGCCACTGAGGTCCCTGCAGCAGCATGGTTGCTGCAGGTGCCCGAGTGGATGTCCTGTAGGAGGCTAATGCCTTCGTCGCGGAGGATACACTTCATGAGTATGCCCGTGGAGGCGGCCTTTCTGTACAAGGCGTCACCGATGACGACGTAATTTGTCATGCATCGAGTCAGCTTCTCAATCTCTTCTTTTGTACCTGATGACCAATTCTCTGTGAGGAAAGCGATGAAGGGTGGCTCCGAGTCGAGCACGGGGCTGTCATCCTCAAGCATCTTGATAGACGGGGTGCGCAGGTCTTGGACGAAGACGCCGAATGGCACCTGGGCTCTGGTGGAACTAGCTTGGATAGGACATCGGCGGCGATATTGTCCTCTCGGAGGACATGGTGGAGCTCGAGCCCATAGAAGTGAGCCTCAAGTTTGTTCCACGCATTATGCGCTCATGGTTTCTTTGGTCGTGTCCCAATTCTTGTTGACTTGCTCGACGACTAGCTTGGAGTCGCCGTAGCACATCAGCCTCTTGATGCCGAGCGACACCGCGATCCGGAGACCGTGATGAGGGCTTCGTACTCGGCCCCATTGTTGGTGGCCTGGTAATGTATCTGGAGAACATAATTCAGGTGCTGCCCCTCCGGGGAGATGAACAGCACTCCTGCGCCGGCTCCTTCGAGGTTGAGGGCACCGTCAAAGTACATCTTCCAATACTCCGGCCGCTCCGCGGGGGTCGGAGTCTGAATCTCCGTTCACTCGGCCACGAAGTCGGCTAGTATCGGGACTTGATGGCCTCCCGTGGCTCGAAGTTGATTGTATGCTCACCGAGTTCAACGGACCATTTGACTATGCGGCCATTGGCGTCCCTGTTGTGGAGGATAGCTCCAAGGGGGATGTTCGAGATGACTCGAATGACGTGGGCCTGGAAGTAGTGGCGCAGCTTCCTGGCGGTGATTAGAGGCGCATAGAGCAGCTTCTGAGGATGGGGGTAACGGACCTTGGACTCACTGAGTACCTCGCTGACGAAGTATATAGGGCGCTGGACTTTGTATGGGTGGCCTTCTTCTGGTCGCTCGATGACCATGGCCGTGCTGACCACGTGTGTGGTAGCCGAGATGTAAAGTAGCAATTCCTCCCTGGGGGTCGGACCCGTTAGCACCGGGGGTGTGATTAGGAACTCCTTGAGGTCGGCCAGGGCCTTGCTAGCCTCAGGGGTCCATTCGAACTTGTCCGCCTTCTTGAGGATCTTGAAGAACGGAAGTCCCTTCTCGCCGAGCTTGCTAATGAACCGGCTCAGGGCCACCATCATTCCTGTGAGCTTCATGATGTCTTTCTTGCACTTGGGTTCCTTGAGGTTGCGTATGGCATCCAGCTTGACTGGGTTCGCCTCGATGCTGCGCTGGCTGACCAGGAAGCCTAGGAGCTTTCCTGACGGCACCCCGAATACGCACTTCGTGGGGTTGAGCTTCCATCTGAAGCGGCGCAAGTTGTTGAAGGTTTCCTGGAGGTCGGCGATGAGGGAGTCGGCGTCGTACGTTTTGACAACGACATCATCCACGTAAGCCTCCACGTTGCGGCCGATCTAGCTTTGCAGGCAACCTTGGATGGCTTTCTGGTATGTGGCACCGACGTTCTTCAACCCGAAAGTCATCGTCTTGTAGCAATAGATGCCATGCGGGATGACGAACGCCGTCTTGTCCTGGTCGGACGTCTTCAGGGCTATCTGGTGATAACCCGAGTAGCAATCTAGAAAGCATAGTAGCACGCAGCCAGACGTAGAGTCGACGACTTGATCAATTCGCGGAAGAGGGAAGGGGTCTTTAGGGCAGTAGCGGTTGAGATACATGTAGTCAATGCACATTCTCCATTCACCGGATTGTTTCTTTACAAGTACAGGATTTGCAAGCCACTAAGGGTGTTTGCATTCTCTAATGAAACCGGCAGCTAGGAGTTTATTCAGTTCTACCCTAATGGCCACCTTACGATCTTGAGCGAATCGGCGCAACTTCTGTTTAGCAGGCTTCGCGGTCTTGCTCAAATCTAAGGAGTGCTCAGCCTTCTCCCTCGGAACACCCGGCATGTCTGATGGCTTCCATGCGAAGATGTCCCAGTTGTCCCGGAGGAAGGAGGTGAGCGCGTCTTCCTATTTAGGAGTGAGCCCTGGCCCTATGAGGGCCATCTTGGAGGGGTCATCGAGTCCCAAACTGATCGCTTTGGGGGAGTCTGCAGGTGCCAGCGCCGTGGGCTATGGCTTCTGCTCCGGGAGGACGGGCTCGCCGGCTGCCGCCTTGGGGGCTTCTTCTGCCAGCAAGGTGGCATTGCCGAGTTGCTGGACAACTCAGCTATTGATGGCCTCCCCATCGCACTCGAAAGAGGTCTTGATGTCTCCACGGATGGAGAGGACACCATTGGGCACCGGCATTTTCAGAACCAGGTATGTGTGGTTCGGAATAGCCATAAATCGGGCCAGCATGGGCCTGCCAAAGATGGCATGGTAGGAGCTCTTAAAGTCGGCCACCTCGAAGTATAGGAACTCCGTGCGGTATTTGTCGGCCGTGCCAAACGTGACTGGTAAGGCGACCCTTCCTATCGGATAGGAAGCTTTTCCTGGCACAATACCGAAGAACGGGTCTTCAGTGCTTAGGAGCCTGCTATAGTTGAACCCCATGCTGTTGAGGGTGCTGGTGAAGATAATGTTCAGGGCGCTCCCACCGTCGACCAGGACCTTGGAGAGGAGGACCCTTTCGATGACCGGGGCCACGACGAGTGGGTAGGAACCTGGCTTGGGAAGTTACACCCGGTGGTCGGCGCGACTGAAGGTGATGGGTGTCTCCGACCACTTGAGGTATTCCACCGGCTTGGTGGAGACCATCTTCACCTCGCGCTTGTGGAGCTTGCCTTTGCGCCGATCTGGGAAGGCGCCGGGCCCCTCCGATGATGACGTTGACCTAGCGGTCAGCGTGCTGGAAGTCACCGTTGGCAGCCCGCCTAGGAGCTTCAGGCGGTTGTGGTAGTCGGCGTTCATCGTCTTGGCGACGTTGATCGTCCTGGCGAGCCGGAGCATCGCAGTCGCGCTCGCCGCGTCGGTTGTCGTCACGGCGGTCGCGGTCTTCTCTGCGTCAGTAGTCGTCCCGTCGGTCAACGTTGTAGCCGTCACGGCGGTAGTTGTTGTAGCAGCCACCGTTGTTGTTGAAGCGCTGCTTCTTGGTCGGCGGCAGGGCGCCGAGTTCTTTGAGCAGCGCATGACAATCACGGAGATTGTGCTTTGCGTCCTTGTGGAAGAGGCACTGATCATTCAGTGTATCATGCAACTCTTCGGCAAGGAACCTGGGCTCCTGCCGGCCTTCTTCTTCTGCTAGGGCTACAAGGGGCTATGGACCCGCCTTGCGCCCACGCAGCGGCTCATGATGGTTTCGAGCTTTCGACCCGGTCGTCGTCCTCCGGGCGCTTCTGCTTGTTCTTGAACTGGGCCTGCTCAGCTTGATCGGCCCTGACCTCCAAGTTGACCACCTCCATCAGGTCGAAGACCGTGGTAAGGTTAGTTTTGAAGAGCGTGCGGAACGGCTGGTTGTCGATAAGGCCTTGCCGGAATGCATCGATGACATCCCGGTCTTCGACATCGGCGATCTTGTTCCGGTTGTCGAAGAAACGGTCAGTGTAGTCTCGGAGACTTTCACCCTTCTTTTGCTTGATGTTGTCCAGGTCGAATCTGGTGCCTGGCCGAGTGTAGCTTGCCTGGTAATTCCTGGTAAAGGCGTGGCAGAGGTCTGCCCAGCTATCAATGGTGTTCCGGGGGAAGCCCTCAAGCCATAGGAGCGCTTCCTTGCCTAGCATCATAGGGAAGTAGGCGGCGGCTTGGTCGTTGGAACCATGAGCGGCTGTGACCGCTGTGTGGTATGTCTTGAGCCAGAGCTTGGGGTCGGAGCGACCGTCAAACTTCTCGATGATGACTGGCTTGAAGGACACGGGCCATCGGATAGCATGGAGTCGGGCGGAGAAAGCAGCGAAGCCGTCGAAGATCTCCTCCTCGTCATTACGATGGTCGCGGCGAGGAGGTCGGACTTGGTCGGCTCGGGGCCGGTCGTCATCATGCCATTGGCGGCAGTCGTCCCGCGGGGGGTCGTACCGTGCGTCATACTATTCACGCTCGATGAGCTCGTTAACGACGCGGCGCTCATCTTCTTCAGCTGTGGTGTTACCTGCCTCTCCCACCGGCTGGCAGTCGGGTCGGTCGTACCGCTCATGGCGCTCGAGCTCGACTGCGTCGCGCTCTCGGTGCCGAGCGTTGTGTTCGGCGCGGATGTCGCGGGCGTAATCCCTGAGGCGATCACGTAGATCATCGGATTGGTGATGCCGTTGGCGCCTGTCGCGCCGGTCCTAGTAGCGTTCACGGCAGTGGTCCACAGTGCGCAGGTTGCGCCGTTCCTCTTCTTCTTCTTCATGGTGGTTCTGGGCCACCTCTTCTTCGACGACAGGTAGTGGGCGGTTCCTCTGGCGAGGCTGATCCCGATCTGATATGCTATGAGCAGAGCGGTGGCTGGAAGAATGGGTCGAGTTAGATCGCCCAGATCGGGATCTGGTGGGATACGATTGCTCGATTTTCTCCTGCTCGGCTTCTAACTGAGCGCGGGCACACTGCACCTCGGGGGTGTCGGGCTTGTGTCCCAGCTCGGCGAACGCGGCGGCGACATTAGCCTGGGGCGTGCGGAACGGCACCCAGGTGAATGCTCCGTCGAGATTCTGGGGCTCGACTCTGTGAGGACCCCGAGGCGGAGGTCGTTGGCGTGGTGGAGCCCCCGGGGGGATCTCTCAAGCAGCTACAGCGACTGCAGGGTCACCGGCAGCTGCGGCGGCTACAGGGTTTCCGGCAGCCGCGACAGCTGCAGGGTTTCCAGCCGCTGCCTGGGGCAGGGCAGCTTCTTCGGTGCGCGTCGGGCTCGGCCAGCGTTTCGCTCCAGTCGGCGATCCCTGGCCAAGTCGGTTTCTCCGTCCTGAGTTGCGGAATCCTCAGAGACGAAGACCTCACGCCCCGGAGGCGTGGCATAGCTTGAGTCATTGCTCGTGTCGGCCGGAGCCGGCAGGAGCATGCTTGTAGCAACTTGGAACTCCCCACAGTCCGGGGACTGGGTGGGCTTGGGCGGGATCTCAGATCGGATCTGAGACATGTCTTCTCGGAGTCGGGCCAAGTAGATGGATGAAGCGTTGCGCAACCCTAGCGGGAGTGACTTGTGGGTTCGGCGCAGAGCCTCCTCCGACATGGTGATGCACTCGGCGATGGTGTTCTGGACACGATCCAACCCGGCGAGGAGCTTGTCCGGGGGCGGATTCTCTGGCGAGCAGTCAGGCCCAGAGCCTGGTCGCTGATGGTGATTGCATCGAGCCGCTGCTGGAGCGGGTCGATGACCGATGTCGAGATCGGCGAAGAAGTCAGCGCGGAGCTGGTCGGCGTGAAGGCGTCGGGCATCGTGGTGAAGTCGGAGGCGGCGGAGTGGATCTCAGCGAAGAAGCTGATGCCTTCAAGATGCATGGCGCAGTCCTTGACGGAGTCGAGGAAGATGACGGAGCGACGATCTACCATCGAGCTAGCTGTATTGCCCCGCGATCACCCCTACCTGGCGCGCCAACTGTCGGAGTTCTAGTCCGGCAGTCCACCCGGGGGTACCCAGATGGTTGATTTGTAGGCAAAGGGCAATCGCAGGACTAGGGAGCTCGAGGTAACACAGGGACACAGGGATTATACAGGTTCGAGCTACCCGGAGGTATAATACCCTACGTCCTATGCTAAGGGGTCTTGTATTGCTTTGCTCGGCGAAGTTCCGAGGAACGACGACGAACTCCTGGTTACAATGAGGAATCTGGTGGCTGGGAATCGAATGAATGAAGGGGTCAGCCTAGGCCGCCTTATATAGGCTGACGGCCTAGGGTTTACAAGTCGGTTATCTCTAATTGTATCCGGCTCTAACTAGGAAACTAATCTGAGTCGGTTGCCATGTAATCTCCTTGATGCATGGGTAGGATCCGAGCGTATTGCCTCATGCCTTGCGGGCAAAGTTTTCTCCAATCTTATCCATCAAGCCAGGGATCCTCGTGGGCCGGCCTGAGGTCGGCCCACATCCTTATCAGACGTGGGACCAGACCGACTGGCTATCCGGTCGGTAGTGGGCCCAGGGGTACCCATATCCCACAGGGTTTAAGATGGATCCGAATATGTCATTATCACAAAATATCTCAAATTCCAAGTGGGAGGTCACCATTATGTAGAGCTCATTAAGATGATCGAAATGGATATATTATTTGTATATTTTGGAGCACGTATGGGAAAGATATTAAAAGGATTATAAAATTAAATAGCAGTGCTGATGTCACTACTGACGTCAGCACCGCTGATGTCACTGGGCGGGGCCCACCCGCCGGCTCGACTCCACCGCTCCACGTGGGAGCGCAGCCAGGCGGGACCCAGCCTAGTACCCGGAGCGGCGAGCAGGCCACGTAGGCCCGTTGCAGGGCCCGACGCAGGGCACGCGCTGGCCAGCGAGGACGTGCAGCTCCGTGGCAGCGAGGGGGCACGTGGCACCTGTCCGCAGGAAGGAGCAACCAGGCGGGCCCGCTTGCCAGGAACGCCGGCGCCCATGCACTCGCGTATGTGCGGAGCGGAGCGTGAGCCCGCGGGGACACGTGCCGCGCGGAGAAAGGGCGAAGGCAGAATCTGGTATGGGTCAGGCGGCCGAACCAGCCGGTTTTTAGGGTCTCTCCGGATTTCCTTCGGTTTCCTCCGGTTTTTTACACAACCGACGTCCTGAACGCATATAGGCACGCGGTTTTCTCCCTGGGATCCGGTTTTCCCCTGGATTTTGATGGTTTCCTTCGGTTCTGCTTCTCTACTGCCTTCACGTGCGAGGACCAGACTCTATCGATGTTGGAAGTTCGGTTTCCAGGGACAGGTGGAAGAGAGGGAGAGTTTGGAGGAGGAATATTTTTTGGAACCTTTGAAGTATCTCCACTCTTTCAAGGCATCTCTTCTACTATAAATAGAGGGTCCCTCTCCCTCATTCAACACACAAGGAAGTGAAGCAAAGCTCAAAGGCTAGATCCAATGTAGTGTTAGAATAGGTGAGAGGTGAGGCGAGAGTCCGGGAGAAGCCGGGGATGTCGGCTCCTCTCCTTTTCTTGTACCTCGGTGGATGCGGCTCAGGTTCGAATATCATCCGGGTATTTTCTTTGTATTTCTGGATTAATATTTAATTAAGTTAAAGCTTTACTTTACTTACTTGTGGGCTCCTCGCTGTGATAAGTGTCTTAATACTTGCAAAGCTAAGATAGTATTTAATTGAGTAGATGGATGTCTAGTCCTTTGAATACCTTGGAGTGCGCCTAGTGCCAAGGATTTGTAGTGGTAGCCCTAGGTGGTGACAGCCCTGACGGCCTACGTAGTCCACCACGTGAGAAGCACTAGAGAGTAGTAGGACCATTGCTTGGCTTGTCTAGTCCCCTTCTCAGCCCTGTCTGGACTAGGACGGTTGGGCGTCCCGAAGCAAGTAATACAGTAAACAACTTGAGCTATCATTTGATTATCCAGAATTACCTAGAAATAACCCTCTCTACCTTCTACACGTTTATCACTTATTTTGTCCTTGGTTGTTCTTAACTCGTCACTAGTACACACATGTTCTCTATGGATTCCATACCCTGGAATACTCTCGGGTGAAAGCTACATCGGTATCTATACGCTTGCGGATTTATCTGCGATCGTTAAAAATACCAACAAACTTTCTGGCGCCGTTGCCGGGGAACGGTTGTTGTACTAGTGTCGAACCGAGTTCGCCCATGTATCCCCATTCATACCATCACATCATTTCATTTATATTTACCATTCATTTTCATCACTACCCATCTATCTTTCACATAAAAAAAACTAGCAAGATCATGTTCTTCGGTTATGTTTTCCCTCGGGTATTTTTGGTCGCTAACCATTACAGGTTGACACTGAAAAGAACGATGGATCTACGATGCTTAATAACATGAGAGCTACATCATTTACAACACCTTGGTAAGTTTTGGTGATGGAACAATTTCGAAGGAGTCCGACGCACACTTGATTTTGTTGTCCCGCGACATGAAAATCCAAGTGTGGGGGAGGTTTGTACTTATCTCATGACAAGTTCCATTAATGCCAAATTTTTATCTTTGGTTTATAGATGATGCTAGTTCATGTATCCTTTCTTGCAATTAAAAAAATTAAAAAATAATCTCAAATTCCTGCCTGGAGGTAACCAGGCATTATCCCTTGCATTTCGAAACATTCATGTTGCACATCATTTTTGTTTCAAAGCATTCTTGTTGCACTTCATTTGCAAGCAAACTCTTGTGCCTTCTTTTTGAATGGGTGGCTCCTCGGCTTTGAACTGTATTCGGGCACTGTGCCTAGTCTAGGTGGGTGGCGAAATCTTTCATCGCCTATCTATTCGGGTTCCTAGTCCAACTCATGCAGCCCCTACAGGGTCGGTTAATTGCCAGAACATGGTTGGTAGACCGATCAATAGGGTTAAATGGAACTGACTCCCACCACGTCATTTAGATCAAAGGGTTGATCAGTTCGCGCTTTGAGAAACGTCAGGCCTCGAGTTTCGTACAATTTGCATATCATGTTTTGATTTTCCTTCATTTGGATTTCCAATCTCTCATCATATTTGTTTTATTCATGCATTTTTAATTAGTTGGCATATCTATTTCCCAACCATGATTGCATTTTAAAAAAAAGAAAACAAAAATATATAGCCGGTGAGGCTCAGTGGGGTTAAAACATCTGGTGTGCAAGCCACAGAGCTGCTGCACCTTGGTAGTCCCCATATGCCTTCTGGCTCCACTACTCCTTGCCTTGCATCTTGGGTTCTTGTGCAGGCTTTCATGAGAAAAGACGATTGTTGCATTCTCATGTTTTCCATATGAGCCAGCTACATGTTGGGGAAATCCCAACATTTAGCACACACATGCTATCCACGCGCGACCACATCACAGTTAATAATGTCATCAAGATCCAAGGAGCTACCGCGATGAAAATTCTCAACTCATCATCTAACGCCAGCGGTGAGTATGCTAAGGTAAGTGGAATTTCTTGCTATTGACTTTAAACAAAGCCCTTCCGGGTGGTAACCCGAAGTTCACCATTTATATCCTCATGTTATCTCCATTTGAAAAAAGAAATATCTTGACCATGTTCCCATGCTTCTTTTATCTATTCTCGTATGCTCTAGTTTGAATGTGTCTTCAAAGTACATTCATAGACCTTTTAAATTAAGCATGGTGCTTAGGTTAAAATGGTCTTCTTTAATCAAATTAGACATGGTGTCGAGTTTTGATTAATGAACAGTGGAGTAATGCTTTCATAGATATGGGATGTATATATGGACTAACCCTTGTAGGAAAATTTTCAAATGTGAACAGTTAAGTTGTCAACCTTGATTCAAATTGGAGACAAACCAAGGCATTGGATGCACTGCAACAATGTTGCACAACATACAAGGAGGTACTGATCACCTTTCGAAGGTTCACTGTGAGTATATTGCAAAACTCCCCTTGTGATCATGTTGATGCATTGCTGCCTTGTTTGAGTTATGCTTTAAGAACAATGGTGAAAATAAAATTTGAAAAAAAATAATATTTGAAATGAAATACTAAAATAATGGCAAACAGGATCTACGCTTAACGATGTCAAGGACCAATTTGTTTTTAAGCGTGGATGTGAACAACTAACCGGATGGCAATATTGATATCTTCTCAAATTGTCCTTCGGGTATTTGTTGTCACTAACTTTTGGCAGGGATGAAGTGATGACTAAGGGACGGTGAGCATAACTCCAACATCAAAAACCCTCAGTCACATGGAAGAAATTTGCATGATGAAATAAGATGAACAGTGAACAAATCTTCTGGCACTCTCAAGCTCAAATCTTGCATCCACTTGCAAGATCAAAGCTTGGGGGAATTTCACCAAGGAAGTATCCAAAACTCGTTGTGCATTTATTCTCCCTTAATCTCCCTGCTAAGTTACCTTGAAAGAATTGCTTGCCATAAAAAAATCAATAAAAATTTGCATAACATAAAAACACCAAAAAAAATATTTGAATTCAAATAAAGATCAGGCTCCCTGGTTTGTAAGGCCAGTAGAGCTGTTGTTGTGTTTCCACCCTGTTCTCAATAAATATAGGTACAAGATCAAGTGTGGGGGTCTCTCAGGCTTCTTCATGTTCACACACTCGAGACCACCCATGACTACGCACGCAACATCGCATGGACCAACATCAAGAAGATCACGACGATCGGGAACCAGAGGGGCTCGAACGAATTCCTTCAAACCAAGGCCCTCTAGCATACCTCGTTTTCCACTTCGTCTAATGCGATGGTTTGCATGCCAATCCCTCCCTCTCTCTCATTCATCAGTTTAAAATAATTTTGAGATAATCATCAAAATTAAACTCAAATAAACTTGTTGCTCCTATGGTTTATATGCTCATCCTTGATTGGCTTGCATATTCTTTATTCCTTGCACATTTACCTGCTGCTTGTGAACATATATCATTAGGAAAGCATGCTATCTAAATGGTTGACAAATGAGATATGGTATGATAAGAGGAATCTTGCTCTTCTGCATAATGTACTTGGGATGTTTTTCTTGCAAAAGTTTAAAATCAATAGCCCTACAAAGCTCCTCAATGATATTCCTTATTCCTACCAAAGCCATATGTTGTTCACATTGAAAACCTTATACATATGCTGCTTGTTATTGCATTGAGCTTTGTCAAATTGTTGTGACCCTTGTAAGATGCTCTTCATGCTTTCTTGATCAAGATCACATACACTCCACATACACATGCTAAACTTCTACACTGAAAGTTAGTAATATCCAATCATCCACCAAATAAATGCTCCATATATTCTATGCATCTCTCTCCAAATATCCTTTGCAAAAGAGACATGGGCTATAGAAAAATATTTTGGACACATCAAGGTCCAAGAAAAAATAGAAAGAAAAATATATACATGCTCATAAAAGCATTGAGCATGAAGGAAAAAAGAAGAAAAAAAGAGAGATAGCCATGCTCACAAAATAAATTTAAAGGAGAGAGATCATAAAAAAGGAGTTCTCATACACCTTCCATTTTCTCACACACGTGCACATCTTGATCAGATTTTATGAATAGTTTTCTTCTTGGATCGACTCTTTGATTTTGCAATATATGTGATGCAAGTATGCTTTATCCTTACCCCTACCATGAGCTCCACATAAGACTTTTTAGAAGTAGGGTGAGAGGTGGCAAATTAATGCTTTGGTGAGGAACCATATATTGGTATTTCTTACGGTCGCAGATAAATCCGCAAGCGCACGGATACCATTGTAGCTTTCACTCGGAAGTATTCAGGGTATCGAATCCACAGGGAACGTGTGTACTAATCTTCTAACGAGATCATCCAAGGACAACAAGAGAATGAATGGCGAGGGTAGAGAGGATTCCTATGGATAAGGACCTTGATGAAGGATAAGCTCAATGTCTATAGTCTGATTACTTTGGGCACCGGGGTATCCTAGACCTCTAGGAAATTGCCGGCAAACAGCTCTACGCCGTACCCAAACGTGGAGAATTACAAAGGACGGACAGGGCTATCATCACCTGCCGCCTACCGCTACTAATCCGTGGGTTACGAGGCAAACAAAGGTAACTTCTAGCCCAGACACCACGTCTACGCTATCAATTACTACTTTAGTCTTGTTCCTAGACCAAAGTATTCACTAAGCATTCGTAAATGATTAATGAACGATGAACCCGCAAGCAACTATAGAAGTGAACTTACTTAATCAAGAGAACTTAATACCATAAGAGATCACGAACACTTACTAGAAGAAGAGAGCATCTGTCGTGGTACAAGATCGGGGAAGAGTGCCGATAGTCCTGGCACTTTCCCCGGACTACCCCTCACTCTCTCCCTATTCTCTAGATACTATAGTGGAGTAGAACTTCGCCTTGGAGTGGAGCTTGTGGCTTCTCAATCTTGTGTGTGTTGAACCGGTGCTGGGTGCATCTATTTATAGCTTGGTAGGACGGTGGAGAGGTCGCTCGAGCCGGTTGAGTCCGTTTGGCCCCGGGACCAGGTCGGCCGACCCATGGAGGTCGGCCGACCCTCAGATGCACCGCCTTGCCTCAAGCACGGTCCTGATGCGTCCCTGGAGTCGGTATGTAGTTGGTCGTCGAAGGGGGACCGATTCTGTCGCCCGTGGGGGTCGGTCAACGTGCCAGGTCGGCCGACCTGGAGTTGGCTCGCCTCGGGCCCATCTTCCTCTGAGTCCCTTCCCTGTGGGTCCTAAGGTCGCTTCTGTGTGGGTCGGCTTGAATTGAGTATATTTAGTTCTCATTGTGGGCCCCTCAATCCAAGTGATAGACACATGGCTTCATCTTGTCCTTTGATCGAAACCGACACCCATGCAGCGGTCAAGATGTTCCATGAATGTGCTTCTTTGCTATGGCCAAAGATGGGCTCCATTGGGCTTGGGCCCAGGTCGGCCGACCTAGGTGGGTCGGCTGTCGGATGTTTGGACCCGGCAGTCCACACAGGGTAGCCTACGTGGTTGATTTGTTGAGGGACAGATCGAGGATCAGAAGTCGATGGTAACACAAGACGCAAGGATTGAACAGGTTCGGGCCGTCGAGATGACGTAATACCCTACGTCCTGTGTTGGGGGTGATTGTATTGCTGTGTATGAAGTTCCTGGAAGGATCTCCGTAGTTGGGTTCTGTCCTAGGGTTGTATGATCGTGGGTTGTAAAGGTTGTATCGTGCTCTGGAGGGGGGTCTCAAGGCGCCTTATATAGTCCGGCTGCCTTGAGTTACAAGTCGGCTAGAGATCGTAACCTACCCGAAATACAAGGATTCGATCCTATAACGATTACAGATATCTTTCCCTATAATTCCGGCTAGTTTATCTTGATCTCCGATCTTCTTGCGGGATACGCCGTGTGCTTTCCTTGCCGCGCGCGTCGTCGCGCCCATCCGGTTCGCCCGACTGGTGGGCCTCCTGACTGGTGGGCCACCCAGTCCGACAAACCGGCCCAGTTGCACTCGGATTGGGCCGCCTCTTGCTGGTTGGGCCAATCCGCCTGCTGGGTACCCCTGGGGGTCTACCCCCGACAAGCCCCCGAGTAGTACGTGGTTGAGGGACAAGTCGGCGAGGTCGTGCTGTCTGATGAGCGTCGAGCCTGCTGCAGTTGGAAGCGAAACCGCGTGATACTGGAGAGAAACAAGCTGTCTACCAACGGATGCGCCGCGAGGTGCGTCCGTTGGCCGTAGCCCCCGAGCCTTGAAGCGATTCCGAAGGAATCGGTCCAAGGGTTAGTAGCCTTCTTCAGAGGTCACCAAATGATCAACGGATGCGCCGCGAGGTGCGTCCGTTGGCCGTAGCCCCCGAGCCTTGAAGCGATTCCGAAGGAATCGGTCCAAGGGTTAGTAGCCTTGTTCTGAAGTCGTCAGACAATCAACGGATGCGCCGCGAGGTGCGTCCGTTGGCCGTAGCCCCCGAGCCTTGAAGCGATTCCGAAGGAATCGGTCCAAGGGTTAGTCAAGGAGCACCTGGCTAAATCATCCGACGTTAATTTCGGCGTCCAGCCCCCGAGCGTGAGGGCCGGCGGAGTCCTGCGAGACACGCCGAGTGGTCGTCCCGGCGCCAGCCCCCGAGCGTGAGGGCTGAGCACGCCGAGTAGTCGCCCCGGCGCCAGCCCCCGAGCGTGAGGGCTGAGCACGCCGAGCAGTCGCCCCGGCGCCAGCCCCCGAGCGTGAGGGCTGAGCACGCCGAGCAGTCGCCCCGGCGCCAGCCCCCGAGCGTGAGGGCTGAGCACGCCGAGTGGTCGTCCCGGCGCCAGCCCCGAGCGTGAGGGCTGAGCACGCCGAGTGGTCGTCCCGGCGCCAGCCCCCGAGCGTGAGGGCTGAGCACGCCGAGTGGTCGTCCCGGCGCCAGCCCCCGAGCGTGAGGGCTGAGCACGCCGAGTAGTCTTCGTCTTCCTCGTCATGCGGTAGCACCAGCCCAGTACTCAAAAGCACTCAGCTAGCGACCGTCGTGGAGTGTAGCGCCAGCCCGAGTGCTACAAAGCACTCGCCTAGCGTCCGTCGTGGAGTGTAGTGCCAGCCCGAGTGCTGCAAAGCACTCGGCTAGCGACCGTCGTGGAGCGTAGTACCAGCCCGAGTACTGACTGACTCGAGTACTCAGCTGGCGGCGATGCCGGAGTGGTCCAGCCCCCGAGCGTAACAGGTAAGCTCGGGATCCAAACCTGTGCCCTGCAATGAAGATATGAAGGATAGGTAGTATATGGTGTAGCAAACACTAATTCTGGAGAAAAATATTCGGCGTTGTATGTAATAGAATTTCTACTTCCAACTCTTTAAGTCTATTAATTTCCTCGGGTAGTTATCCTGTTACGTTTATGCACCTGATCCCCGATAGCCGTAGTCCATAGCGCAGGGAGCTGGGCCGCATGCACGCGTAGTAACGTAGGCGTACGGAAGAGTCGAGGCTTCACGGATTAAGGCGTGTGCTTCCCAAGTACTTTAGCGACTTGTACAAGAGTGGAAAAAGAAATAAACGATGGAGAAAAATGCAATATGCATCCGTTGGGTGTTGCCCGACTGCTCTTATAGCGCTCGGGCTGTATAAGCAGTCGGGAACAAACCAAAGGTAGTCGGCGATGATCATGGAGAAATATGGCGAAGTATGGAGATATGTGGTGACCGAGAAATATCGTAAAAAGTATTTAAATATGACTTAGCTTGATTTATGCCTAGTTGGAGAGTCTTGTCTAGGCTGACAATGCAAGCCCCCA
Source organism: Alloteropsis semialata (assembly GCA_004135705.1). Lineage (NCBI taxonomy): Eukaryota > Viridiplantae > Streptophyta > Magnoliopsida > Poales > Poaceae > Alloteropsis > Alloteropsis semialata. Next base: position 48,563,620 of record CM014274.1, on the reverse strand, counting down.
AGCGTCTCTTGATCGTCGTGCTCGAGTGGACGATCGGCGATGAAGTTAACCAGTCGGGATCGGTGCCCAACTGATTCTCGTCGATGCAGAACTCATTCCCGACTAGATCGTGTCGGGTCCGAGTGGTTGTCGCAGTCGCCAGCGTGTTGAAGTTGTAGACGTGTCGCCGTTGCTGGCGTCGACTGTTCGAGGCAACCCTGCATGCTGAATACGCTCGAGCAGAAATCCTCTCCGACCCACAGGCCGAGCCATGCAGGAGGTCGTGACGTGCATGCGTACAGAAATAGAACGTGGTCAATGCGATTCACGTTAGCTATCCAGGTGTACAGAGATGTATATAGAATGAATAGAATAACCATACGGAATAGAAAATCAATGCTTCCTGTTCTTTAGATGGAATCCGTATGTATCCAGTATCCTCTGGTCGGTCCTTAGTCGTGCAGGACTCGGCTCCGAGCCGTCACGCTGGTCGAGGAGTTGCGAAGCTTGCCGCCGAGTCGTCGCAGCTGTCGTGCAACGTGCAACCGTGGCTGCCGCAACGCTCTTGCACGTCGACGATGGTGACGTGCCGATCGATCGCCGGAGCTTTAGCGATGTCTTCTTGATTACTGAACGACACGGCTGACGGCCTCGCCGAGCGTGACAACGCTCGTGCATCTGCTAACGCCGGAGTCGCCGGACAGCACTTGGTCGTCAAGACCAAAACCGTCCGCATGGCGTGTGCATTGAAAATACAAAATCAATCTGTAAGTCGCCGTAAAAACCAGATCGATCTAATAGCAGAATTGAGAACGACTCACCCAATTTTCCACTCGGCGATTGTTGCGGCGCCGCGAACAGCCGCCAGGCCACGCCGAATTAATTGAAGTTGACGTTAAATCTGCCATCGAGCTTGTAGATTGATCTCGTCGATCAGCCCCTACCTGGCGCGCCAACTGTCGGATGTTTGGACCCGGCAGTCCACACAGGGTAGCCTACGTGGTTGATTTGTTGAGGGACAGATCGAGGATCAGAAGTCGATGGTAACACAAGACGCAAGGATTGAACAGGTTCGGGCCATCGAGATGACGTAATACCCTACGTCCTGTGTTGGGGTGATTGTATTGCTGTGTATGAAGTTCCTGGAAGGATCTCCGTAGTTGGGTTCTGTCCTAGGGTTGTATGATCGTGGGTTGTAAAGGTTGTATCGTGCTCTGGAGGGGGGTCTCAAGGCGCCTTATATAGTCCGGCTGCCTTGAGTTACAAGTCGGCTAGAGATCGTAACCTACCCGAAATACAAGGATTCGATCCTATAACGATTACAGATATCTTTCCCTATAATTCCGGCTAGTTTATCTTGATCTCCGATCTTCTTGCGGGATACGCCGTGTGCTTTCCTTGCCGCGCGCGTCGTCGCGCCCATCCGGTTCGCCCGACTGGTGGGCCTCCTGACTGGTGGGCCACCCAGTCCGACAAACCGGCCCAGTTGCACTCGGATTGGGCCGCCTCTTGCTGGTTGGGCCAATCCGCCTGCTAGGTACCCCTGGGGGTCTACCCCCGACATCGGCCGACCTGGCCCTGAGCCCAAATGTCCTTATCTTTTGCTAGTTAGCCCCTGCATTCACATATTCACCAAAACTTGTGGAATTGATTAAATAGAGACCCTATCACTATGTTTCGTGATTATATTTAACATATTCTCTGCAGGGGTTGATGGTCAAAATGAGCATTTAAGGATCGTCAACACCATACACATTGAGCGATCTGAGAGAATCAATTGAGGAGCTAGGTAAGGTTTTGTTTTTGAAAATCTATCAAAAACCCAAGTTACTTACCAGAAGAGTGGAGATGTTGAATCAATGCTGTTCCATTCTTCAACCATCCAAGATGACATGATAGACACTTCAAAATTCACAAGTACAGGTATGTCTTGTAATATTTTATATGCTTGCATCATATCAAAAGGAGTTATGTTTTTTTTTTTGAACGCAAACTGTGGGGGAGATCCCCACAGCATCAAAAAACTTTTATAGAAAAAGACAGGAGTTTAGTGAACTTACAGGGGGATTAGCTGAAAGCATCTAACCAAACACTAAAGGCTGACCGCAGGTCTGCCTTGAATCTAACTAATTGAGTATTACATTGAGATTTAAAGTTACTAAACCATCTCGCAAAAGAGGGCTCATGCCTTTCAAAAATCCTATCATTGCGGAGTTTCCAAAGTTCCCAAGCAGCTATCATTGAAGCCTCCGTGAAGAAATGCTGGCCATTGGTGAGCCTTGCTTGTGTGAATCTGTCATGTAAGGGTATTGTAAGATCCCAATCAAAGTGTATAGCTGTCCAGCATTGTCTCGCGAACGGGCAGTCAAAGAAAAGATGCTCAATAGTCTCATCCTCTCCTGTATCGCACATAACACAGTGATCATCGTCCCTGTTACCGATATGCCGTCGTGTAAGCATCGTTTTGGTGTTTAACCTGTCCACCAGGATCAGCCAAGTGAAGAACTTGATTCTTGGCGTGCATCTGGATTTCCAGATTAGTTTGAAGACTGGATGGGCCTGAACATAACTGAAGATGTGCTCATAAAATGCTTTGGAGCTGTAACTATTGCCCCATATAGGTTTCCAAATATCCTCAGTATTTTCATCGTATGCAATTGTTTCCAGTCTGTTCTGCAGTTCTTGCATTTCATCCAGTGCTTGGGCCGAGAGAGGAAGGAAAAACAGGGAGTCAAGATCTGGTGCATACATGATATCTTGGACTGAGATGCGTCTTGATTTTGCAAAGGATGCTAAGTGTGGGAAGTCGACGGCTAGAATGCCAGAGTTCCAGTGATCTTCCCAAAAACAAACGGTTGAGCCATTTCCCACTTGACATTTGGTGACCAATCTGTATATGCTGTTTAACCTCATAATATCCTTCCACCAAAAGGATCCGATTTCTCTTGTTGCGTGGGGAACTTTCTGTTGGTAGTATTTGAACCAGACAAGCTGCACCCATGGGACATCTTCTTTATTGTAGAACTTATGTAGGTGTTTCATTAGAAGAGCATCATTTTGCAGTTTGAGATTAATTACCCCTAGACCACCTTTCACTTTTGGTTGCTGTGTTGTCTCCCATGCTACCAAGTTACCCCCTCTTTTCTTTTCTGTGTTTCCCCTCCATAGGCATTGTTTCCTTGCTCTGTCTATATTCTCTATAACCCCAGCTGGTAGCTTTATTGTGCACATGGAGTAGGTAACAATTGGTGTGATTGCTGAGTTTACCATTTGTAGTCTGCCTGAGTAAGATAACCATGTGGCACATCCTGAGAGGCTTCTTTCCACTCTATCCATGATTGGTGTTAGATCACTCATACGAGGTTTTGTTGTTCCCATTGGCAATCCCAGATAAGTGAAGGGTAGCGTGCCAATTGTGCAACCAAAGGTTTGGGCCAGACACTCCATCTTCTCAGCCGAGACATTGATTGGGAGTATTTGGGATTTTCTGTAATTTACCTTCAGTCCTGTAGATTCATCAAAGGATCTTAGCAGGCATTTCAGAAAAAGTAACTGTCGAGCATCTGCCTGCATGATAATCAGAGTGTCATCAGCATATTGAATGATCGGGAAGTCTTCACTTGGCTGTGGAATTGGTGGCACTAATAGGCCCAGGTTGGATGCTTTGTTGATTAGAACTTGAAGGAGTTCTGCTGCAATGACAAAGAGTAGGGGTGAAAGGGGATCTCCTTGTCTGACTCCTCTTTTGCATTTGAAAACCTTTCCCGGGACTCCATTTAGTAGCACCGCTGATGATCCTGAACTAAAGATATTAGTTATCCAGTCGAGCCACCTGTCAGGGAATCCCATATGTTTCATGATTTCAAGGATTGCTTGATGTTCAACAGTGTCAAAAGCTTTTTCAAAGTCCAGCTTTAGGATGATGCATTCTCTTCTTGACTGGTGACATTGATGAATATATTCAAAGCTCCAGGCTAAACAATCTTGTATTGTTCTTGTCTTGATGAAGCCATATTGATTTTTGTGTACTAGCTGAAGAATCTCTTTCTGTAGCCTATCTGCAAGCAACTTGGAAATTAGTTTGGGGCTGACATTCATCAGGGAGATTGGCCTGTAATCATTCACCGATTCAGGATTCAGTGTCTTTGGTATTAGGGTGATAAAGGAAGAGTTGATTCCATCCAGCTTAACTGTGTTCCAATAAAAATCATTGCATAAGGCATAGAAGTCATGTTTCACAATCTGCCAACATTTTTCATGAAGAGGCCATTGAAGCCATCAGGACCTGGTGCTTTATCATTGGGCATGCCCTTCACAACTTTATCAATCTCTTCAGTCTGAAAAGGGACATCTATACCTTGTAAGCATTCCCTGTGATGTATGAGCTCCTGAAGGTTGAACTGCATGCTGATGCCCAGACTTGTGCCTAGTCTGTTTCTAAAAGAAGTCCAGAGAAGGTTAGCTTTTCCTTCGTGATCCTGGATCCATGCTCCTTCTTCATTGATGATCTGTGAGATGGAATTTCTTCTGTATGAAATGGTGGCCATGGCATGAAAGAATTTAGTGCATTCATCACCGAATTTGATCCTGTTCACCGTGTGCCTTTTCTTCCAGTACTCATTTTTGTAATGCAGAAGATCTCTTAGGTGCCTTTTGACTATATTTCTTAGATTGCTTTCTGCAAAAGGAGTTATGTTGTTCCACCTTAGTCTTTAAACTTTACTCGAGGACGAGTAAAGGCTAAGTGTGGGGGAGCTTGTTGATGGTCCTTAAGCGCTAATTTTGATCGTCAATTCCTGCAGAAAATATATCAAAAATAACCACCAAACATAGTGGTAGGGCTTAATACTAATGAATTCCGCAAGTGTTGGTGTTTTGACTTGTCATGCAGGAAACGCCCAAAATAACACTACGGGTTTAAGATGGATCGAATATGTCATTATCACAAAATATCTCAAATTCCAAGTTGGAGGTCACCATTATGTAGAGCTTATTAAGACGATCGAAATGGATATATTATTTGTATATTTTGGAGCACGGATGGAGAAGATATTAAAAGGATTATAAAATTATATAACAGTGCTGACGTCACTACTGACGTCAGCACCGCCGATGTCACTGGGCGGGGCCCACCTGCCGGCATGCCTCCACCGCTCCACGAGGGAGCGCAGCCAGGCGGGGCCCAGCCCAGTACCCGGAGCGACGAGTAGGCCACGTAGGCCCATGGCGGGGCCCGACGCAGTGCACGCGCTGGTCAGTGCAGACGCATAGCTCCACGGCAGCGAGCGGCCGCGTGGCACCCATCCGCAGAAGGGAGCAACCAGGCGGGCCCGCTTGCCAGGAACGCCGGCGTCCACGCACTCGCGTGCGCGCGGAGCAGAGCGGGAGCCCGCGGGGACACGTGCCGCGCGGAGAAAGGGCGAAGGCGGAATTTGGCGTGGGTCAGGCGGCCAAACCAGCTGGTTTTAAGGGTTTCTCCGGATTTCCTTCGGTTTTCTCCCTGGGATTCGGTTTTCCCCTAGTTTTGACGGTTTCCTTCGATTCTGCTCCTCTACCACCTTCACGTGCGAGGACCAGGCACTACCGATGTTGGAAGGTCGGTTTCCAGGGACAGGTGGAAGAGAGGGAGAGTTTGGAGAAGGAGTATTCCTTGGAACCTTTGAAGCATCTCCACTCTCCCAAGGCATCTCTTCTACTATAAATAGAGGGTCCCTCTCCCTCATTCAACACACAAGGAAGTGAAGCAAAGCTCAATGGCCAGATCCAATGTAGTGTTAGAATAGGTGAGAGGTGAGGCGAGAGTCTGGGAGAAGCCGGGGATGTCGGCTCCTCTCCTCTTCTTGTACCTCGGTGGATGCGGCTCAGGTTCGAGTATCATCCGGGTATTTTCTTTGTATTTCTGGATTAATATTTAATTAAGTTCAAGCTTTACTTTATTTACTTGTGGGCTCCTCGCTGTGATAAATGTTTTAGTACTTGCAAAGCTAAGATAGTATTTAATTGAGTAGATGGATGTCTAGTCTTTTGAATACCTTAGAGTGCGCCTAGTGCCACAAATTTGTAGTGGTAGCCCCAGGTGGTGACAGCCCTGACGGCCTATGTAGTCCACCATGTGAGAAGCACTAGAGAGTAGTAGGACCATTGTTTGGCTTGCCTAGTCCCTTTCTCATCCCTGTCTGAACTAGGACGATTGGGCGTCCCGAAGCAAGTAATACAATAAACAACTTGAGCTGTCCTTTGATTATCCAGAATTACCTAGAAATAACCCTCTCTATCTTCTACACGTTTATCACTTCTTTTGTCCTTGGTTGTTCTTAACTCGTCACTAGTACACACACGTTCCCTGTGGATTCAATACCCTGGAATACTCTCGGGTGAAAGCTACATCGGTATCCATACGCTTGTGGATTTATCTTTGATCGTTTAAAATACCAACATACCCCCAGATCGAGAAGCTACTATATGCTGTCTTGATCACGTCTCGCAAGTTGCGCCACTACTTCGACGCTCACCGGGTTGTTGTAGTTACCTCCTTCCCAATTGGCGACGTCCTCCACAACCGGGACGCAACAGGGTGAATTTCCAAATGGGTGGTCGAGTTGGGCTCCCACACCATCAATTTCGTCCCACGGGCGGCAATCAAGTTTCAAGCCATGTTGGATTTCGTTGCTGAGTGGATAGAGATACAACAAGTGGTGTTAGAAGAACCCCCTCGAGCATTGTATCATGTACTTTGACGGATCAATGAAGCTTGAAGGAGCCGGCGCAGGAGTACTCTTCATATCTCCAAAAGGCGATCAACTCAAGTACGTGCTCCAGATCCTCTGGAAAGCCACCAACAATGAAGCCGAGTACGAAGCTCTACTGCACGGGCTACGCCTGGCTGCTTCCCTTGGCATCAAGCATATGGTGGTCTACGGCGACTCCTCGGTGGTCATCAATCAGGTCAACAAAGACTGGGACTGCACCAAGGAGAACATGGATGCATACTGCATGGAGGTCCACAAACTTGAGAAGCACTTCCATGGACTCGAATTTCATCACGTCCTCAGAGACAACAACATGGCTGCTGATGCACTTTCCAAGCTTGGTTCTTACCTAGCACAAGTACCGGGTGGCGTTTTCGTCCATGAGCTGCTACAACCATCCATCAAGGAGCAGGAAGTACAGCCAACTACAACACCCCCTCATCAGCAAGTCATGGTGATTACACCGAGTGGACAAAGCCCTTCATCGAGTACATCCTACATCAGAAAGAGCCCGAAGATAAGGTGGAAGCCGAGCAAGTCATCAGGCGAAGCAAGCACTATGTAATAGTCGGCTCCACCCTCTTTCGACACGGCACATCATCTGGAGTCTTGATGAAGTCCGTCCCGCCAGAAGTCGGATGGGAGATCCTTGAAGAGATCCATGCTGGAATCTGTGGCAATCATGCCGCCCACCGCACGATCGTCGGCAAGGCTTTCCGGTCCGGGTACTATTGGCCATCCGCAGTGGCAGATGCAGAAGAAATCGTGAAGACTTGCCAGGGCTGCCAATTCTTTGCCCGGCAAGCCCACGTCCCCGCAACCATTCTCAATACCATACCACCCTCCAGGCCCTTTGCATGCTGGGGGCTGGATATGGTTGGTCCGCTCAAGACAGCGCCAGGGGGATTTCGATATCTCTATGTGGCGATCGAACAAGTTCACAAAGTGGATTGAAGTCAAGCCGCTAGTCAAGGCCACAGCACCAAAGGCGGCCGAGTTCATCCAAGACATTGCTCACCATTACGGCGTCCCAAATCACATTATCACTGATCTTGGCTCCAAATTCACAGGGAGCGAGTTCTTTGACTTTTGCGACAGCCTGGGAATCGATGTCCGCTATGCATCGGTGGCGCACCCACGTGCCAATGGACAAGTTGAGAGAGCTAATGGCCTCATACTCCAAGGACTCAAACCAAGGCTCTATGAACCGCTCAAAAAGTATGATGGCAAGTGGGTGCAAGAGTTGCCAGCCATGGTATGGGGGCTCAGAACCCAGCCTAGCCACGCGGCAATCACCCTTCTTCCTGGTCTACGGCTCCGAAGCAGTACTCCCGGTAGACATCGAGTACAATGATCCAAGAATCCAAAACTACTCGGAGGAAGCAGCAGAGCAGAATAGAGCAAAAGATGTGGACGTGCTAGAAGAAGCGAGGCTAGCCGCATTGATCAGGACAACCAAGTACCAGCAAGAACTCAGGAGGTATCACGACCAAAACGTCCAAGCAAGTTCATTTAACATTGGCGATTTGGTTCTCCGAAGAATCCAGAGTACAAAGGATCAACACAAGCTATCTTCGCCTTGGGAAGGCCCGTTCATAGTATCAAGGGTCATCGGCCTAGGTACTTATCAGCTACAACGGGAAGACGGAACAAAAGTGCCCAATGCATGGAATATTGAGCATTTGCGGCGTTTTTATCCTTAAAAGTTTTTTAGGAGTCGTTAAGAGTCAATAAAAGTTAGTCCTTTCAATGAACTGATGTTGGCTTTTAGCCAAACGATAATAAAGTGTCTATATTCCATTGTCATCAAGCTTGGAATTCAAATACATGTATCATGCTACGCTTGCTTGCCAAGTAACGCATATACAAAAAAGATTTGAATTATGCCGGGTTGTTTAAAAACAACCCAGACAGGCTATATTCACAAACACAAGCCATCTACTTTCTGTTTCAACACAGAGTGATTGGGCAAACCAAAACACAGATAACAAGTACTTTTGTTGACGAAATATTAGTATTTACATCTACGAGTTCAATACAAAAGGTTTCTTTTGCACAAGAGTCTAGAACTTCAGCCGAGACACTATCTTTTCAGCTGTGTCCTTCTCCTCCTCCATATAAGCATTAAACATGTCCCGGGTACATGAGGGATTGATCTTCCCTTGAGTAACGCTTAAGGGCTGGGCAAGGAACCAGGACCGGACCAAGCCGAGTACTTGCCTAGTGCAAGACTGGGCTATCCGCTGGCAATACGCTCGCACCTGCCCAGGTGTAGCCCAGAGATGGTCAATTAGAGGAGGAGCAGGACTGCCGATGGGTACTTTGGCGTACACGTCGACCAGCGGAATGACAGCTTCCTTGAAGGATTCGAGTTCCGCGCCAAGCCGGTTGACCTCCGCGCGAAGAGCTTGGATTGCATCATCTTGGTCGCGGATCTTCGTCATGTCCTCAATAAGCTGAGCATCGGCATCTTGGCGCATCCGCTTCTTCTCGGCTAGCTCTGCCATGCAGTCTCGCTCCCGCTGCTCTGCTTGATTTGCGCGCTCTTGTTGCCGATAGAAAAGATTTTTCATATCGGTAGCTTCTGCCGCAAGCGCTTCAATTCTTCTCTCTTTTTCTGCATATACAATCATATTCTTTTTACATTATATGATTCATGCTAACTTTGTGAGACGAAGGCGGCGACATACCTTCAAGCTTTTGTCTGAGCAACTTGTTCTTTTCAAGAACATCTTCGAGCTGGTCTTGGTACAGGTTGATCTTTTTGTACGCTTCATCCAGCTCAAGGCGAAGCTTGGCGCGCTCTTCTTCCCATGATAAGCGACCTTGCGCCAAGTCTTTCTCTGCCTTCTTCGCTCGTGTAAAGCACGCACTGGCCCTGCGGAGCATCTCTGATTTCTGGTGCGAGCGGTGCAAGATACTCTGTTTTCCAACAAGGCAGTAGAGTTGTTAGCAAAACATCCAATGGTGTTAAGTATACTTACCATATTAATTTACTCTATACTAACCTCTGTGAGCTTGGAAAGTTGTTTTTGTAGCTCAGCAGTCTTCTCAAGGTCTTCCTGATCAACCAGGGAGTTGAACAGGAAGGCATCATCGTCATCAGGGCCTGCGCCTGGTGTTCCGGTGTAAATCTGGAATGGCTCCAGTGATGGCTCTCGGGTTTTCTTCTCTCGGATTACCTTGTCTTTGATGGAATCATTCATTTTGAAATCAAAATAAATGTTCTTCATTCCCTAATGGAGTTGGATTCCAGTCCATCTGATTACCTTGTCTTGACTCGATTTGACACGGAAAAGAAGACGGAATAGATTGAAATGGGGGTTGATTCCAAGGAAAGTTTCACAGAGATGGATGAAGAGGGAGATTTGAAGAATGGAATTGGGGTTCAGATGCACTAGCTCTAGCTTGTAGAAAGCAAGCAGGCCGCGCAGAAAATCGTGAGTGGGAGTGGCAAATCCTTGCTCATAAAAAGATGCGAACACTACAATCTCATGGACTTCATCAAAGGGCCATGGCTTACCGACGTCCGTGCGCTAGCAGGAGATGGACTTGTCCAGGAGATAGCCCTGATCGACGAGGTCTTGCACCATCTGGTCTGTTGCCTTGGATGGCTTCCAGACTAGAGCGGGTGCAGGGGCATTCTTGAAGGCTGGCATATCTGTCAGTGGAATCTTGGGGGCTTTCTTGCTTGCACCAGGCTTGTTCGATGCGGACTTGCTTCCCGCGGCTTTGCTTGGTACGGCCTTCTTGCCCATCTTGCCAGCCGAGGTCTTCGGGAATGGAGATCTTGAGCGGGGCTAGAGTGGTTTTGAGGGCGCGCGCGAGTATGGAAGATTCGAGATTTGGGAATGGCGGCTGGAGTAGATGTGAATGCGAAGCAGTTTTTCCTCTGTTTTTATTAACGGAGTGGTAACCCTAAGCGTATTTCACGAAAGTTGTTTTCACTAAATACGCCAACACTTGTGTATTCGCGGTTTTTTCACCAGATGCATATTTGTGCGGCAAATTCCTAACGGGCTAAGTCATTAACCGAAGTATTTACATACTCGGGGGCTGATGCTAAATAGGATAAGTTTTTCAAATCAAAGAATATACTTATTTCTGCAAAAGTCTTTAAGCTTATTATCATCTGCTTTAAGCTTGGGTGCTGGCGAGGAAATAGTATATTTCTTTTGAAAAGTTTTTCATTAAAGACGTTGAAATTATTTTTAATCCTTGAAAACATTTCTAGGCTTGGGGGCTAGACCCATAATGGGTCCATCTTTTTTCAAAAGTTGGACACCATTATATTAAATGGGGAAGTTTTTGCATCATCTTTGATTTAAAAATCAAAGCTCAGGAGCTAATTGCAAAAGAAGTCGGCAAGGAGCACATCATGTTCACTTCTGAAGGTTTTCAACAAAGGAGCAAGATGACGAGAAAACAACTTGGCTGCTGCTAAAATTGTTGAGAAACAACTCGACAGGCGTGAAGACATGAATACGCTCGGGGGCTTGACGGACCAAGATCCATGGGAGTCCTTATGGGCTGTAGGCCCGCTAGGAGATTGGGCCGGCAACTCTGACAGATACAAGGAAGAGGCATACAAATTGTTGACACCGGATTTTCGCACCTGACATGCTGAGTCAAGATGATGACGTGGTAAGGATGAGACTGCGCAGTGGACCCGTTGACTGGTCAAGGCTGAGGGTAACAAGAGGAAGCCGATACTGAAAAGGGGTCCGATGAGGCGGGTGTCCGACCCAATGACGAGTGCAAGAAGAAAGGCGCGTCGGCTAAGGAAGAAGCGTATCAGATTCGGGGACTATTTCCTTTTCAGAAGATGTTTGAGAGTCCCGTTGTATCTTAAGCTTAGTTTACCTTATTTAGTTAGTCTGGTCCGATCAGGACTCTCCATGACCGGGGTATAAATATGAGCCCTCGTCCATTGTAAAGAATAACTCTCACAATCAATACAACCCGGCTTCACGCCAAAACCCTAGTAGTAGTTACCGACGAAGCTCATTGGTGGACGGGCTGCATCAGTTCTGATCTCCGGCTTACCAGTAAGTTAGTCAATTAATCGAACTAGTATAGGCTTTGAATTGAGGCGCATCGCCCTTTCTCGTTTATGCTGTTCAACCGATTTATCTCTGGATAATCAAGATTGATATAGATTCCCTACGTCGGAGCTAGGTATCAAAATTAGTCTAGATTCCCTACGTCGGAGCTAGAGTAATCTTGGTTACTAAAGGTAGTCTTTGCGGTTTGTTGGAGTTGCTAGATTGGTTTAGATCTACGCCATGTGAATCAATTCTACTTCTTCAACGGCTTTGAGCATAGGTCTTGGTCCGATTTAAGCATTATTTATCTTACAGCATCGTTTTATGTCCGATCTTGCCTTGTGGTTTAATCTGGTTGTTCTTTGGGTATTACATTGGTGTAGATTCCCTACGTCGGAGCTGGATCTTTGTAATACGCTTAGATTAATCTTTGACTGTCATGCTTGGTCTAGATTCCCTACGTCGGAGCTAGGTTCATCTTGATTAGTTAAAGGAAGCTTTGGTTATGCCTTATTGCTATTTGAATGTTAAGTGTGGTGTAGATTCCCTACGTCGGAGCTGGATCATGCTTAATGGTTTGGTAGCATATCTTAGAATCAGAACGTATCTGTTAATGTTTTGCCTGCTTATTTTGCTTAATCTGATCAACACCTGTGCGAGCATCTTGTTTAATTGACAGGTTGATGAATCGAATCTGATTATCTAGCTATCTGATCTGATCATAGTTGGAGAAATCTAGATTCCCTGCGTCGAAGCTAGATTTCTCTGGAAAGGCTATAATCCGATCGGTTGGTTAGATGGTCCGATAAGACGAATTAAACTGGTAACTAGACAAGATGGACAATGTATCGGCTTACACTTTGATTATTTAATATCTTGTTTCAAGACATAGCTGATCCATTATTTTACATATTGGCCATGTTTTATGCTTTATTTCATTATTCAAAGGCTGGTCTGTTATATCAAGCAAGGTCCGATCCTGATTGGTCCGATCCTGAGGTCCGATTTGGTGTCTGATTGAGGTCCGATCACTCGGTCCGATTGACGTCATCATTGAGGTCCGATTCTGAGGTCCGATCGGTATCGGCCGATGCGTGTCTGATTGGGTCTTGGCTAAAATTCGACGTTACTCCATCGTCTGAAATAGAGCCGGCACAATCATAGAGCAATTTAACTGTTTTATTTCCTTGTCAATTTCAGGTCAAATTGACTGGCACGCCGCGAA
>CM014274.1:48522960-48548697 GCA_004135705.1 Alloteropsis semialata | reverse complement strand
ACCAAAAGTGGCCCACCCGTGGCGGCAGGCCAGTGGCCGAGCAGCCGTGCGGGAGCGCGTCAGCGCCTCCGCGCGCAAGAACCAGCTGACGTGGCGCTCATCCATTCGCCCAGGAGTTCTTCACGCGGATCGAGGCGGCTACGGATGAGCGGATTTCACCGCAGGAAGCACAGCTCACGCGGGAAAAGGTCCTCGCACCTTTTTCCTCGTGCACCGACGTGGGAACGTCGGTTCCTAGGGGCAGGTGTCACATTGGGAGAATAGGAAGAGGAATATTCTCTAGGACTTAGGGAGGATCTGCACTCTCCCAAGTCACTCCCTAGACTATAAATACCTCTCACCCCTCACTATCAACACACACAAGATTGAGAAGCCACAAGCTCCACTCCAAGGCGAAGCTCTACTCTAGTGTAGTATCTAGAGAATAGGGAAAGAGTGAGGGGTAGTCCAGGGAGAGTGCCGGGGCTGTCGGCTCTCTTACTCGATCTTGTACCTCGACGGATGCTTCCTTCTTCTAGTAAGTGTTTATGATCTCTTATGGTATTAAGTTCTCTTGATTAAGTAAGTTCCCTGCTATAGTTGCTTGCGGGTTCATTGTTCATTAATCATTTACAAATGCTTAGTGAATACTTTGGTCAAGGAACAAGACTAAAGTAGTAATTGATAGCATAGACGTGGTGTCTGGGCTAGAAGTTACCTTTGTTTGCCTCATAGCCCCACGGATTAGAAGAGGTAGGCGGCAGGTGGTGACAGCCCTGTCCGTCCTTTGTAATCCTCCACGTTCGGGTACGGCGTAGAGCTGTTGGCCGGCAATTTCCTAGAGGCCTAGGATACCCCGGTGCCCAAAGTAAGTAAACTATAGACGCTGAGCTTATTCTTCATCAAGGTCCTTTGCCATAGGAATCCTCTCTACCCTCGCCAATCATTTCTCTTGTTGTCCTTGGACGATCTAGTTAGAAGATTAGTACACACGTTCCCTGTGGATTCGATACCCTGAATACTTCCGGGTGAAAGCTACAACGGTATCCGTGCGCTTGCGGATTTATCTGCGACCGTAAGAAATAACAACAAGCTTTCTGGCGCCGTTGCCGGGGAACGGTTGCTGTATTATCTTCGAACCTTGTTCATCCTCATATCTTTTTATTTTCCTTTTATTTTCTTTTACCAGTTACCCCCTCTACCATGGAGCAATATTCTATTATAGACTTCTCTGCTCCAAGGCGTGAGTTCTTTGAGCTACCACCTTCTGATCAACCAATCACCACATCTAGCTTTGAACTCCGCCCCGGCTTTATAGCCATGGTTCGGAATAAAACCTTCTCAGGGGCCAACAACGAAAATCCTTATGATCACCTGCGAGAATTCGAGTTGTTGTGCTCATGTTTGAGAATCTCAGGCATGACACAAGAGACCATCAAATGGAAGTTATTTCCGTTCTCTCTCGATGAGACGGCAAAGAGATGGTACTACCAAACCGTCAGGGACGTAAACAGAAAGTGGGAAAAACTACGGGATGAGTTTTGTCTTTACTTCTTCCCCATTCACCGTATATGTGCCCTTCGGAGGGAGATCGTCTGCTTCCAGCAGAGTGAGAAGGAAACTCTAGGTGCAGCTTGGGAGAGATTTGTTTCACTACACAAGTTTGGCCCAGACTTAGGCATACCTGACTTCATGCTCATGCAACATTTTCGATCAGGCCTAAAAAAGGAAGCTGCTTTCATCCTAGATGGTGCTGCCAGTGGTTCGTTCATGCACGTAACCCTGAATGAAGGGAGAGCTCTTCTAGAAAAGATTCTGGAAAACACTCCCTCCATCAAAACACAGCACGAACCCCAGCACAGCTCTAAGACAAGACCCGAGCCAAACCCTTTTACCTCGCACGATCCAGTCTTAGAGCCCACATCCGAACCAAAGCTACCGAAGGAAGAAGAAGTTCTACCTTCGGCATCCAAGGATTATGGAAATCCCTCAGATCACACTAGGCACAAGAAGGCTACGGCACCTCCCGTTTATCATCCTTCAGATCCACTCATGGAGGTTTTCCCCGATATATCCATAAGGGAACCACCAATGGAATGGTTAAAGGAAGTAAAGCGTTCTTTCGAAGCAATTCGGATGGTTGCACCTTCCACAACCATGCCTTGCTCTTTAAGGGGAATTATCGTAGAAGCCCTTTACAACCCAACCGTCGAGGCTAGCATCATGTCTGAATCCTTTGCGAACACTTTCTTGGGCAACATGCCTTTAGCCTCGACCGACAAGCTTTTCAGAAGTCCCTCAGGACACATCTTTGAATGTCGTGGAATTGCAAGGGCTGTGCCGATCAAAATAGACAAAATCAAGGTTCATCTAGATTTCCATATCTTTTCTATCCTTGATTTTGATCTTCTTATAGGCTTCCCACTAGAAAAGCTTCTCCAAAAAGAAGCATCTCATGGGAGCCTTCATGACATGCTTGGGGAAGTTGCTTTTGCCACTCCTTCCTCTTGCCCAGAGACTCCAAGAGCAAAGCCTCCTCCCCAGCATGGCCCGCTCGAGAAGGTAATGTTTGTGTCGCCATTCGAACCAACTTTTCATCTCGAGCAACCTTCACCGCCTTCTTTCAAGCGGAAGCCGTGTCCCTTAGGCCTTCAGGAAGTTATTCTCGATAATGGTCAAGAAACAACTCCGATTTTCAATGATGAACCTCTTGAGTTGGAGAACCCAAGGGCCATGGACATGTTTGAAGTATTGACTCTAGAGTCCGAAAGAAAGGATTCTATAAATGAGCATGAAACCTTCTCTTTCGAAATCCCACAAGAGTCATGCTCATTCAATGAATCTCCAGAGTTAATCACGCTTTGTGCCACAAGCACACACGAGGGCTACAACCACCTTAAGGTCCTATTTTCTAAAATGTTTAGAAGGTTGGTTGTGGATGCATTTGTTTATCATAAACATTGCAGATTTCGTTTTGCATCTTTGGCACTAACATTGCAGCTAGAACTTCAACGGTATATCTACAATTGACGACGGAGTGGGAAACTATGTCGCCAATGATAGCAGCAATGTGAGGATTCCCTATGGTCTAGCTTCGGACCATAAACAAAGCACTACCGGGAGATGGCCCGGATTATTATTTATTTTTCTTTCGAATAAAAGCAAGAACATGTTTTAAGTATAAACTTTCTTTCGGGTATTTTTGGTCGCTAACCATTTCAGGTGGAGATTAAGAAGAACGATGGACAGGTGATGCTTAAGAACATGGAGTTACATCAACAGTAACACCTTGGTAAGTTTTGATCATGGAACAATTTCGAAGGAGGCCAACACACTTGAGTTTTGGTGTCCCGCGACACAAAAATCCAAGTGTGGGGGAGGTCAGTAAGTATTTCGCAACACGTTCCATTTGTACAAAATTTTATCTTGGTTCTCAGGTGATGATGATCTTTCTTCTTGCTCTAAAAAAATCATAAAAAAATTTGCATAGCTAAATAAAGAAAATATATTTGAATTCAATAAGGCTATTGGTCCTTAAAACCAAAGAGCCATTGTTTTGTTTCCACCATGTATGAATAAATGCAGGTACAAGATCAAGTGTGGAGGTCTCTCGAGTTTCCTGACATGCACATTATCGAGACCACCCACAGATAGGTTGTACAACATCGCACAGGTCAACTCAAGAAAGATCAAGGTGAGCGAAGCCCAGAAGGGGTCGGCCGATCCGCCTGGTCGGCCGAAGGCCATCTGGCATCTCTCGTCCACATTTTCGTCCAGAGCGATGGTTTGCACATCCTGTCCCTCACCCTCTCTAGTTCATGAGTTAATTCAATCCTATCTTGAGATAATCTTTAAAATTAAACTCATGATAAAATAAACTTGGATGCTCCTTTGGTTTACATGTCTATCCTTGATTGGCTTGCATATACTTTATTCCTTGCACATACACCTATTGCTTGTGAACATATATCCTTAGGAAACATGTTTATCTAAGTGGTTGATTAATGAGATATGGTATGATAAAGGAAATCTTGCTCTTTCTGTACAAAGTACTTGGGATGTTTTTCTTGCAGAAACCTTAAAATCAGTAGCCTTGCAAAGCTCCTCAGTGATGCCTTATTCCTACCAAAGCCATATGATGTTCACATTAAAAAACCCATACACATATGCTGCTTGTTTATTGCATTGAGCTTTGTCAAATTGTTGTGTCCCTTGTAAGATGCTTTTCATGCTTTCATGATCAAGATCACATACACTCCACATATACATGCTAAACTTCTACACTGGAAGTTAGCAACATACATCTTATTTATCTACAAAATAAATGCTCTATATAAGTATTGATCTCCCTCTCTTCAAATATCCTTTGCAAAAGAGACATGGGCTATGAAAAAAAGAAAAAAAGAGAGACATGCTCACAAAAAGCATTGAGCATGATAAAAGAAAAAAATAGAGATAGCCATGTTCTCAAAATAAATTCAAGAGGAGAGAGATCATACAAAAAGGAGCTACAATTCCATTGTTCCACACACATGCACATCTTGATCAGATTGTATGAATAGTTTTCTTCTTGGATCCGCTCTTTGACTTTGCAATATATGTGATGCAAGTATGCCTTATCTTTACTCCTACCTTGAGCCCACATAAGCCTTTTAGAAGTAGGTAAAAGAAGGCAAATGCCTTGGTAAGGAACCATACATATTGAGCGATCTGAGAGAATCATTTGAGGAGCTAGGTAAGGTTATGTTTTTGAAAATTTATCAAAAACCCAAGTTACTTAACAGAGGAGTGAAGATGACTTGAATCAAGGCTCTTCCGTTTCTCAACCATCGAAGATGACATGATAGACACTTCAAAATTCACAGGTGCAGGTATGTTTTGGAATAAGTTATATGCTTGCATCATATCAGTTGGAGTCATGTTTTCCACCTTAGTCTTTAATCTTTACTCGAGGACGAGTAAAGGCTAAGTGTGGGGGAGCTTGTTGACGGTTGTTAAGTACTAAATCTATTTGTCAATTCCTGTAGAAAATATATCAAATATAGACACCAAACATAGTGATAGGGTTTATTACTAACTATTTCCACGAGTGTTGGTGTTTTAACTTGTATGCAGGAAAATACCCAGAATAACGCTACAATTAGGGCGTAAAGGACATGCTTGGGATTGCACTAAATAAATTATCATAAACTCTTAATTGCCACAATGAAGAGCTAGTTGAGATTGTTACATAATTTACTAGTATATTTTGGATCTCACATCGGAAAGATATTGATATGAGGTGCTCCTCCCGTGAGCATCCATGTCCTCGTATTGCTGCTGGGATTAGTGGGATGGAAAAGCCAAGAGGCCCGCAGGTCCTACACGCACCTGTGCAGACACATAGCCAGGGGGGCCCACGGCATGTAGCCGTACGTGTACATGCACGAGAGGCAACCAGCAGGCAGTTCACGAGCAAGGGGCACATGCCCTTCCTTCACGCGGTCAAGGGCCAGGAGCCAGGGCCAGTTTTTTCGTCAATGCAGACAATGCAGGCAGGCCAGGTGGGGCCCACGTGGGCCACAGACCATGCAATAGTGCACAGGCCGCCAGGCTGGCACATGCATGCGGGAGCGGGAGACAGGACCAAAAGTGGCCCACCCGTGGCGGCAGGCCAGTGGCCGAGCAGCCGTGCGGGAGCGCGTCAGCGCCTCCGCGCGCAAGAACCAGCTGACGTGGCGCTCATCCATTCACCCAAGAGTTCTTCACGCGGATCGAGGCGGCTACGGACGAGCGGATTTCATCGCAGGAAGCACAGCTCACGCGGGAAAAGGTCCTCGCGCCTTTTTCCTCGTGCACCGACGTGGAACGTCGGTTCCTAGGGGCTGGTGTCACATTGGGAGAATAGGGAGGGGAATATTCTCTAGGACTTAGGGAGGATCTCCACTCTCCCAAGTCACTCCCTATACTATAAATACCCCCCACCCCTCACTATCAACACACACAAGATTGAGAAGCCACAAGCTCCACTCCAAGGTGAAGCTCTACTCTAGTGTAGTATCTAGAGAATAGGGAGAGAGTGAGGGGTAGTCCAGGGAGAGTGCCGGGGCTGTCGGCACTCTTACTCGATCCTTGTAACTCAATGGATGCTTCCTTCTTCTAGTAAGTGTTCGTGATCTCTTATGGTATTAAGTTCTCTTGATTAAGTAAGTTCCCTGCTATAGTTGCTTGCGGGTTCATTGTTCATTAATCATTTACGAATGCTTAGTGAATACTTTGGTCTAGGAACAAGACTAAAGTAGTAATTGATAGCATAGACGTGGTGTCTGGGCTAGAAGTTACCTTTGTTTGCCTCGTAGCCCCACGGATTAGAAGAGGTAGGCGGCAGGTGGTGACAGCCCTGTCCGTCCTTTGTAATCCTCCACGTTCGGGTACGGCGTAGAGCTGTTGGCCGGCAATTTCCTAGAGGCCTAGGATACCCCGGTGCCCAAAGTAAGTAAACTATAGACGCTGAGCTTATTCTTTATCAAGGTCCTTTGCCATAGGAATCCTCTCTACCCTCGCCATCATTTCTCTTGTTGTCCTTGGACGATCTCGTTAGAAGATTAGTACACACGTTCCCTATGGATTCGATACCCTGAATACTTCCGGGTGAAAGCTACAACGGTATCCGTGCGCTTGCGGATTTATCTGCGACCGTAAGAAATACCAACAGTGAAAACCCATACTGTCACTTACACGAATTTGAGTTGCTCTGTTCGTGTCTGGTTATATCAGGCATGACACAGGCAACGATTCGATGGAAGCTCTTCCCGTTCTCTCTCAAAGATAGGGCAAGGAAGTGGTACGACCATACCATTGGGCTAACGAACGGTGAGTGGGAAAAGTTATGGGACAAATTCTGTCTAGAATACTTCCCCGTTCACCGGATCTGTGCACTTCGGAAGGAGATCATTAACTTCCAACAAAGAGAGAAGGAAATGATCACAAAAGCGTGGGACCAGTTCCAGGACTCGTGTCTAACCGAAACAGATCTAGGCTTCCCAGACTACATGCTTATGCAGCATTTTCGGTCTGGGTTGAATAGTGAAGACGCCCGGTACATAGACATAGCCGCCAGAGGATCATTCCTACACATAACCCCGGCTAGAGCAAAAGAGGTCCTGGCAGCAATCTAGGAAAACTCTCGTGCTGACGCGGACGAAACTGAGCAAGAAGATCCCCAAGTAGAACCTATAAGCTTGCCCAGTCCAAACCCAGTTCCTGAGACCCCATCCGTTGAGGCAGAGGAAACTCAACCTGTCGAATTACCTTTTGATTTCGAGGAAGATTTCTTTGAAGATTTTGGGAATACCTCGAGCTACACAGTACAGAAAAGGCCTACGGTAGAGACCCTCTCCATTCAGTTGGAGATAGAATTCCTTAACAAAACCGTGAGGGAGCTCATTTCCATCCTAAACACAGAATGGTCAAATGAAGTTGAGTCTTCTTCCGAAGTCATTCGGATGAACTCACCTTCACAAACCATTCGAGGTTTCGTAAGCAAGGTAGCTGTAGAGATCCTTTACAACCCAACTGTCGGGGCCAATATCATGTCCAGCTCGTTCGCGCACATCCTTGGACGTAGACATAAACTAGCCCCAACAACCAAGCTTCTTAGAACACCCTCAGGTCACATTCTCGAGAGTCTCGGTCTAGCACGAGACTTTCTCCTCAAACACAATGGGATACAGATGGCTCTGGACTTTTACGTCTTTGAAACATCAGATTTTGACCTCTTGATAGGACATCCTATTGAGGGCCTTGTTCTGGATGTAACCTCGTAAGGAAACCTCCTAGCCAAAGTAGGAAGAAATCTCCTCGCCATTCCTTTAGCTAGGGTCAAAAATTCCATAATTGAACCTCAGGCAGAGCCTGACCCAGCTGAGGTAGTGAAGTCCCTTCAACTAAGTGACCCATTTGAGTCATTCCTCGAAGAGCATGTCCACGACTTTATCAAAGAAGAGGATGACACTTCTGAGCCACTTGAAATTGAGGAGCCACCCAAACCACATATAGAGCTAAAGCCCTTGCCCGCCAGCCTTCGTTATGTCTTTCTAAATGAGGACAGGGATACCCCTGTTATCATTAGTGACAAGCTGTCGCAGGACGAGAGTAATGGACTCATCAACGTGCTCGAGAAACAACACTCGGCGTTCGGGTACTCCCTCAAAGACCTAAAAGGAGTAAGCCCCACGCTCTGTACCCATCTCATTCCCATAGACCCGTCTTCTACACCATCTGGGGAGCCTCAACGTAGGCTAAATAATGCGATGAAGGAAGTCGTGAAGAAAGAAGTCTTAAAACTTCTGCATGCCGGGATCATTTATCCCGTCCCTCACAGCAAATGGGTCAGCCCTGTCCAAATGGTGCCCAAGAAGGGAGGCATGACCGTCGTAAGTAACGAGAAAAACGAGCTGATTCCTCAGCGTACCGTTACTGGGTGGCGGATGTGCATTGACAATCGCCGTCTCAACAAGGCGACAAAGAAGGACCACTTCCCGCTTCCCTTCATCGATGAGATGTTGGAAAGACTTGCGAACCACTCCTTCTGTTTCCTTGATGAGTATTTCGGCTACCATCAGATTCCCATCCACCCCGACGATCAAGAAAAGACTACCTTCAAATGCCCTTATGGAACGTATGCATACCGTAGAATGTCATTTGGGTTATGCAATGTGCCAGCATCGTTCCAAAGGTGCATGATGTCTATCTTCTCAGACATGATAGAGGAGATCATGGAAGTTTTCATGGATGATTTTTCAGTCTATGGGAAAACCTTTGATCATTGTCTGCAGAACTTAGATAGGGTGCTACAAAGATGCCGAGACAAGGACCTGGTACTAAATTGGGAAAAGTGCCACTTCATGGTCCGAGAGGGTATAGTGTTAGGACACTTAGTGTCCAAAAGGGGGATATAGGTGGATAGAGCAAAAATTGAAGTTATAGAAAAACTTCCACCTCCCACCAATGTCAAAGGGATCCGTAACTTTTTAGGACATACGGGGTTTTACTGGCGTTTTATTAAAGACTTTTCTCAGATAGCCAGGCCCCTCACTAGCCTTTTAGCTAAGGATGTACCTTCACTTTGATGATGAGTGTTTACATGCTTTTACAATCTTAAAGAATGCTCTCATCTCAGCGCCAGTCATTCAACCCCTTGACTGGATGCTACCTTTTGAGATAATGTGTGATGTTAGTGATTATACTGTTGGCGCTGTCTTAGGATAGACCAGGTATAAGAATCATCATGCTATCTCTTATGCTAGCAAGACTTTGACAGGAGCTCAATTAAATTATGCTACCACTGAAAAGAGCTCCTGTCTGTGGTCTTTGCTATAGACAAGTTTAGATCTTACTTGGTAGGAGCTAAGGTAATTGTTTACACCGACCATGCTGCCTTAAAATACTTGCTCAGCAAGAAAGATGCTAAACCCCATCTTATCCGCTGGATTCTCTTACTCCAAGAATTTGACTTGAAAATTAAGGATAAGAAAGGAGTAGAGAATTCAATAGCAGATCATTTGTCGCGTATGCAGTTCACTAACATACAGGACTTACCAATAAATGATTTCCTGCGCGACGACACCCTCCTCAAGGTGACAGCCTCCGACCCCTGGTATGCAAATATTGTGAATTTCATGGTTGCAGGATATGTACCATCAGGGGAGAACAAGAGAAGGCTTATCTACGAAAGTAGGCTCCACATATGGGATGAACCATACCTGTACAGGGTATGTTCAGATGGCATGCTCAGGCGATGTGTACCAACAAATGAAGCGAGAAAGATCGTTGAGCAGTGCCATGCAGCCCCATATGAAGGTCACTATGGGGCATTCAGAACAAGGTCAAAGATCTAGTAGAGTGGATTCTACTGGCCCACAATGTATGAGGATACAAAAGAATTTATTCGACGATGCCAACAATGCCAGAAGCACGGAGGGATCACATCAAGAGATGCAATGCCACTCACAAAAAACTTACAAGTTGAGCTGTTTGATGTGTGGAGCATTGGCTTCATGGGACCTTTTGTCAAATCATATGACAGTGAGTACATCCTGGTGGCGGTTGATTATGTCTCGAAGCGGGTTGAAGCAATGCCATGTCGAGCCGCTGATTCCAAACACGCATGAAAGATGTTCCATGAGATCATCTTTCCATGTTTTGGAACCCCCAGGATGGTAATCAGTGATGGAGGGTCGCATTTCATCGACAAGACCTTCCGAAAGTTTCTGGCAGAACTGGGGGCAAAGCACAACATCACTACACCATACCATCCCTAGACAAGCGGTCAAGCAGAAATATCAAACAAGCAGATCAAGAACATTCTACAGAAGACCATGACAGAAATGGGAAAAGGATGGAAGAGCAAGCTACCAGATGCTCTATAGGCATACCAGACGGCATACAAAACGCCAATTGGGATGTCCCCATATCAACTGGTTTATGGCAAGACTTGCCACTTACCGGTTGAGCTAGAGCATCGGGCACACTGGGCCATAAGAAAATGGAATACGAACCTTCCAGCAGCCCAGCAGATGAGGAAAATGCAGTTATCAGAGTTAGAAGAGTGGAGAGACAAAGCACACCATAGTGCCAGAGTCTACAAGGAAAGAACCAAGAGATGGCTCGACAAGAGGATCAAGGTGAAGGAGTTCCACCCCGAGGATAAGGTATTACTCTTTAATTCTAGGGTGAAGCTATTTGCGCATGAAAAATTTCGAAGCAAATGGGAAGGACCATTCGTTGTGGTGGAGACTTCGTCGCACGGGGCTGTCACACTCCAAGACGATGAAGGTAACCTCTCCAAGGTAAATGGTTAGTGTTTAAAAGTTTTCCTTGAACTTGATAATAAAATAGAAGAGGAATTTGATGTGATCAATTTGGTCATGGATAATTCCCATCTATAAATACTCCTCACGTTAATGTCCTTAGCCCCTAGAACTCATTTGCATACACTTTGGGGCATTTTGGACCTGCCACGTAATATGCACAAAACTTGAAGGCAATCGGGTTCAGGCCTAGGTCGGCTGACCCCCCCCAGGTCGGCCGATGGCCTCCTAAGCCCGGTCAGCCATATCTTTTGCACACGCTCCACTCCAACATCTCTGAGGCCGTTCCGTGGTGGATGAACGTTTCAACCTCTGATTGATCCGAGAAGAGGGATGTTCTTTCTTTAAAATTCCACCCATCCTCTTCTCCCTTCTCATCTGAGTTCTTCCTTGCTCACATTCTGAAACTTCTGAGCCAAACCTCCCAAATCCACAAGAATGGCCGTAAAGAGCCGCCCTACCTCCCAATCGACCTTCGATCTTGAGGGAGAACCCACTCCAGTGAACTAGTTGGTGCCAATCAATCTAGAATCAGCCATGGCCGTGGTGGTACCTCCACTAGCCAGTCTCCCACTGGATGAGGATGTGAGAGGTTGCACCAGGGGGTCGGCTGACCCCACTGGTCGGGCGACGGCCCCTAGTGGCCTCTCGGCGCCCTATTCGGCATCATGATCCCACTCCCCAAGGAGGCCCCAGAGGCGCGAGGCATGGGTGTCAAGCCCGTAAAGAAGGCCGACGATGGGGCAACTCACTCCCAAGAAGGCGACGGTGGCCACCCCCACCAAGGGGGATGGACTCCCTACTCTTCAACCAGGGGAGAAGCTGAAGGAGGTCATCAAGAACAAGTGGGAGGACGTCGTGGCGTATCATTATACATCCGACGTTTCCATTTACTCTCCCGCTAGCACCCCGGAGTCACGATTTCGGGTCTTCGGGAAAAGGAAACCCGGAGGCAGCTATGGGAAGGGCTTGTTCCCCCTCTCACACCAGAGGAGAGGAAGGAGTTGGAGGAGTCCTCACCCGCCGACAAGATTAAGAGACACATTTAGCCTCCTCCAATCAAAAGGCCAGGGGGTCAATATGAGAGTGATGAAGAGGAAAAGAAGACCCCCAAGGCCCCCTCTAATGCAAAGTTGCTCGAGCTAATCAACCAGCTTAGTTGTGACCATGCTAAACTGGAGAAGAAGTTCGCTGAAGAGCAATTTGCACGTTAAAAGCCTACAGGATGATTTTGATATGTTGTGTAGAGCAACAGTTGTCAAGCTCAAGTGCTTTGCTAAAGCCGTAGGAGATGAAAACCTCTATAATGCACCTTGAGCACCTTGGCTTTAGATTAGGATAGGCGCATTAGTTTTTAATTCATTTATTTATTTCTTTCATTTCTTCATTTGATTATTCTGTAATGTGCCTCTGCTATCATGAATAAAATAAACATCTTTAGTATATTAGGGTTGTGTTTTTGTTTCCACTTGATTTTGAATAAAGGTACAAGTGTGGGGGAGCCCCTCGTCAGAAGATCGATGGAAAACAGAGCGATGCACTGCAAAACAGTACAGAATAGAACAAAACAGAGCAACACGCAAAAGAGGAAGACCAGAGGGGTCACCCCTAGGTCGCCCGACCCCACTTGGTCGGCCGACCTGGCCTGGGCCCCTCCCGGCCTCTGCTTCTTCCTGCACGCTGCTTTGATCCTCCTATACACTGTTTCATTTGAATCTCTGCAACAACAGATCATGGAATTCAGAACTTAAATAAAATTTAACACTTCACATCTCCCCATCACATGAAAAATGTTATTAACTCACATATATTTTATTCCTTGTACCTTTTGGCTTGTGGAAATCCTCACATATTTAGGAACCATGTCATCTAAGTTATTGCATTTTGAGATATGGCCTTTTCATGAAGAGTGCTCTTGCTTATTCAAGTACTTGGAATTTATGAAAAGTTTTAAAAACTTTTTAACCTTGCCATACTCCTCATGAGTGTGAGTGACAACCAGTTATAATCATAGGCAAGCATTTCCTTTGAGCTTTGAGTTGTTCTAAGGCTAGTGACCCTTGTTAGAGACACTTCATGTTTTTAAAGTCAAGATCACGTACAATCCACCATAAAAAGCTAAACCCTTACACTGAGGGTAGAGCAAAACATGCCTTTGTTTCATACTCATGAATAAATACTCCTAAAATGGCCTTCTTCCCAAAACAAAGATGAAAAGAAGATATGGGCTATATGTATAGAAAAAAGAGACTCATGCTAAAAAGCATAGAGCTGATAAAAAAAGAAAAAAAAGAGAGTGCAATAGCCCATATCCAAAAGAAAAGAAAAAGGTAAGAAGGTCAAGACAGAGGAGTACCATTACATTTCCACTTTATATTATACACTTGCACATCTTGACTTGATTACATGACTTGCCTCTGATTTGGATCCTGTTGACGGTCCTTATAACGAAAATCCGACCATCAATAGGCTCAGAAAACCAATAAAGATCAAGCATAACTTAAGCATTTGTATTCAAACAATGTTGTAGCATGCATATCCAAAATATATTTGAGTACAGGGACTACGGTGCAAAAGATGGATGAAATTGGGCACAGGCCCAGGTCGGCCGACCTGGCTTGGTTGGACGACCTGGCCTGGACCCTATCCGAGCCCATCCTCCACACAGGTCAAGAAGCACACTATGAGATGATCATGGACGTTGAATCATGGTCGGTTCAAGTCAAGGGTGAGGGATAAGCCACGTGTCACTCCCATGGATTGAAGGGCCCACACCTCAATTCAAATGCACGAAAACCAAGTATACCCACCTGGAACCGTCATAAGGACCTACTTGACAGTCTACCAGAGAAGAGTGGGGCTGAAAGGCGGTGGTACTAGGTCGGCCGACCTGGCCCTGCGGCCGTTTCGCTCCCCCTTGACCAGTACCTGTAAACCGCCTTGGAGATGACATCTGAGCCGAGCAATGCTGAAGACGGTGGATCCACCGACCTGGTCACTTCGACCGACCTGGGCCCACCTCCAAATGGCCTCAACCGCCTCTGGCCAGTTCCAACCGCCTATGTGATGCTATAAATACCTGCAAGGGGCGCCGTACTCAACACACACCAGAAGAAGAGCTCTCCTTTGCTACAAGCTTAGTCTTAGTCTTAGTAGTGATAGTGCTAGTATTAGATCTTCTGAAGGGCTTCCGGAGGAGTCTTGGTAAGTTCTAGAGTTCAGTTCTTGTATCTCTTTACTTACTTGTAATACTCTGAGCTTAATGGAAATACCTTCATACTTATGTTGTATGCCTCAATTATACTTTATCTACTTAGTATATACTACTTATGTCTTGCACCTTGTCCAAGTGAATGTATGCTATGACATTGGCTCAATGTGCCTTATGGTTGCTCTATTTATTAACGTGATAGATAGAGTTGTATTTCATATTGCAAGCATGGTGTTTGGAATACGGAATACTGTTGAGGGTATCGCTGCCCCACGGATTAGTAGAGGTAGGCGGCGGGTGGTGACAACCCTGTCCGTCCTTTGTAATCCTCCACGTTCGGGAGTGGATATTTGGCATTTATGATAAGACGTCCATCTGTCGTCCCTTGATGAGGGAACCACTAGATACCTCGATATGTCCTCTTGCATATGTCCATTGAATGAGCTTGTATAGGGTATTGTAGTATATCCAAGTCCCATATGTATGATGCTAATGAACCCCTTTGTAATCTTTACTAATGTTCTATGACTAACTAAGACTACCACAATGATGAGCAATGAACTTCTGTGTGTCACATTACCCTTTCACTTTCATATCATTTACCCCTGTCTAGATTAAGGTATATTAATAGTGTTGTAAGTAAATGCATCGGATGATAGCTCTCTTTAACTAAACGCTTTCCCTGTGGATAAACAAATAATGATACTTTGGAATACTCTCAGGTGAATTGCTACAACGTACTTCTGTGCGCTTGCAGAATATCTGTAATGTTTAGATATATGATAAGGTATCTCTAGTGACATCACTAATCTAGTGGTGACACTAAGAAATACCAACAGATCCAACCCTTGGAATGATAACACAAGTAAAAAAAGGTATGTATCCAGAGAGCTCCACATATAAAATTTTATCTTGGAGAGAGAGTGTTGTCCAATCATCAATGAATATCCAGAGAGAAACTCTTTGAGAAGCACGGCAATGGTTTTTCTTTGCAAAACTCTGAAAACCCAAGTACTTGGAAGTGAGATGTATCATGTCATAAAGGAGGTTGTTTCTTTCTGCAATAACTCAAGAAGACATGTTAGCCACTCAGTATAATTCCACTAAGCTTAAATGTTTAGGAATAACCTATATGTTTGTTTATAATTATTTTTGTGATGAATCGTAGTCTTTACTCGAGGACGAGCAAAGGTTAAGTGTGGGGGGAGCTTGTTGGCGGCTCTTAATGATAAATTCTTATCGCCAACATATATACAAAAGAATAATAAAAAGAATAGACATAGGGTTATTTACTAACGAATTCCACTAGTTTTGGTGCATATGCGTCTACAGGGGCAAAGTGGCAAAAGAAGAACAAAAGTGGGCCCATGGCCAGGTCGCCCGACCCCACCAGGTCGCCCGACCTGGGCCCAGGCCCAACCAAGCTTATCCTTCTCCCATGCAGAAGAAACACACCTGAAGATCATCTTAACCACTAAATCAACGTCGGTTTGCACTAAGGGCATGAGATGAAGCACCCATGGATTGAAGGGCCCACATCTGAAACCAAATGCACTCATGTCAAGCGTACCCACCTGGAACCAGCCTTAGGGCCCATAGATCAGCCACTCAGAAGAAGATGGGCCCGAGAGGCGCCAACTCAGGTCGGCCGACCCCCCTAGGTCGGGCGACCTGGGTGCATGCCCAAACCGGTCGTCCCTTGACACGTGTCTGCAAACCGCCTCCAGGAGAAGATCTGCGCCGTGCACGACTTAGGACGGTGGATCCTAGGGTCAGCCGACACCAGGGGGTCGGTCGACCTGGGCCCACCTCCAAACCGTCTCAACCTCCTCGTACCGACTCACAACTGTCTCTCCAAGCTATAAATACATGAACTCGGGGCAGGGCTAATCATCATCGAGCTGGATTGAAGATTCAAGGCAAAGCCCTCCTCATATTTAGAGTAGAAATAGGGACAGAGTGAGGGAGAGTCTGGAGGAGTCCCGGCGTGTCGGCGACCCTCCACCTGTACCTTAACGGATGCGAGCTACTTAGTAAGTATTTGGGATTCCAACTAGTATTCAAGTCTGAGTTATAGAAAGTTGAGTTCTTTATTGTGCTTGTGGGTTCGTTGCTTTATTCGTAAAGTATTCTAATCTCTGATCAAGGTTAGGGTAGCTGATATTATCTTAGGCGTGTTGCTTATGTGTATATCTGCCCTCGTTTGCCTCGTAGCCCCACGGATTATTAGAGGTAGGCGGCAGGTGGTGATAGCCCTGTCCGTCCTTTGTAATCCTCCATGTACGGGTACGGCGTAGAGCTATATGCCGGCAATTTCCTAGAGGTCTAGGATATCCCGGTGCCCAAAGCAAGCATAGGAGAATTCCCTTCGCTATATTCCCAGCCTTAGTGCTAAGTTATCCTCTCTATCCAGCCTTTATTTAAACTCGATCGATCCAGTCAACTTTAGTAATTAGGCAGTGACTTCACATTCCCCATGGATTCGATACCTGGTTTAGTCACGGGTGAAAGCTACTACGACAGTCGTGCGCTTGCGGACTTTCTGTTTGCCACCGCTATTGTCAACAGTCGCCACAGTTACAATGAATCTATCACAGTTTCGACTTCAAAAACATGACTAAACAAAACCCAAGTCTAAATGGCGGCGGTTACTGAGTTTATGAGGGCATCCTAGGGTTGGGGCGCCCACAACATGGGCTTAAGGCCCGACACGATACAAAGCCTGAAAAGACCCAAATTAGATGACGCAACACCTTGTCATGGTCACACAGAATGATCCACAATCCTTCTGGAGCTATGACCAGAACCAAAAGAAGTGTCTCATCGTTATGAATCCAACGCATCGCCGTTTTGGTGCAGGCATGTCGGCTGAATTCGAAACGAACTCGTAGTCCAAGTTGGCGACGACTTGTAGCTTGGTGATGAGGTCGACTCGTGTATATCCAGCATGGTGATGTCCTCATCAAGATGAACCTTTGATGTTATGTCTTTGTGGTATATCATGGCGCTATGGTTCCCATATGCTATGGTTGGTATATCAATGTGCTATGGTTTTGGCAATGAAATGTGCACACTTGGTTACGTATGGATGTAAATATCGATATAACATGGTGCACAAAATTTGTTGACAAAGCACGCGTACAAATATGCCTTAACAAAATTAAGAAATAGAAAATTTGGTTTCCAGCTGTACGAACGAAAAAGTATGAAAAAACATGGAAAAGATTGAAGTTTGGTATTTCCTGTAGAGTCGCGCTGTGGGCCTTGGCGTGACTCATTGCACCACAAATGGCCTCGCTGGAATCTGAGTGGTGGTGAGCCATGGTGCGACTCAAGCCTGAGTCGCACCATGGTACGTAGTCGTGCCAGACTCAGTGGCACGACTGAATCGTGAGTCACACCACCAGCCCTGGCACGACACAGGCTTGAGTCGCGCCGCATTTTTCTCCGACTCAGATTCTGGGTAGGCCTCCTGGTGCCCAAGGAGTCGCGCCAAGGGCCATGGCGCAACTCTTTGGGCACAAAAGGCCTACCCAGAATCTAAGTCGAGGCCGAGCTCGGTGTCGACTCCGATTCTGAGCAGGCCACTCGGGCCTCAATGAGTCGCGCCATGCGATTTGGCGCAACTCGTTGGGGCCCGAGCATCCCACTTCATCCTCTTCCTATACTTTTTAGGGAATCAGAGGTAGGTTTTTCAATGGTTCAGTGCTAGACTTTTTAGGGAATCAATTTTTCGCTTTTCAGTCAATCAGAAGTAGGTTTTTAGTCATTCAGTGCTAGACTTTTCAGGGAATCCAATGTAGGCTTTTGCTGAACAAAGTTACATGGATTGAGTCCACTGAACATAAATAGCTTATATAATGAGCAGCCTAGCCAAATACTCGACATCAGTTCACACCATGTCATGGTTGTATGGTCCATCGGACCCGCCTAATCCACACCCAACTCTAGATGTTAAAACTAGAGATTCCTATGGTAACCATAACGCCCTACCATGCGAGTTCTGACCTCAATGCAACCATGGAGATGACGTTGTTGTTCAAGTTTACGAGCTCTTTTCCGACGCTAGACGGCGGTTCTTCCATTGCCCGCGGTATAGGGTAAGTGTTTTTGAATTGGTTTTATATATGATTTATTGGCCTTGACCCTAATGTTTGGCATGGTTTTATTTTGTTAGTATGATGACTGCCGTTTTACTTATTGGATTGATGACCATATGGCGCCACATGTGCAAGAGTACATCCGCCATCTACAAGGAAACGTAGAAGTCATGCAACAGGAGAACGCGGAGAAGCATGATAATATCAACCAGCTGTTGCAAGATAGTATGAGGAAAAATGAAGAGATCAACAATCTAGAGCAGGAGAAAATACAAATGGCAGAATGGATCAATCAACTAGAGAAAGAATTGCATCAAGAGAGAGCAAGGAACGTTAATCGTCGTTTCATGCCGCCTACGGTAAGTGGGCGGCGGAACTATTATGGCTAAATATTGTAGCTATTAACCTATGTAATATCTACATTTTTGTATGACCGTGTAGTGATGTATGTAATCTACATGGTTAATGGTTGTGCATGCCTTTCATATTTCGTAATAGTCCTCCATACAAAACGTCATCCACACAACTTGTCCATGCACATAGTTCATACAAATAGTCCAACACAGAAGTAGTGAATACAAAAAGTCTTCCACACAAGTAGTCCATACAAATAGTCCATACAAGTAGTCCAAGCAAATAGTTGTTGGCATTTTATACGATCACAGAAAAATTCGCAAGCATACGGATACCGATGTAGCTTTCACCCGAGAGTATTCCAGGGTATTGAATCCACAGGGAACGTGTGTGCACTAGTGAAGAGTTAAGAACGACTAAGGACAAGAGAAGGAATACAAGTGCAAATCAGCTACAAAGTGCCTTCATCACCTCCACTTTCAAGTCAATGTGTCTTCTTTTGACCTTGAGCTTCTGAATGTGTTCGTCCCATGAGCAAGGAGGAAACACCTTAATAGGATAAAATTCAGTTTTTGAATGGTATTCCGCCTCTCTCATCCTTCATATGTGCTCCTTGTAGTCCACTTCCACCTTGATTTTGGCTTCCACCTTAGCACGACCAGTTAGGGGAGCAAGATACTTGCTTCTATTCCTCCTCCAAAAGCTGATGATGTGCTCTAAATTCCCTTTATCCAATACATGGGGTCTTCCATACTGGGCTATCATATCCATTAGAATGGGACCATGGAGTATTTTGTCTGAAGGAATGGGCAAATCGTACTCCTTCCTTATTTGCTCCTTGATTTTAAGGGTCTTTGTCGTCTTCAAAGGTTTGGAGCATCTCCCCAACTTGTGCCTTATCTCTTCCCTTCCAGGAAAGGTCTCCCAATCACAAGTTCTCCCTTCCTGCACAACATGGAATCAGAGGGTGAAATTTAGAACCAAAAGGCTCAGAGTTAAGCAAGATAAGTGCTGCAATGCCAAATAGGTCTTTACCCAATAGTCTCCAAACGAGTTCCCGCAATACCATCCATAACCCAACTCCGTTGGAACAACACCCCTTCGAGCCAAAATCCCACATTTGCAATGAGGTCTAGGGGCCCTCTCACATGGCCACCTCTCCTTTCCGCTCTCAAATGCAAGAATTTCCTCTTTGGTGTACCAATGAGTCTTTGGGACATAGATGTACTCCTGGAAGTCACAAAGGGGCCACCCATCCTACACAACAAATAGCTATAGGATATCAAAACAATATCTTCAATCAAAATTCATGCACAACAAAATCAACAAATTGGTGAACCAAACTTATATAGTCTATGAGCTTGCAACAGAAGAATGGGGTGAATTTTATAGGGAGCTCTAAGTTGGGATGTTGAAGCTTGCAAGGAACACCATAATGGCATAAGTGAGGGTTCTTCACGTGGATGCATGATGCCGCCTGCTTTTCTTCCAATGTCATCACAGGTGGATTAGGTGGTGGAGGCACCGACCTCTTGAACCCATGGAATTGGTTTTTCTCCTCCTCATTATATGTTAAAAGGCAGATCCGAGGGTCAAACTTGTCGGGACCATCAATCCATTGAAAGAATCTGCATGGACTAGTGTTGTAAACAGTACCAGCGCAAGTCGCAGAGCTGTATTTAGAACGGTTAGAACCCCACTTAACCTGGCACTTGTAGTAGGCTCTATCGGCTTAGATTGCTTCACCTCCGCCGGATATTTGCATTCACAAATTGGGACCAGGAGGAGGGGGCACGGGGACATCCTCACATGACTCCGTGGGATACCGCTCCACCTTA
The DNA here is from genome assembly GCA_004135705.1 of Alloteropsis semialata. Lineage (NCBI taxonomy): Eukaryota > Viridiplantae > Streptophyta > Magnoliopsida > Poales > Poaceae > Alloteropsis > Alloteropsis semialata. Next base: position 48,528,365 of record CM014274.1, on the reverse strand, counting down.
CACTTGCGTTCCGCCATCAACCTGTAAAGAAGGTATATTATTAGTGATATATTCCAAAATACAATATATCAAAAATTGAAGAACATGAAATTACGCTTACTAAAATTAAGAAGAAAACCAGTAAATTGGACAAACAAGCAAGTAAACACTAGAACAAATCCATGTCTTGGATTTTTCCATAAGGGTTAATTCTTACCCCACTAGAAGTATTAGTGGTCCATTGCCTTACTTGGCTAGGAGGTCTATTTCTTTTCGTAGGATGCAAAGTTTTTGGGCCCTCTTTGTGCTGTTCCATGCGGTGACCTGGTTTGTGGCATATACCACAAAGTATGGTGGACTTGTCTTGGTTGAAGTCCCCGTAACCGTACATATCATCTCCATAACCATTTGGGGCATCCATCTCATTACGGAGATGCTTCTTCTTCCTCTTCCCAACCTTGTCTTTCTTTTTTGTACTATCCAGTATATACTCTATACCGTTGTACGTTGGCCAATAGGAAGGGTCAAGTAATGGCTCAAACTGGGGTGTCCAAGTCTTCAACACGGTAGACTTCAAGTAAAACTGAGTGGTATATAAGGGGGACCGATGATCCACCCCTCTAACCCAACATGATGTGATCATATGGGAGCAAGGCATGTGCAACAACTACGGCACACAACAAGTACATGTCACGTGTGTGAGGTCAACCTTGTATATTTGGCCACCTGTAGTTTCACCACCTACAGTTAGAGCGTTTGCGGTCCTAACCGAGTACACATAAGAGTTAGGGTCAAACAACTCTGCTGACATGGTCTTTGCTCTTTCCTCTTCCATAGCTAGCAGTTTTGCCGCACCTTTGGCCCACAAAATTTGGTTTGGGCGCTCGTCAATTACACTCTTGGCTTTCTACCACCTTTTAACAAAGTAAGAATTGACCTTATAGAATGTGTACTCCACAATGGCGGACACAGACATGCCATGAATTCCTTTAAGAACCTTGTTTAGAACTTCAGAAATATTAGTGTTTGAGTCACCAAACATCCAACAAACTTCGTCAAAAGCATTGCACCAATTATGCCTGTTTTCCATTTGACCCTCAAGCCACTCGGTTGCGTCTTAATTCATCATTTCCTTAAGTTTCCCAAGCCGTTTGCCAAATGTCTTCTCGGCCTTTGATGCACACACTAACTTCAGTTGTTTAATTACCTTCTTGTTCTTCTGCCTATGCCATATATTAGCAGAAAAATGGCCCATGCACCAACGGTGCACGATCAGCTGGTAACCATCAATGTGCTCTTCTACTGCATTTAGAATGCCTTGGTGCTCGTTAGAAATTATGCAAATCAGGCGATCGGGACCAACCACATCCCTACGCACAAGATGAAGGAACCAAGACCAACTTTCGTTGCTCTCACTCTCCACCAAAGGAAAGGCGAGCGGTAACAAACAATCCTCTCCATCCATGCCAGTTGCAATCAGTAGTGTTCCCCTACACTTCCTGGTCAAAAAAGTCCCATCAATGCTAATCACCGGCTTGCAATGCTTGAATGCCTCTCCACATTGTGGGAAGCACCAATAAGAACGGTCAATAACTTCCTTCATTACCCCTTTGTGCAACTTCAGTGCTCCCGTTGTGTGCGTGCACCACTTGGTTCGCGTGTTGTAATGAGCAAAAGCATGTAGAATCCGCGGTACCCTTCCATAGGCATCAATCTAATCACCCCACAGCATGGCCATGGCATACTGCTTACCCCTACATGCCTTACCATACTTCACCCGATAAGTAGAGAAGCCGACAATTGCCTCAACGAGCGCGAACACCGAAATGTCAGGGTCCGCATACACCAATGCAGCAATCTGTCCTCCAATATAATGTACCGTACACTGAGAGTGCTCATGCGATGGTCGGGAGCTACCACACGTGTGCGGCTGGTGTTGACATTTCGTAGCGTCACCACTAGATGAGTGATGGCACTAGAGATGCCTCATTGTAAATCTTAACATTACAGAGATTCTGCAAGTGCACAGAAGTACGTTGTAGCATTTCATCCTGGAGTATTCCAGAGTATCGTATTTATTTCCTCAGGGAAAGCATGTGGCAAAGATATGTGTTCTCCAATGCATTAATTATATCACCGTTAATATACCAAGACTAGAGCAGGGGTAAATGATTGATAAAGAGGGGTAGGTTGACACATAGAAGGTTTCATTGCTCAGAATAAACAAGTCTAGTTAATATGAAGATCCTAGGAGAGAACAAGGGATTCTATATACTTCTCACAAATGTCACATACATTATAAGTGTAGATTATACAAGCTTAGCAAGGGACACATGATAGAGGCAAATCGAGGAGTCGTGAGCTGCCCTCATCCAAGGGTACTGTCATGATGTTTATCACAAAGGCCTGCAAGCACCTAAACCCAGACGGCGAGGATTACAAGGGCCAGCCGGGGCTGTCACCACCCGAGGGTTACCTCTTCAATATGTGGGGTAAGGGTATCCCCAATGGTATTCCATACCCCAAACACCATGTTTGTAATACGAAATACGTATCTACCATTTGTACGAAAAGGTAAAGAACAACCATATGATTCATTGGGCCATTGCCATAACATGCGTCAGCTATGCTAAGGTGCAAGACATACAACTTATATGATGAACATACAAGGCAATAAGCGAAATAACATAAGCAAGATAGTAATTCCATTAAAGCTCGAAGTCTTACAAGTAAACAAAAGATACAAGATAACTAAGCTCAAGGCTTACCAAGACTCCTTGGCAGCCCGTAGAAGCTCGACTCCTAAGACTACTTCACTACTAACTAAGACTAAAACTTGGTGCAAATGGAGCTATTCCTTCTGGTGTGTATTGAACAGAGGGCGTTGGCATCTATTTATAGCACTGGGAGGCGGTTCAGGGCCGGTACAAAGCAGTTGAGGCCGAGTGGGCCCAGCCCCGAGTCGGCCGATCTGAGGACCTCGCCAGACCCTCCGATGAACCAACTGAAGATGTCCACGGTGTAGATCTCTTCCTGGAGGCGGTGTAGATGCTTGAGAGAAGGGAGGGGCGCAACGGCTGCTGGACTGGGTCGGCCAACGTGCCCAGGTCAGCTGACCTAGTCCTGGCTCCCCTCGTCGTTATCCTTCTCAGGGTGACTGGCTTGTGGGCCTTGATGGCTGGAGTAGATGGGTACGGATTCCTTGAGTAACTCTCGATTTCATTGTGGGCCCATCAATCCATGCCACCTCCTTATCTTCTTGTATCACCCTAGGATGCACTCTTATCTTGAATCAACGGCATTTGACATCATGGTTTGTGTTTTCTCTGCATGGCTGAAGATGGGGCCTAGAGGGCTTGGGCCTAGGTCGGCCGACCTAGGCAGGTCGGGCGACGGCCCAGGAGACCCTATCACGTCCTTCTTTTCCTGTAAAACCTCTGCATACAAATATACTCCAGGTACATGTGGAAATGCGTTATTTGAAACCAAAAACTAGGGATCATGGCTAAATTATTTTATTCTAGCATGTTGGCGGCACAAGATAATCATGACTTAACAGGTGACAACAACCTTTGCTCGTCCCGATCAAAAGCCTTGGAGAATTAGAAACATTGGATCAGAATTGCTTACTTCCCAAAAAGATGGTTTCTCAACAAGAAAGCATTCCATGACTTGAATAGGTTGGCAAAGATTAATTCATCCTTTTTACCTTAGCACTTATGGGGCTTTTAGCCTTTCCTCATCATGAGCGGTTGAGAGCTAGAATGACTTAGGGAGAGCGCTGCACCCAAACCCTTGTTCCACCATCACACCGGAGGTTTTTAAAGAACTTTTGCAAAGAAAAACAAAGCTCCTCAGGTGATTCTCTCAAGTCGCTCATTGGTGTATAAAACCTTGCCATCACTCATCTCATCATTCTCTCAATAGGATAAACAAGTGGGGTTTATGAACGAGAAGCTTTTGTCTCAACATGCATTGCTTATTTTGTTAAGTCAAATCCAGGATCCATGAAGAATTAAATCATACACTCAAATCGAGGCATGCAAGTGTAGAATATGTGGTAATGGAATGAAATGAACTCCTTTACAGAAAATCCTCTCCTAAAAGAAATAACTATATGGATGGAACGGCTCCCTGTCACACCCTGGTTTTGGCCTTCTTGGAGTTTCCAGTAAATCCTAAAACTTGGTTAGAATTAAATAGAAGTGAGTGTTGCATCCGTGCCGAGATGCATAGGGTTTTGTGTGTTCGTTTCTAAAAACTCGAATAGGTTCCCGATTAGGTTCTCGAATAGGTTCCCGATTAGGTTCCTCTGGGAAATTTTCAGATTTTTCTGGAATTTATTCCTATTTTTGCTAGAGCTAAATCCAATTTTTGGAAGCTTCTAGAAATCTTTTAATGAGCTCCAAATATTTTATTTGGGTTCATCATGTCCAAATCTATCTCTGAGATTTTTCCCATTATTTTTGGAATTTTCTGGATATTTTTTGTGCATTTAAAATGAGTCCAGCATTTTCTGGATTTATTTTTGCGCAGAAAATAATTACGGAAATTCTGAAAATAGAAAAGTCAACTCAAAATTATCTTTATCCCGAACCCCGCCTATATATATATATATATATATATGTCGTGTTCGTCTCGTCGCGAGGATTACAGATCTAAAATCGTTTCCACGAGTTGACTCTCCTAGCTCTGTAGATTTAAAAGTCAAACTTCGGTCTTCGCAAACTCCGGCGAGCTTTTCCGGCGAGACCGTGCACTTCCGGCAAAAACCAAGACCACCACGGAGTTCCTCTCGTTGAGCTCTACGCCGTGGTGTAGTGGATTGCACGAATCGAATATCGTCTTTGTCGTCTTCCCCAACTCTGGCGACTTCCTCTCCAACTCCGGCGAGCTTTTCCCTCGTCGCCGGCCATCTTTAGAATGAAGTAAACACTCCATTGCGATCCTTGTTTCGTTTGCTTTCCGTTTTGCCGTTCATGCGTGAATTCCGTAACTTGTAGCCCACGTCCCTATCCCTGTACGCGCTCCTGCCGCCGTCGTCCTAGCGCCGACGCCACCTGCTGGCGCCCTCGTGCTGCGCCCCTGCGGACCGACACGCCTGCGCCCGCGAGCCCCCGCGCTGTAGCAGCGCCGCCGCCCAAGCCGCTGCGCCCGTGCCTGCCCTGCACCGAGCCCCGAAGCCCCACACGCCACCGCGTCCTCCAGCTGCAGGTGCGCGAGCGCGACCCAGCACGCAGGAGCGCCGCCGTCGAGAAAGTTACGAAGAAATCACGTAGTAGATTAGTTTCTGTTCTGGTAGTTTTGCATTCTGAGCCCCAAAGAAATCTGTAATTATTTGCTTATTCTTTGAGTCTTGGCAAAGTTACAGAAAACCCCCTGGAAAATCCACCTTTGCACATAAACCCCACCCGAGCCTTTTAGCA
>CM014274.1:48483974-48521960 GCA_004135705.1 Alloteropsis semialata | reverse complement strand
GGTACCAATGTTGCCTCATAGGTACCGGGTGGTGCCACCACCCGGTACCAATGAGCGCGCAGAATTATTGGGGATTGGACCCGGTACCAATGCTTCCATTGGTACCGGGCCCAATCCAACCGTGACCGATTAGGGAGGATGGATAGAGAGTTCTCTGGTAGTGACGTTTTAGATCCGATTCGATCTGTTCAAGTTGCGTTAGCTTCGTTATAACATAATCTACGCATTAGTGGTGCTGCTTTCCATAAAACTTGTTTTTGAAATTTAATTAGTAATTAATTTGATTAATGGTCAATTTAAACTAGCTTTCTAAATAAAAGATGTTTAGGCCTTTACACCAACCTTGTGTCTTGCCCATAAGTTCAGCAGAGCCTAAGCTTTCATGACAATCATAACCTATCCAATTCCATCCCTTTCACCCTTTTGTTTGCCACATAACTTACCCATACCTTGTACTTCTATCTTATTGTATTTGTCATGTGGTTTAATAAATATTTAGTACATGAACCACTATAATGCCAGTGTATTATTTTAATACTGAATTCATATATGGTGGTCACATATGTGAAATCTAGATATTAAAATAGTATGTTGAATTGTATGTGCATATACTAAAGTTTGTTGATCCATTTATACAAATTTCTATTGAAGCTTTATTCCAATATTCCCTGATGACATCATGTCCATGCCTTGATGATGTCACAATCTATTTGTCCTCAACCAGAATAATCCCAACCTATGCTGTTTGTACCAGTATGCCCTTGGCCCTTCAATTGCCCATACCTTTTCAATCCTAGCTCTGTCCTTAGTGTTTCTTGCACTCCCGAGTTCGTAGCAGCTAGTGTTTTCTAGTAACGCTTTTCAAAACTGTTGTATTGATTGGTGTATTGCTTTGTTAGATGTATCTTGTGTGCTGATGTTGATCGTGCCAATCGGTGAGCTGCTCGACGTTGAAGGAGAGCAAGATTCTAAAAGAAGAGAATTACCAGCAATACTTTGAGGAAGGCATGTATAGCACGAGAATTCCTTGATACCTATACACATTAATAATCACTTACATTCATGCATGAGTTAATCTGATTTAGGATTATCCCTAGTATTCTTAAAACTTACTTTCTTGATCAACCGGTTTATGCATCTTTTGGGTAGTAAATGCTAGGCTATGCAACTTGAGCTTATCGTCCTTGGACGATGATACTTGGATACTTATGATCATTTGCGAATGATTAAAACTTGCTTTTTAGCAACATGGTTAGGTAGCTGGAACATGTGCTGTGTGCTTTGTTCTCAGCAAACTCTTGTTCTAGAACATGTGCTATGTGCTTTATTCTAGCCAATTCATGATCTAGAACATGTGCTGTGTGCTTTGTTCTAGGCAACCCTTAATTTGGACATGTGCTGTGTGCTTTGATCCATCCAACCTAAATCGAAACATGTGCTGTGTGCTTTGTTCATAATCAACCTTTAAACTGGAACATATGTTGTGTGCTTTATTCTGGGCATCACTAGTTATGGTCTATCTTAAAGTGGCAACCCAGGAAAACAGTGCAACCACGGGAATCAAATGGGCTCTGGTCTTGACTAAGTAAATTTTGAAAAGTCTCGTAGCGTCCCTATGCAGTCACACCAAAGGTAGTGTGATGAATGTGCCTGATCAGCATTGCGTGGTTGGGTCACACCAAAGGTAGTGTGATGAATGTGCCTGATCAGCATTGCGTGGTTGGGTTATAAAGTTCTTCTGAACTTTTACGCGACCAGTGGGGAAAGTGTACAACCTCTGCAGAGTGAAAACTGATATATCAGCCGTACTCACGGTTACGAGTGGCCTGGATCCTTTTTGACAGTGACTTTTACCCCGGTGATGTTTAAAAATGGAATGGAAATGGAATGATGGTGGACTATGATACTTCTCTACTTACACTTAATTTGGGTTACAACTAGGTTTTACCTATTACACTCTAGTAATTTGGTTTAATGCTAAAACTGAACAATTAAAAGTGCTTACCGCAGTTAAACCGTGTCTAGCCTTTTAAGCTTTCATCCCTCGTGTTATATTTGTTAAGTAAAGTTGGTTTACTTACACTTGCACTGTTCAACAAAATCCCGGATGGGTACTCAGAAAAGGCAGCAGTCGAAGATTTTCATGAAGATTTTTCCAGAAGAGTCCTAGGTTGTGCTTCACCAGCCGGCGTCCCTGTGGAATGGTGGCTTCATCGTGAGAGATAATAGATAGACTTCCTCTGTGGTTTGTTTAAGACTCTTGTCTTTTGTAATAGTTTGTTTTTGTAATTCGAGCACTGGTTTACTTTGATTTACCTTATTCTGGAGCTGTATGTGTGGTTAAGACTTCCTGGATACACATATAGTAGCATTCGGATTTCCTTCGTAAATCCGGGTGTGACACTCCCCTTCTTCCCCTTTTTTTCATGGACTATACACGTGTCCATTTCTCTCTCTTCTTTTTTTCTCTTTTTCTTTTTCGGGGAGCGTAGGCCTCATTTCTTAGAGTGCTTTTGGAGAGGAAAGTCTTTAACTCGGAGCGTTTTATTTGATAGGGGCATGAAAGGCATGTTGTGCTTACTTCCGGAATAAAAGTAAAGCATAAATAGTGGTGTGTACGTGACTTGGATTTTAAGAGCATGAAGTAAATCTCACAAACATCACAATGAACTTGACAAAACTCAAAACAAATGCACATGCTCTTTGTAAGTGGTTGAATGTGAGGCTCTAGTAGGATTTCACTCTCACCGAGGAGCTTAAAATTTTATTCTTTTCAAAACAAAAACTCTGGGATCAAGTTTCACTTGGATATCGATAAAGCAACTCTAAACTTGTCGTATCTTAGCTCCCAACAACCTAGAATCAGATTTTAGCATTTGCTACCCACAAGTTTTAAGTATCCAAGGAAGTAATTAAATTAGGCCAACATATCCAAGACACCAAAGACTATCTTATTGAGACTTGAATAAAATGGAAAGGTTATAGCAATAATTCATCATTTCCATACAAGGGCAGAATCCTATTTTTGCTCATTTTCGTCATTTTTGAAGCAAGATAAAAAAATCAAATGATATGGTTGAGATGGACTTACCTGTGCATGGGATCCTCCCCCAAGCTGATTCCTTTTTACTGCTGGTGGTACCTTGGGTCGTTCGGATCAAACCCTTGGTACTGAAGGTAGGCGTTCAGATTCTGGTTGCCCTGCTGGACGCTACTCTGGAGAGTGTTGTAGTTCTGCAGTGACTGGTCCCACCATGCCTGCGACTGCTGCACATGTTGGGTTAACGTATCATTAACGCAGTGAGTAGTTACCTCCAATGTCCCCATGCGGTTGGATAATCCATCAATGCTGCCTCGCAAATCTCTTGCTAAAAATGAACGTTGTGCATCGAAGGGAGGAGGGTCGCCTGAGCTGGATGACTGCTGATAGTACGGATCTTGGGGCTGCCACTGATGCGCATGAGGGGCCTCTTGCCATCCTGAGCCTCCTGCCATATGTGTCGGAGGAGGTTGAGGCAGCTCCCAGTTGGATCCCGGTGGTATGTAAGGTGGGGTTGGAGGTTCCCAAGCTGATGTGAACTGCGGTACGGCGGCTTCTTCTCTTGGGGACCTGCTTCTTGTCATTCTCCCGGATACACTTCGCCTGGCTTCCTGCTGTAACTCCAACAAAAGTGAGTGACACCTGTACAACCGGTATCCCGGTGTGTGGGCAGCGGAATCCTGGTTGTACTATTATGATAGACCATGACAAAAGTCTGGTCTATAGCATGAGTAATAAGGTGGCTTTGCACAAAATGCGACTCATCCAAAGTTGGTCGAGGCCGCGGAAGATAATCAACTCGATAATGCTCCAACAGGCCCGTTGCATCAAAAATATGTGTGATCAAATAAGTGCATTCAATGGGACCCTACCGTTGAAAAATAACCACCCATTGATCGATCATGAAAACAACCGGTGAAATTTTTATCTTAACCATCGCATATAATATTTTTCAATTCATCAATGCGAACGGTTCGAAGATCGTTTCGAGGGAAGAGAGTCATAGCGATCCAATGATGCATAAAGCGAAGAGTAGGGTTATGAATGTGGCTCGTTCTTGGGGCAGAACACTCCGATGAACCGAAAATGTCTCTCCAAAATGAGTCTCTAACAAAATGGTTCAAACTCTTATCAAGATCCAAACTGCATCTCTTGTGAAAACCAAAATGGAGACTGAGATGCCTCCAAGAAACTAAGTATTCTTCCCTCAAAAATTGAAAAGTAATCCCCTCTTCTGATTTTCTTAGGGTGGCAAGAAATTGAATTGTCAACAATCGACACCCTTCTTCCTGGATATGAGCAAAATTCGACCAATCCACGGCATCCCAAATAGTTTCAAAATCAGTGGCCATACATGATTTCTCCATGAGCTCACTTGTGAACACACGTGTGTGTTCAAAAGTGGGACTCAGGAGAATATGATATGCTTCTTGTTCGAAACCTTCTTCTAAGTCGAGTTGATCGTCGGAAATGAACGTCGGGCAGTTGTCGTCCTCGTTGTTGTTGCTGCTGGACCTGTCCCCGTTTCCGTTCTCATTGCTGGCTCCACCATCGCCACCTGCGGATGTGGCGCCAGCCCTGGTGTAGTAGTACTGGTCTTCGGATATCTCCATGGAATGTTGGCTGCTTCTCCTTTCTTCGGAGCCACCACCCAAGCTAATGATCTCCGTACTGGAGGAAATCAACTCGGTGCTCCCGAAATGCTGGCTATGCCTTGAGCTTGACCCCTTTAGCTTCTTCGCCTTCTTCACGACTCCTCGGATGATGTTCATGATTCCTGCAAGGAGAGCGACACGAACTAACACTTGGAAGACAAAGGGTTAGCGTTAGTGAGTTAGTCGTCCAAGAGTTAATCGTTCTTGCCGGGCGTGGTTGCCTCCACAACAATCGTCCTTGTGGGTAATAATACACCACAACAACGGTTCTTACGGGGTTAGGAACCACCACAACACGTTCAAAAGCTTAGACATAATGATTATGCAGAAATAAAAGTCATTTTTATTTGGTTTTTAATTTTTTATTGATTTCTCTATACTAGGGAGCTAGGAACTTGAAAATTAAAAGGAGGGAGAGGAGAAACACCGAGGGCACTCAGCAGCTCGGGTTGGGGCGAAGTGAGCAAGCAGCCAGCCCCAGCCTTTTATAGGCGGAGGCAGCCCTCGGTTGGCCGACCTGTTGGGGTCAGTCGACCCTCCCGTAGGTGCGTTTTGGCTCAGCTTTAAACACGCGTGCGTTGGATAACCTGGCAACCGCATGCACCTTGAATGCTTTGTAAAGTATACAGAGATGGGTCGAGCGACATGGCGGGGTCGGCCGACTGGCTACTAGAGCTTTTCCAGGTTTGCTTTGAATGGCGTGGTGGTAGCGCAGGGTAGGCTTTGAATGTGTTTGAGTTCTCTGCGAAAGCGGCTGCCTGGCGTCGGCCGACTAGGACGGTCGGCCGACCGAGCCATGGCTCGTGTCAGGCTCATCTTTGGTAGGGAGGTGCGTGAGTCAATGTGATGATGAATGCTTGGTGCGTGGACAGAGGTGGTTAGGGATCCAAGGAGAATTCAAGTGGATAGCTCCAATGTATGAATTTAAATGCAGAAATTGATTTGAAATTCAAATATGCTCGAAAATGAAAATAAATAATTCATTGTGAAGTAAATATGAGATATATACCGATTTACCTACCGGTGAGGACTCGTTGTTTTACATCCATCGAGTGCGGAAGTCTCAATGGTGCATTTTAGCTTGATGGTATGGTGCCTGCTTCTGGAGATGATGCTGGTGCTTTGCACTGCCATATTGTTTTGTTTTATTGGGACAAGGTTCTGCTTGCTTTGACGCTTTCAGAACCTTAACACCTCATGCTAACTTCATGGGAAGGGGAAGGAGTGGCTCGCTACTAATGACCGGTAGTCTTTGTGTCTTCCTTCCATGAATGATTTTGACCTCGGGTCCGTGATCCTTGTGGCTAGATTCTTCTATTTTTCCTGCATGGTTAGTGAGCAAAATCTCCCGACTAGCCTTTTGTATGGCAGTAGCCAACTGTGCCGATTGATGTTCAAGAAATTTACTTAGGTGCAGATGGCTTTGTAAGGTGATTGATAAGGTATATTTAAATCATTCACTTTTTTCTCAGTGGAAGTAATGCTTGAGCTTCCTCCTTGCTGGAGTGGAACCCACTTCATTCCAAGGAATAGATTTCTGCATCTTTGCCAAGAGTCCATCATTTTCTGATGGTTGCAGTAACACTGTAATGCCCTTCCCGTTAATGAAAACGGGAACAAGCTAAGTCGGATGGATTCTTGCTTGATTCCTCCAAGCTTGAGTGTACTGCAGGTTGCTGCGAATTGTCGAAGGTGTTCCAATGCATCCTCCTTAGCCTCTTCGCTAAACGGTTTGGCTCGCACCATCACAATATATGTTGGGTTGATCTTGAGGGTTGCGGTGTCCATGTTGGTGTAAAGGTCATTCAATTTTGGCCGAAAGGTTTGGAGAGGTAGTATGTACTCCCTTCCTTGGCTATCAACAAAAAACTTCGGCGAATCGAAAAGCCTGTGTACTCCTCCTATTTCACACAAAGAGAAACATAACAAGGGTAAACCTGTCTAGACAATGGTATTCAATGGTGATATAGGTTTAATACATAAGTGAACAACATTCTTTGACCAATGCTTTCCCCGGCAACGGCGCCAGAAATGCTTGTTGACATTTTGTAGCATCACCACTAGATGAATGATGGCACTAGAGATGCCTCATTGTAAATCTTAACGTCATAGAGATTCTGCAAGTGCACAGAAGTACGTTGTAGCAGTTCACCCGGGAGTGTTCCAGAGTATCATATTTATTTCCTTAGGAAAAGCGTGTGGCAAAGATATGTGTTCTCCAATGCATTAATTATATCACCATTAATATACCAAGACAACAGCAGGGGTAAACAATTGATAAAGAGGGGTAGGCTGACACATAGAAGGTTTCATTGCTCAGTTAAAAGAAGCCTAGTTAATATGAAGATCCTAAGAGAGAACAAGGGATTCTATGTACTTCTCACAAATGAGTCACATACATTACATGTGTACACTATACAAGCTTAGCAAGGGACAAATGTGTTGACACCAGATTTTGACTCGGCTAGAATCTGAAGCTGAGGCCGAGTCTGATTCTGAGTGATCTCCGATTCCGATCGAAGTATGTCCGATAGAGTCCCGCTCGGACATGGGAGGAGAAGGCAGGAGCATGTACGACTTCTGAAGGGGAGGTGCATCTAGAAGCTTCTTCAGGGCCTGATTGCGTATCAAGATTGTAATAGTTTTGGTATATTAAGATTAGTTTGCTTTAAATTAATTAGAGTTATTGTCGTAGCCGGCAAGGTTTAGATAGATTTTCGGGGTATAAATATAAACCCTGCGCCATTGTAAAAAATGTTCACACAACCATACAATACAACACAATTTTCAGCCTCACGTGCCAACAACCTTTTCATCGAGTTCTTCAGCAAGAAGGCCTGCATCATCTTGACCTCCGGTTTGTCTGTAAGTGCGACACCCTATCGAATTAATCTAGGCTTTAGATTGAGGCGCATCGCCCTTCTTTGTTTAGTTAATTCACCAATTTATCGAGTTGTTCTAGGCTTTAGATTGAGGTGTATCGCCCTTCTTTGTTTAGATCGCTCACCAGTTACCGTATCTTGTTAATTTTATCCTATCGGCTTACATCTGTTTGGAAGATCTATTCTGCTTTATCATAATTCAAGTTTATAATAGATCTGTTCTTACTGTTTATATAGCTGATTTAGATTTAATAAGCAAGTTACAAATAGATCTAATTTAAACGAGTTCTTTGACATATATCGATCTATCGGAGTAAAACAAGCTAATCATTGCACTGCTAGCAACGTTGTCTTGAAATCGATTCGATTGTTAGTGACATGAGATTTGGTTTGTTTATTACCTTTGGAAAGATGCATATTAAAGAATGAGTTTAGATTAGATCTATCTCCGATTCGATTTTCATAGCCGATGGTTTATTTTAATATATGTCATATCTCCACGAATCGGACTCAAGGCCGATGGTTCATGCTCTCGAATCGGACTCCCCTTTGCGTTGATCCAATTTGCTGGAACGAACCGGGGCTTTGGCCGATGAGTTCCTTGTGGTTTACTGATTAAACTCTACCTTGTCAATTTCAGGTCAAATTGACTGGCACGCCACGAACCTTAAGATTCTGGATCTGCACTGAAGTTTAAGCAAATCTTCCAGGCCACAGTGTTAATTTTTTAGAGTCAACGCTTGACTTTTTGGACGTCAACAGATTTTGGCACGTCCGATGGGACAAGAAAGCTTCTGCGATGGCACCTCCTAAGATCCCTGCTGTGACGATGGAAGATCTTAGCGATGAGCAGAAGAAGCTCGTGGAAGCACAACTTGAAGAATTCAAGAACCTATGCCTCAACTCATTCAGCAAAACTCGCAATGCTGTGATCAAGAAAAATCAGTTTTCCGCTCCCCAGGAAGCGTTTGATCGGATCACGGCCGAGGAGAGAAAATTCTTTCAAGACTACGTAGATGCTGGTGTGAGTCATGCTTTGATTAACCAATCTGGAATATTGGTTAACACGGTGGTGGGATTGATCGCCAATTTGCTGGACGGAGCTGTACTGAAAGATGTCCAAAAGGGACCTGCTTACTTTGATACCAGTGCTTCTTCAGCAATTAAAGATCTCAAGAAGAAGATGGTGCAGATCAATTCATCTACATCACCAGAAACACATCCTGAGTGCTATGAAACTCCCAAGGCAAAGAAGGCAAAAGCCAAGGCGGTGGAGGGAGGTGAAGAAGAGGAACAGGAAGAAGAAACAGAAGACAAGAATTATGCCGGAACTCAACATATTGCTCAGTTTGGCAGCTGTTGACACCAGCGGTGGCAAACAGAAAATCCGCAAGCGCACGGCTGTCGAAGTAGCTTTCACCCATGAGTAAACCAGGTATCGAATCCACAGGGAACGTAAAAGTATATCTAATCACTAAAGCTGAGCCGGATCGATCGAGTGTATATAAAGGCTGGGTAGAGAGGATAACTTAGCACTAAGGCTCTGATTATAGTTAAGAGAATTCTCCTATGCTTGCTTTAGGCACCGGGGTATCCTAGGCCTCTAGGAAATTGCCGGCCAACAGCTCTACGCCGTACCCGTACGTGGAGGATTACAAAGGACGGACAGGGCTGTCACCACCTGCCGCCTACCTCTACTAATACGTGGGGCTACGAGGCAAACGAGGGCAGATATACACCTAAGCACCACGCCTAAGATAATATCAGCTATCCTAACCTTGATCAAAGATTAGAATACTTTATAAATAAAGCAACAAATCCACAAGCACAATAGAGACTTAACTTATCTATAACTCAGACTTAATTACTAGTTGAATCCCGGATACTTACTGAGTAGCTCGCATCCGTCGAGGTACAGGTGGAGGGTCGCCGACAGGCCGGGACTCCTCCAGACTCTCCCTCACTCTCTCCCTATTTCTACTCTGGATATGAGGAGGGCTTCGCCTTGGATCTTCACTTCTGCTCGACGATGATTAGCCCTGCCCCGAGTTCAGCTACTTATAGCTTGGAGAGGCGGTTAAGAGTCGGTTCGCAGCGGTTGAGGCGGTCCGGAGGTGGGCCCAGGTTGGCCGACTAAGGGGTATCGGCCGACCATCCGATTCACCGTCTTTGATGCTCCACGGCACAGATGAACTCCTGGTGACGGTTTACAGTTACTGGTGAAGGCGGTGCCGATTCGGGCGCGTGGCCAGGTCGGCCGACCTAGGCAGGTCGGCCGACCCAGGGCTGTGGCCCTTCGGCCCCACTTCATCAGTGTCTCTTGCCAGTGGGTCCTTTAGTCGGTTTTCAGTGGGTAATGGCAAGGATGTGTCGGTTAAGTTAGGAATGTGGGCCCATGAATCCATGTGCTTGCCACGTGGCCCAATCCCAACTCTTCATTTCCACCGTCTTGATTTCAACATGCCTGATCACTCCTGAGTGTGCTTGTTGCTGTTGGGCTGAAAATGGACCTCACTGGGCTTGGACCCAGGTCGGCCGACCAAGGTAGGTCGGGCGACCTGGCCCTGGGCCCACTTTAGCTCTTCTTTTGCCACTTTATTCCTATAAGCACATATGCACCAAAACTCATGGAATTCATTAGTAATCAACCCTATGTCTATTTGTTTTATCACATTTTATATCTTTGTTGGCAGTAATAAGTTGTCATTAAGAATCGCCAACAAGCTCCCCCACACTTATCCTTTACTCGCCCTCGAGTAAAGTCTAAGCTTCATCATGGAGATCATTAACAAACATATAGGTTATTCCCAAACATTCAGGCTTAGTGGAATGATATGAGTGGCTATCATGTCTTCTTGAGTTATTGCAGGAAGGAACAACATTTTCTATGACATGATACACTTCACTCTCAAGTACTTGGGGTTTTGAAATTTTGCAAAGAAAACCTATGCCTTGCTCCTCAAAGAGTTTCTCTCTGGATGATCATAGTGGTTGGACAACACTCATACTCTCCAAAATAGAACTTCATAAGTGGAGCTCTCAAGATACATACCTTTTCTCACTTATGTTGTCATTCCAAGGATTGGATCCAAATCAGAGACAAGTCATGTAATCAAGTCAAGATGTGCAAGTGTGTGATATGAGGTGGACATGTAATGATACTCCCTTGTCTTGACCTTTCTTCCCTTTCTCTTCCTTTTGGATATGGGCTATTGCACTTTTTTTTTCTACTCAATGCTCTTTTAGCATGAGTCTTTTTCTTCTCTTTATTTTTCTATGCATTTAGCCCATATCTTCTTTCTATTTTAATTTTGGGAAGAGGGGTCATTTTTCAGGAGTATTTTTTTCATGACCATGAGACAAAGGCATGTTTTGCTTCATCCTCAGTGTAAGGATTTAGCTTTTATGGTGGAGTGTACGTGATCTTGACTTTAAAAACATGAAAAATCTCTAATACGGGTCACAAGACTTGGAACAACTCAAAGCTCAAAGGTAAAGTTTGATCATATTTGTAAGTGTTTGTCTCTCAAACCCATGAGGAGCATAGCAAGGTACAAAGTTTTAAAACTTTTCATAAATTCCAAGTACTCAAATAGCAAAGGTATCTTTCATATTAAAGCCATATCTCAAAATGCAATAACCTAGTTGACATGAGTTTCTATAAATATGAGGATTTTCACAAGCCAAAAAGGTACAGGGAATAAAATATATGTAAGTTAATAAGAACTTCCAAGTGATGGTGAGATGCAAAGGGTTGATTTTATAAAGTTTTTAAATTCCTTGATCAGGTTCTGTAAATTTTCAACTGAAACAGAGTTTAGGATGACCAAACCAGCGTGCAGGAGGAAACAGAGGTCAGGTGGGACCCAGGCCAGGTCGGCCGATCTGGTGGGGTCGGGCGACCTGGGGGTGACTCCTCTGGTTCAGATCTTTCTCGTGCTGCTCTGCTGCGTTCTGATGTTCTCTGTTTCACATTGGATCGCTCTGTTTCTTGTTGCGTTTTCCCCCACACTTGTACCTTTCACTCAAAACAAGTGGAAACAAAAAGGAAACACAATCCTACTATACTAAACACTTTATTTTATTCATCAATTCAGAGGCACATTACAAGATAATCAAAAGAAATAAATGAATAGAAGGGAAACTAATGTGCCTATCCTAATCCAAGGCCTAGGGTATCTAGGGTGCATTATAGAGATTTTCATCCCCAGCAGCCTTGGCATAGCGCTTAAGTTTCACGGCTGTTGATTTGCGAAGCATATCAAAGTCGTCTTGAAGACTTATGCGCTCAAGTCACTCTTCAGCGAACTTCTTCTCCAACTTTGCATGGTCACGACCGAGTTGATTAATCAACTCTAGCAACTCAGCATTGGAGGGAGCCTTGGGGACCTTCTCTTCATCATCACTCTCATATTGGCCCCCAGGCCTGCGAATTGGAGGAGGCTTGATATGCCTCTTGATCTTGCCGGCGGGTGAAGATTCCACCAACTCCTCCAACTCCTTCCTCTCCTCAGGTGTGAGGGGAGGGAACAGCCCCTTACCATAGCCATCTCCGGGTTTCCTTTCCCCGAAGACCCGGAAACGTGGCTCTGGGTGCTGGCAGGAGAGTAGATGGACACATCGGACGTATAATGATACGCCACGACGTCCTCCCACTTGTTCCTGACCACCTCCTTCAGCTTCTCCCCTGGTTGCAGCTTGGAGAGTCCATCCCCCTTGATCGGAGCGGCCGCCGGTGTCTTCTTTGGGGTCAATTGCCCCGTCATCGGCCTTCTATACGGGCTTGATGCCCGTGCATCATGCCTCTGGATCCTTCTCGGGGACTGAGACCGCGCCGCCGAGCGAGAACGTGAGGGGCCACCAGGGCCGGTCGGCCGACCAAGCACATCGGCCGACCCCCTGGTGCGGCCTCTCGCGTCCTCCTCTGGCGGGATGCTGGCCAGAGGGGTGACAACTACGGCCATGGCTTGCTCCAGGTTGGTGGGCACCAATTGGTTGGCCGGAGTGGGCTCTCCATCCAGATCAAAGGTTGATCGGGATTTGGGGTGGCTTTTTCCGGCCATTGATGGAGAATTGGGAGGTGGGCTTGGTGATTTCAGAATGGGGGCGAGGAAGAACTCAGATGAGAGGGAAGAAGAGGATGGGTGAAATTTTAAAGATAGGCTAACCCTCTTCTCGGATCAATCAGAGTTAGAATCGCTCATCCACCGCAGAACGGCTTCAGAAACGTTAGAGTAGAACGTTGGCAAAAGATAGGGCCGATCGGGCTTAGGATCAAGTCGGCCGACCTGGTCAGGTCGGCCGACCTGGCCTTGAGCCCGGTCGCCCTCTTCTTCTTTGTGCACTATGTGACAGGTCCACTAAACCCTAGAATGTGTGCATTCACGTGCTAGGGGTTAAGGATTTAACATAAGGTGTAATTATAAATGGGAATCATCCATGACCAAATTGATCACATCAAATTCCTCATCTACTTTATCAGGCTCAAAGAAAACTTTTAAACGTTGACCATTTACCTTGAAGAGGTTACCTTCATCATCTTGGAGTGTGATTGCCCCATGCGACGAAGTCTCCACCACAACGAATGGTCCTTCCCATTTGCTTCGAAGTTTTCCATGCCCAAAGAGCTTCACCCTAGAATTAAAGAGTAATACCTTATCCCTGGGGTGGAACTCCTTCACCTTGATCCTCTTGTCGTGCCATCTCTTGGTTCTGTCCTTGTAGATTCTGGCACTGTGGTATGCTTTGTCTCTCCACTCTTCCAATTCTGATAGTTGCATCCTTCTCATCTGCTGGGCTGCTGGCAAATCCATGTTCCACTTTCTTATGGCCCAGTGCACCCGATGCTCTAGCTCAACTGGTAAATGGCAAGTCTTGCCGTAAACCAGCTGGTATGGGGACATCCCGATCGGCGTTTTGTACGCCGTTCGGTAGGCCCATAGAGCATCTGGTAACTTGCTCTTCCATCCTTTGCCCATTTCTGTCACGGTCTTCTGCAGAATGTTCTTGATCTATTTGTTCGATGTTTCTGCTTGACCGCTTGTCTGGGGGTGGTACGGTGTAGCTATGTTATGCTTTGCCCCCAGTTCTGCCAGAAATTTCCGGAAGGTCTTGTCGATGAAGTGCGACCCTCCATCACTGATCACCATCCTGGGAGTTCCAAAACGTGGAAAGATGATCTCATGGAACATGTTTCGTGCGTGTTTGGAGTCAGCGGCTCGACATGGCATTGCTTCAACCCACTTCGAGACATAGTCCACTGCCACCAGGATGTACTCACTGTCATAGGATTTGACAAGGATCCCATGAAATCAATGCCCCACACATCAAACAGCTCAACTTGTAAGTTGTTTGTGAGTGGCATTGCATCTCTTGCGGTGATCCCTCCATGTTTCTGGCACTGCTGGCATCGTCGAATGAACTCTTTTGTATCCTCATACATTGTGGGCCAGTAGAATCCACTCTGCCAGATCTTTGACCTTGTCCGGAACGCCCCGTAGTGACCTCCATATGGGGCTGCATGGCACTGCTCAAGGATCTTCCTTGCTTCATTTGTTGGTACACATCGCCTGAGCATGCCATCAGAACATACCCTGTACAGGTATGGTTCGTCCCATAGATGGAGTCTACTCTCGTAGATTAGCCTTCTCTTGTTCTCCCCTGGCGGTACATATCCTACAACCATAAAGTTCACAATATTTGCATACCAGGGGTCGGAGGCGGTCACCTTGAGTAGGGTGTCGTCACGTAGAAAATCATTTATCGGTAGATCCTGCATGTCAGTAAACTGCATACACGACAAATGATCTGCTACTGAATTCTCTACTCCCTTTTTATCTTTAATTTCTAAATCAAATTCTTGGAGTAAGAGAATCCAGCGGATAAGGCGTGGTTTAGCATCTTTCTTGGTAAGCAAATATTTCAAAGCAGCGTGATCGGTGTAGACAATCACCTTAGCTCCTACCAAGTAAGATCTAAACTTGTCTATAGCAAAAACTACTGCCAAGAGCTCTTTTTCAGTGGTAGCATAGTTAAGTTGAGCTCCTGTCAAAGTTTTACTAGCATATGAGATAGCATGATGATTCTTATTTTTGGTCTGTCCAAGGACAGCACCAACAACATAATCACTAGCATCACACATAATCTCAAAGGGTAGCGTCCAGTCAGGGGGTTGAATGACTGGTGCTGAGATGAGAGCATTCTTTAAAATGGTGAAAGCATGTAAACACTCATCATCGAAGTCAAAGGGCACGTCCTTGGCTAAAAGGCTAGTGAGGGGCCTGGCTATCTGGGAAAAATCTCTGATAAAGCACCGGTAAAACCCCGCATGACATAAGAAGCTGCGGATCCCTTTAACATTGGTGGGAGGTGGAAGCTTTTCTATGACTTCTATTTTTGCTCTATCCACCTCTATTCCCTGTTCGGACACTAAGTGTCCCAACACTATTCCCTCTCGGACCATGAAATGGCACTTTCCCAGTTTAGCACCAGGTCCTTGTCTCGGCATCTTTGTAGTACTTTGTCTAAGTTCTGCAGACAATGATCGAAAGTCTTTCCATAGACTGAAAAATCATCCATGAAAACTTCCATGATTTCTTCAATCATGTCTGAGAAAATGGACATCATGCACCTTTGGAACGATGCTGGCGCATTGCATAATCCGAACGACATCCTACGATATGCATACGTTCCATAGGGGCAAGTGAAGGTGGTCTTTTCTTGATCATCGGGGTGGATGGGAATCTGGTGATAGCTGGAATACCCGTCAAGAAAACAGAAGGAGTGGTTCGCGAGTCTCTCCAACATCTCATCGATGAAGGGGAGTGGGAAGTGATCCTTCTTTGTTGCCTTGTTAAGTCGGCGGTAGTCAATACACATCCGCCACCCAGTAACGGTACGCTGAGGAATCAGCTTGTTTTTCTCGTTACTTACGATGGTCATACCTCCCTTCTTGGGCACTACTTGGACAGGGCTGACCCATTCACTATGAGGGATGGGATAGATGATCCCGGCGTGTAGAAGTTTCAAAACTTCCTTCTTTACGACTTCCCTCATTGCATTATTTAGCCTACGCTGAGGCTCCCTAGAAGGTGTAGAAGCTGGGTCTATGGGAATGTGATGGGTACAGAGTGCAGGGCTTACTCCCTTCAAGTCTTGAGTGAGTACCCGAACGCCGAGCGGTGTTTCTCAAGCACCTTTATGAGTCTATCACTTTCGTCCTGCGATAGCTTGTCACTAATGATGACGGGGGTGTCCCGGTCTTCATTTAAGAAGACATAGCGAAGGCCAGCAGGCAAGGGTTTTAGCTCTACGTGTGTCTTAGGTGGCTCCTCGGTTTCAAGCGGCTCAGAAGCGTCATCCTCTTCCTCTATAAAATTGTGAACATTCTCTTCAAGGAATGACTCAAATGGGTCACTATGTTGTAGGGATTTCACTTCCTCAGCCGGGTTAGGTTCTGTCAAAGGTTCAACTATGGAGTTCTTAACCCTAGCTAATGGTATAGTGAGAAGATTCCTTCCTACTTTAGCTAGGAGGTTTCCATCCGAGGTTACATCCTGAAGCAGGCCCTCGATAGGATGTCCTATAAGGAGGTCAAAATCTGATGTCTCAAAGACATAAAAGTCTAGATGCATCTCAATCCCGTGGTGAGAGAGGAGAAAATCTCGTACTAGGCCGAGACTCTTGAGAATACGACCTGAGGGTGTTCTAAGAAGTCTTGATGTTTGGGCCATCTTATTACGTCGTCCAAGGATGTAGGCGAAAGAACTGGACATGATGTTTGCCCCAACGGTCGGGTTGTACAGAATGTCTACGGCCACCTTACTTATGAAACCTCGAATGGTCTGCGAAGGTGAGTTAATCCGAATAACTTCGGAAGAAGTCTCAGATTCGTTTGACCATTCCGTGTTTAGGATGGCGATCAGCTCCCTCACGGTTTCGTTCAGAATTTCTTTCTCCATATAGATGGAGGGAGTCTGTACCGTAGGTTTTTTTCTGTATTGAGTAGTTCAAGGTATTCCCAAAGTCTTCAAAATGATCTTCCTCGAACTCAAATGGTAATCCGAGAGGTTGAGTTTCCTCTTCCTCAACGGATGGGGTCTCAGGAATTGGACTGGGCAAGACTATGGGTTCTATCTGTGAGTCTTCTTGCTCAGTCTCGGTCGCGTCCGCAGGAGAGTTTTCTCGGATGGCCGCTAGGACTTCTTTTGCTCTGGCCGGGGTTATGTGTAGGAATGAACCTCCGGCTGCTATGTCTATGTACCGGGCATCTTCACTATTCAACCCAGACCGAAAATGTTGCATGAGCATGTAGTCTGGGAAGCCTAGATCTGTTCCGGTTAGACATGAGTCCTGAAATCGGTCCCATGCTTTAGCGATCGTTTCCTTCTCTCATTGCTGGAAGTTGATGATCTCCTTCCGAAGTGCACAGATCCGGTGAACAGGAAAGTATTCAAGACAAAACTTGTCCCGTAACTTTTCCCATTCACCGTTTGTTAGCGCAACGGTGTGATCGTACCACTTCCTCGCTTTCTCTTTGAGAGAGAACGGGAAGAGCTTCCATCTAATCGTTGCCTGCGTCATGCCTGATATGACCAGACACGAGCANGTATGGTTTTCACCATCACCTCCAGAGAAGGATATGTCCTGGACCATAGCTATGAAGGCAGGGCGAAGTTCATAGCTATCGGTTAAAATAGGATTTGACGAGGGGTGCGGCTCCAATAATTCGCCCTTTGGAGCAGAGAACTCATGAATTTGGGTGGAATTCATGGTTGATAAAAAGGAAATAGAAAAGAAATATAAAATAAAAGATATACGGGCAACCTTAGATCTTAGATAACTGCTACCGTTCCCCGCAACGGCACCAGAAAGCTTGTTGACACCAGCGGTGGCAAACAGAAAATCCGCAAGCGCACGGCTGTCGAAGTAGCTTTCACCCGTGAGTAAACCAGGTATCGAATCCACAGGGAACGTAAAAGTATATCTAATCACTAAAGCTGAGCCGGATCGATCGAGTGTATATAAAGGCTGGGTAGAGAGGATAACTTAGCACTAAGGCTCTGATTATAGTTAAGAGAATTCTCCTATGCTTGCTTTAGGCACCGGGTATCCTAGGCCTCTAGGAAATTGCCGGCCAACAGCTCTACGCCGTACCCGTGCATGGAGGATTACAAAGGACGGACAGGGCTGTCACCACCTGCGGCCTACCTCTACTAATCCGTGGGGCTACGAGGCAAACGAGGGCAGATATACACCTAAGCACCACGCCTAAGATAATATCAACTATCCTAACCTTGATCAAAGATTAGAATACTTTATAAATAAAGCAACGAATCCACAAGCACAATAGAGACTTAACTTATCTATAACTCAAACTTAATTACTAGTTGAATCCCGGATACTTACTGAGTAGCTCGCATCCGTCGAGGTACAGGTGGAGGGTCGCCGACAGGCCGGGACTCCTCCAGACTCTCCCTCACTCTCTCCCTATTTCTACTCTGGATATGAGGAGGGCTTCGCCTTGGATCTTCACTTCTGCTCGATGATGATTAGCCCTGCCCCGAGTTCAGCTACTTATAGCTTGGAGAGGCGGTTAAGAGTCGGTTCGCAGCGGTTGAGGCGGTCCGGAGGTGGGCCCAGGTCGGCCGACTAAGGGGGATCGGCCGACCATCCGATTCACCGTCTTTGATGCTCCACGGCACAGATGAACTCCTGGTGACGGTTTACAGTTACTGGTGAAGGCGGTGCCGATTCGGGCGCGTGGCCAGGTCGGCCGACCTAGGCAGGTCGGCCGACCCAGGGCTGTGGCCCCTCGGCCCCACTTCGTCAGTGTCTCTTGCCAGTGGGTCCTTTAGTCGGTTTTTAGTGGGTAATGGCAAGGATGTGTCGGTTAAGTTAGGAATGTGGGCCCATGAATCCATGTGCTTGCCACGTGGCCCAATCCCAACTCTTCATTTCCACCGTCTTGATTTCAACGTGCCTGATCACTCCTGAGTGTGCTTGTTGCTGTTGGGCTGAAAATGGACCTCACTGGGCTTGGACCCAAGTCGGCCGACCAAGGTAGGTCGGGCGACCTGGCCCTGGGCCCACTTTAGCTCTTCTTTTGCCACTTTATTCCTGTAAGCACATATGCACCAAAACTCATGGAATTCATTAGTAATCAACCCTATGTCTATTTGTTTTATCACATTTTATATCTTTATTGGCAGTAATAAGTTGTCATTAAGAATCGCCAACAGCAGCCGAATTCCTGTAGTTGATGGCAAGATGGTGTACCCTGCTTACTTCAACACCGAAAATCCATCAAAGAATAAGGGAGCTGACTATCAGGAGTCGTTGATCGGACCTGCTGAAACACCAGTTATAATGACTCGTGCTCCGATTAGTCAAGAAAATTGCACTCAGGAAGATTGGACAGATAAGATTGCTGATGTCATGAAGAATCAGTTTGGTTTAAAGCCTAAGGGACAATCTTATCTGTATCAGAAGCCGTATCCGGACTGGTTTGATACGTGCCTATGCCAGCCCGATTCAGGATTCCAGATTTCTACAAGTTTTCTGGACAGGGAGAAGTTACCACCATTGAGCATATCAGTCGTTACACAATTCAGTGTGGTGAAGTAGCATCAATTGACCCACTGAAAGTTAAGTTATTCCCTATGTCGCTTTCTGGTTCGACCTTTTCGTGGTTTTCTTCATTACCACCAAATTCCATCTGTAATTGGGCCAATTTGGAAAAACAATTTCATGCTTATTCCTTCATGGGAGTACAAGAGACCAGACTATCCAATTTGACAGTGCTCCGACAGAGAAACGGGAAATCGGTTAGCGAATTTGTCCAAGGATTCAGGGATGTTCGTAGCCGATGCTATTCGTTGAATCTATCGGAGGGACAATTGGTGGATTTAGCCTTTCAAGGGTTATTGCCTCAAGTCAGAGACCGGTATACAAGTCAGGATTTTGAAGGCTTGGGACACATGATTCAAAAGCTCTCTCAGCATGAAGGACGTGGTAATGATTATCAGAGGGAGAACTTTCAAAGGAAAATTGCTAATATCGAGTATGACTCCGATGGGGATGAAGCTGAGATCGATTTGGCTGAATGGACCAAGAACAAAAATTCTGTTGCCTGTCCATGGGTGAAGGTCGAGCCAAAAAGTTACAGTTTTGATATTACTAAAGCCGATAAAATATTTGATTTATTGTTAGCAGAGAAACAAATCAGGCTTTCCCCAAATCATACAATTCCTTCTGCCAAAGAATTAAAGAAAAAGAAATATTGCAAGTGGCATAATTCAATTTCTCATCATACCAATGATTGCAAAGTGTTCCATAATGAGATTCAATCGGCGATTGAGAAGGGAATCATTAAAGTTGAAACTGGTAAGAAGCCTGTGAAGCTTGATGGACATCCGTTTCCCCAAAACATGGTTGAGATCGGAGCACCAGATAGGAAGTTAAAGGCTAAAGTCCTCACATCGGATCAGGCAAAGAAATTGGGGGGCTGTTGATCCAGATTGCCAAGTATCGGCAGATGACGTGCAAAATTAGAATCATCAGCACTATCAGGAGGATCGTCAACGCAGGGAGAAACCGAGAGTTACATCAGGACAACTCATTGACAAGTATGTGTGCCAGCAGGAAAGGGATCAGAGTCCTCCGATGAGAAGATTTGATAATGAAGACCACTGGGGATGTCCGTTCTTTAGGTTCTGTTGGAATGAAAAGTTAAGGCTCCCATCAATTTATGATTGTCCAGAATGCAGTGACCAGTATGATAGTTATAGAGATTCAAAAAGGCAGCGTCAATCTGTACATGACCGATTGGATTTTGGGCGCCGATGCAGCTGGCATGATGAGGTAGCTTATCAACAAGAGCGTGAAGATTGGCGTGAATATCATGATCGGCGTGAGTATAAAAATCGATGCTATGACGAATGGGACGATGATCACCGGAGGTATAATGATCGCCAAAAATATAAAGGAGACCGTCTTTCTGTGTATGATCGTCTGGTACAGGAAAAAGGAGATTATTCAAGAGCCAGAAGATGCCCAGGAATCGAAGGAGGATCTAGAGGTCAAATCAGACCTGAGTCCAGGGGTCAATCCACAATGGTGTCTTGAAGATTTGACCAAGACACAAAAAAGGAGGGTTCAGCGTCTCTGATTCAAGGAATTGCTCAAGGAAAAGCGCCAGAGAGATGAAAATTTCAAGGTCTGGAGAGCTAAGCCTAAGCGTGATGATGAAGGACCATCGGCATCGGTGAACATGGTTTTTGTACTGCCTGCTGAATATAATGTTAGTTCAACCGATGATGAGGCCGATGACGTCGAAGAAGCTATGGCACAATTGATTCTGCAACCTCAACAAGCTATGTTTGAAAAGTCAATTAATGAAAAGTATCAGCATTTAAGGCCTTTGTATATCAAAGGATATGTTGATGGCAAGCCGATGACCAAAATGCTTGTTGATGGAGGAGCTGCAGTGAATTTGATGCCATATACTACATATTGGAAGCTTGGCAAAGGACCTGATGATCTGATCAAAACCGATATGATGCTCAAGGACTTTGGCGGAAATCCATCGCCGGCTCGGGGGGCATTGAATGTTGAACTGACGATCGGGAACAAGACTTTGCCTACTACGTTCTTCGTCATCGACAGTAAAGGGTCTTACAGTTTTCTCTTGGGACGTGATTGGATTCATGCTAATTGCTGTGTGCCATCTACTATGCATCAGTGTCCCATCCAATGGCATGGGGATCACATCGAGACTGTCCAAGCCGATGAATCGGTCAACGTTGCTACCGCCGATTTGACAGTTTGGGAATTCGAAGGAATAGAGTGCTTATCGGGCAGGAATTGGGAAGGCGATTTTATCCAAGTGTCCGATGATGGGTTAAAGCCGATCCAAGCAGTCGGCTCTGAGAGTTTGTATTAATGGATGATTTCATTGAAGATGAGGGTAAACTTGGTCAAGAATTTATGTCGGCCGATGAGTTAGAAGAAATAGATATAGGTTTAGGAGATAGACCTCGGCCGACATATGTAAGTGCGAAATTGGATCCTGAGTTTAAACAAGAATTAATAAAGTTATTAAAAGAGTATCGTGATTGTTTTGCTTGGGAATACTATGAAATGCCAGGTTTAAGCTGATCTATTGTTGAACATCGGCTCCCAATCAAACCGGGGTATCGGCCTTTTAAACAAGCATCGAGACGATTTAGACCTAAGTTAGATAAAGAAATAAAAGCCGAAATAACTCGGTTATATGAAGCTAAGTTTATTCAACCTTGCTGATATGCTGAATGGATATCTAATATCGTTCCTGTTTTCAAGAAAAATGGGAAATTGCGAGTTTGTGTCGATTTCAGGAATCTTAACAAGGCGACTCCGATGGATGGGTATCCGATGCCGATTACTGATATGTTGGTCGATGCAGCTTTGGGACATAAGGTGATTAGTTTTGTGGATGGTAATGCAGGATATAATCAAATTTTTATGGCAAAAAAAGATATTCCTAAAACTGCGTTCCGATGTCCTGGTGCACTTGGATTATATGAGTGGGTCGTAATGACCTTTGGTTTGAAAAATGCTGGCGCCACGTATCAAAGGGCAATGAATTATATATTTCACAAGTTGATCGGTAGGATTGTTGAAATATACATTGATGATGTAGTGGTGAAGTCCGATGGATACAAACAGCATCTGGCCGATTTGCGGGAAACTCTTGAATGCACAAGGAAGCATGGTTTGAAGATGAATCCTAACAAGTGTGCGTTTGGAGTATCGGCCGAACAGTTTTTGGGTTTCATGGTTCATGAAAAAGGCATTGAAGTTGGATAGAAGAGCATGAAAGCTATAAGAGATGCTAAGCCACCGATCGATAAGACGAGTCTTCAGTCGTTAATCGGTAAGATTAATTTTGTTAGAAGATTTCTTTCAAATTTATCTGGAAGAATTCGTCCTTTTTTTCCGCTGCTGAAATTGAAAGCCGATGAAGAATTAGTCTGGGGAGAAGAGCAACAGAAGGCATTTGATGAAATAAAACAATATAGGATGACACCACCAGTTTTGATTCTACCTCAGAGGGATAAGCCATTCCGATTAAATTTATCGACCGATGAGTTGTCAATCAGGTCAGTTCTTATACAAGAGTTTGATCGAAAAGAAAGAGTGGTTTATTATTTGAGTCGAAAATTAATTGATGCAGAGACAAGATATTTACCGGTTGAAAAATTATGTTTATGCCTATATTTCTCCTGTACTAAGTTGAGACATTATTTATTATCTTCTAAGTGCACGGTTGTTTGTAAAACCGATGTGGTCAAATATATGTTATTTGCCAATGCTGAAAGGCAGAATCGAAAAGTGGGTATTGGCATTATCGGAGTTTGATTTGAAGTACGAATCAGCTAAAGCGGTAAAAGGACAAGTGATGGCTGATTTTGTGACTCAACACATCGGAGATGAGGTTAAAATGGTTGAGCCGATGCCTTGGACATTATTCTTTGATGGATCTTCGTGTGGCCAAGGATCTGGCATCGGAATCGTTATTGTTTCGCCTCGGGGGGCAAATTTTGAGTTCAGTTATCCGATGGATCCAAGTTTCACCAATAATCGGGTTGAATATAAAGCGTTACTTAAAGGATTAAAGTTATTGTTGGAAATCGGAGCTGAAGCTGTTGAGATTTTTGGGGACTCCCAGTTGGTGATTTATCAATTAATTGGTAAATATGAATGCAAGGATGATATTCTAATTCGTTATTTTGAAGAGTGCCAATTATTATTGAAAGAATTTGTGATGGTTAATATTGAACATATCCCCAAAGCTCAAAATCTGGAAGCTAACAATTTGGTGCAAGCTGCTTCTGGTTATCGACGTTTTCATGAGATCATGACGATAGAACAAGAAATCGAAGATTGGAGGTATGAAATTATAAATTATCTTAAGGATCCATCACAAAAGGTTTCCAGAAAGTTAAGATTCATGGCTGTTAAATATGTATTGCTTGACGATCAGTTATATTATAAGACGATTGATAGTGTATTGCTCCGATGTTTGAGTAAATCGGAATCCAAAGATATGATGGATGAAGTGCATGAGGGGGTTTGTGGTGCACATCAATCGGCTTATAAGATGAAGTGGATTATTAGAAAGACGGGTTGTTTTTGGCCAACGATTTTGGAAGATTGTTTTGAATATTACAAAGGTTGCCAAGAATGCCAGAAGTTTGGGAATGTGCAAAAAGCGCCTGCGTCAGCCATGAATCCGATTATCAAGCCATGGCTTTTTCGAGGGTGGGGAATTGATTTGATCGGACAAATTTATCCATCGTCAAGCAAGGGTCACAAATTCATATTGGTGGCAATAGATTATTTCACTAAATGGGTTGAAGCGATTCCTTTGAAGGTTGCTGATTCCAAGAATATGGTGGAATTCGTTAAGGAACATATTATATATCGGTTTGGTATTCCTCAAACTATCACGACCGATCAGGGGACTATGTTTATGTCTAACGAATTTCAAGATTTTGTTGCCGGTATGGGTATTAGATTATTAAATTCTTCTTCTTATTATGCGCAAGCAAATGGTCAAGCAGAAGCTTCGAATAAGAGTATTATCAAAATCATCAAACGAAAGATTGATGAGCAACCAAGGCGATGGCATCTAACGTTGACTGAATCATTATGGGTATATCGGACGGCGTGTCATGGTTCTACTAAATTGTCCCCATATCATTTGGTTTATGGACATGAAGCTGTTTTGCCTTGGGAGATCAAAATCGGATCAAGACGTATATCAGAACAAGGGAACTTGACTGCCGATGAGTATAAAGGTTTCATGAATTTTGAGTTGGATGATTTGGCTGAAACTCGTTTGAGGGCTTTGGAGAATATTGAGAATAATAAGGCACGTATTGCTAGATATTATGATAAAAAGGATAAGCCAAATGATTTCATCGAAGGAGAATTGGTTTGGAAGCTGATTTTGCCGATAGGGACTAAAAGTTCTAAGTTTGGAAAATGGTCGCCTAATTGGGAGGGTCCTTATCGTGTGAATCGGTGCGTTCTGGAAATGCGTATATTTTGGAAACATTGGAAGGAGAAGAATTTTCGAAAGCGCTTAATGGAAAATATTTGAAGAAATACTATCCAAGTATTTGGGTTGATTCTTAAAGCCGATATTCTAATAGAAATCGTCTAAGATAGCCGATATGATATGTATCGCCTTAAGGGCAAAAATTGTAAATAAGTGTTCATTGACGATCAGCATCGTTAGATCAAACAAGTTCATCAATGATCGATGTCATCGGAACAGTGCAACTAGAAAATTTCAAAGTTACAAGAATTTGCGGATCATTTCGATCGCGCCCAAGCGGATGTTATCAATCTTCTGAATTTCTTCCAGATCTTCCACATCGGAGTCAGGAACATTCTTGATGCTTCTATGGATTTGGCGTACTTCCTCCAAATGTTTGTTCAAATTGTCCTACGTCGATGTGATAGAAGTAGGAATCTGATTGAGCTGATCTTGAGTCTCCGACATCTCCTTACGGACTTCCTCAAGCCATTTGAGCAGTTCAGCTTCAATGCCTTGGAGATTTTTGATCCTATTCTCTAGTTGTTCTGGTTTGGCTTTCAAAGTTTTAATTTGGGCCTGCATAACTTTAATTCATCTCTGCCATCATCGCGTTTCTTGATTAAGTCTTGTTGAGCCAGTCGCTCTGATATCCTGTGGCGAGCAGCAAAGACTTGGGGCTGATGACCTTCAATAAAGGCGGCGGGGATGATTGCACTTTCCAGCTCCGATGGCAATTGGCCCTTCAATTCTTTGAAAATTTGGCGAATCAGCTCTGCATCTTCTACAAGGACGGCAATGCTCTTGTTCAGATGGTTCAGCATTTCTTGAAGTCTTGCCTTGACCTCATCAAAGATGGTAGCGGAGGATTGCGCAGAGTTGACTTCTTCATCTCCGATTGCGGCGTCCAGGTCAAATGATGCAAAGCTCATGGCCGGAGAATCATGTGCCTGAAATAAGATGTCAATAAATAGGAGTTATTAATATAATAAGAGGACACATGAGGTTAAATCGGTACCAGTTTAAATTGACCCTCCTGAACATAATCGGGGATTACTTGAGGCAGAGCAATATTTGTGCTAGCTTCTATTTGAAGCGTATGGGCTGGCTCAATCGGAGGTGGCACTGGTGTTGTTGTTGGTTGTTCAGGAATGACTTCCGATTGAACATTTGAAGCTGGTTCTTCTATGATTTGTTGTTAGGGGATCGCCTCCGATTGGACATTTGCACTTGGGTCCTCGGCGGTGCTTTGCGGAATGGCAGTCTATAGATGAATCGGTTAGATCAAGTATATATATATTTGAAAGGGATATAAATTGGGTTGAGATTACCTGTTGGGCCGATTCTGTTTGGATGTCTTGAGCTGGGGCCGGTTGGAGATCGGGCAATGTGATATTTGTTTGCTGAAAAGGGAACTGTTATTACCGATTTATGTTGAAAAATACAAGATATGAATGGAATTGGATTATTACCGATACTGCCTCAAGGAGCATTCTGGCGCCTTCAGCAGCCTTCTCTGCAGTTTCCTCAGCAGCCCTAGAGGTTGATTGGCCAAGGATCTTTCCGGTGGGCTGTATAAGGAGTTATTTGTTTAGGCTATGAATAGGAAACAAGAATCGGAAGCATGAAGAAATCATACCACATGGCTTTTCTTCAATTTCTTCGGCGCACCCGCTTTAGTGGGAGCAGTTTTCCTCTTACCTTTGCCATCCATGATGTCTGCAAGAGATGGCGTAGAAGAGCCGATTCTTGGGTATGGAGTCCTGACAGCATACCGAATCGGTTTCCCACTATTGCTCACCACTGGCACATTGTCTTTAATTGGCTGTCAAAAATATTGAAATTTGGATTATGGAGAGTTCGTTTGAATGAAAATTGAGAATAAAGTAGAAAGGATTTCAAAGGAAACTTACAGGATTTTCCATGGCCTCAAAATCAGAATCTATAAGTGTGCAAAAGGTGATGGCCGGAAGCCTGAATATGTGGAGACGAAGTTCTTTCCACCAAGTCTTGAAAAGTCTGGATGAAAAGCTGGTGCATAACCATTCTGGTATTTCAAAATTGGCTTGGGGAGTGAATGCCATAATCCGATCCATCTGCAGGTCAGTTGACACCGATTCACGATGTTTGATTTTATCTGCGAAGTAGAGGACGATCGGAAGTTGACCAAATCCTAGCTGACGAGCTGTCGCCGATGGGTTGTAAAATTCGTAAGATGAAATCTTGTGGCCATATGCAATGTTGCTGCCAAGGATAGCCGGTGTGATGAAAGATTTAAGAATTGGCATGATCGCTGCAAGATCATTCTAGATATTGAATAAGGGCAGTTTATAATTGCGATCGGGATCGGCGTAAGCAAAATAGTTAAAGCGCTCCGATGCGATCCCGTGGTAGAAGCTTTCAAAGTAGGTGGCCATATTTTTGGCATCGAGCCTTGATCCGGGACACACCGATGCTGCTTCTCCAAATGACATGCATCGGCGAACGGTCGCATCTTCTTCTTCTGTATGATAATTTGGAAATTGGTGATCTTTGAAGTTGAATTCAAGAGCAGATCGGAATTGGGTGTGCAACCAAAGTTGAATAAACCACCAGGGACCTCCGATGTGTCCGACTGCTTGGCCCTCCGAGAGCTTGGCCGATACTTGGTGAAGCAGATGGTAAACTGCGCCAAGGAGGAGACGGCCGAGTGGCACCGATCCGCCGCAAGCCAATGTCTCTGCAATAGATTGCATATTGGTTGTAGCACAAAGAGTTGGTCCGCGGAATACGAATCTTTTTAGCCACATATTGAGGAAAGCCGCATGCTCTCTGTCTCCGATAGTGCCAGTTTTGCAGTGATCGGCAATGTATTTCTTCCAACTTTTGGAGCCTGTGCCGACCAGTCTGTGCTCCAGATCACGAATAAGTTTCCTTGGGTTGGAGTTTTCTGTGGTGTTGAGGCCGGTCAGCATATGTACGTCCATCAAGGTTGGAGTCATCGGACCGTGGCCGAACAAATAAGCATTGAGGGCATCGGACCAGAAGAGAGAGCTTGAGGCCAGTAAATTTTCATCCTTGGCTATGTCAGCAAGGGATAAAGTAAGGCATTGGTTTATGTTCTTTTCATCCCAAAAGGCCGATTTGGCAGCTTGGATTCTGAGAAACCAATTTCTCCATCCTGGGACCATTCCGGGCCATGATCGGAACGAGCCTGCCCAATCGGAGACTTGCAGATCCGATCCTTTGAATGGAATTCTCTCTGATTCCATGTTTATCAGATCCGTCAGATCGGCGTCACCCATCGGGCCAAGATAATACCCAGCCTCAACATGAGAGACAGGAATGACAGGATTGTTCTTAAGATGCTACATTAAGGAGAAATAAAATAATAAATACGGATATGGAGGTTTACGAGCAGTTCTGGAATAAGAATGCAGTAATTAAAGTTGGGGATTTTGGGTATTTTTACCTCAGGAACTTGGGTGTTGTCCGCTTTGTCAGCAGGAGCCGCCATTGATGGGAGAAATAGATCTACAATGAACAGTAATACGAGGAGGAAAAGTCTGAGAAATCACAGAAGAATGCGGTAAAGCCCAGATGTGTGATATGAATCATATGCGAGGAAGTTCTTTACTCGATTCGCGGTGAAAGATTGAAGGATGAAGGCCAAACGTTCGCCAGGTGAAGCTTTGCAGAGACGACAATGGCGGGCGTGCAAGCGTGATAGCAGATGCGAGTTGAAGGAGACGATGGTTTGGGTCTGCATTTATAGGGCTCATGGGAGAAGAAACCGCCTGAGGGCCAAGGCGCCGAATTCACACGGGATTCGAGGGTTGCAACAGTGAAGGGTGCGAGTTTCCATATGCTGTCCGCTGCCAGGGTCATCATTGCTCGGAGAATTTTGGAACAAAATAATATTTTATCCCAAAATTGGGGGACATGTGTTGACACCAGATTTTGACTCGGCTAGAATCTGAAGCTGAGGCCGAGTCCGATTCTGAGTGATCTCCGATTCCGATCGAAGTACGTCCGATAGAGTCCCGATCGGACACGGGAGGAGAAGGCAGGAGCATGTACGGCTTCTGAAGGGGAGGTGCATCTAGAAGCTTCCTCAGGGCCTGATTGCGTATCAAGATTGTAATAGTTTTGGTAGATTAAGATTAGTTTACTTTAAATAAAATAGAGATATTGTCGTAGCCGGCAAGGTTTAGATAGATTTCTGGGGTATAAATATAAACCTGCGCCATTGTAAAAAATGTTCACACAACCATACAATACAACACAATTTTCAGCCTCACGTGCCAACAACCTTTTCATCGAGTTCTTCAGCAAGAAGGCCTGCATCATCTTGACCTCCGGTTTGTCTGTAAGTGCGACACCCTATCGAATTAATCTAGGCTTTAGATTGAGGCGCATCGCCCTTCTTTGTTTAGTTAATTCACCAATTTATCGAGTTGTTCTAGGCTTTAGATTGAGGTGTATCGCCCTTCTTTGTTTAGATCGCTCACCAGTTACCGTATCTTGTTAATTTTATCCTATCGGCTTACATCTGTTTGGAAGATCTATTCTGCTTTATCATAATTCAAGTTTATAATAGATCTGTTCTTACTATTTATATAGCTGATTTAGATTTAATAAGCAAGTTACAAATAGATCTGATTTAAATGAGTTCTTTGACATATATCGATCTATCGAAGTAAACAAGCTAATCAGTGCCCTGCTAGCAACGCTGTCTCGAAATCGATCCGATTGTTAGTGACATGAGATTTGGTTTGTTTATTACCTTTGAAAAGATGCATATTAAAAAATGAGTTTAGATTAGATCTATCTCTGATTTGGTTTTCATAGCCGATGGTTTATTTTAATATATGCCATATCTCCACGAATCGGACTCAAAGCCGATGGTTCATGCTCTCGAATCGGACTCCCCTTTGCGCTGATCCGATTTGCTGGAACGAATCGGGGCTTTGGCCGATGTGTTCCTTGTGGTTTACTGATTAAACTCTACCTTGTCAATTTCAGGTCAAATTGACTGGCACGCCACGAACCTCAAGATTCTGGACCTGCACTGAAGTTTAAGCAAATCTTCTAGGCCACAGTGTTAATTTCCGAGAGTCAACGCCTGACTTTTTGGACGTCAACAACATGATAGACACAAATCGAGGAGTCGTGAGCTCCCCTCATCCAAGGGTATTGTCACGATGTTTATCGCAAAGGCCTGCAAACACCCAAACCCAGACGGTGAGGATTACAAGGGCCAGCAGGGGCTGTCACCACCCGGGGGCTACCTCTTCAATACGTGGAGTAAAGGTATACACAATGGTGTTCGATACCCCAACCACCATGTTTGTAATATGAAATACGTGTCTACCAATTGTACGAAAAGGTAAAGAACAATCATACGATTCATTGGGCCATTGCCATATAACATGCGTCAGCTATACTTAGGAGCAAGACATACAACTTATATGATGAACATACAAGGCAATAAGCGAAATAACATAAGCAAGATAGTAATTCCATTAAAGCTTGAAGTCTTACAAGTAAACAAAAGATACAAGATAACTAAGCTCAAGGCTTACCAAGACTCCTTCGGAAGCCCGTAGAAGCTCGACTCCTAAGACTACTTCACTACAAACTAAGACTAAAACTTGTAGCAAATGGAGCTCTTCCTTCTGGTGTGTACTGAACAGAGGGCGTTGGCATCTATTTATAGCACTAGGAGGCGGTTCAGGGCCGGTACAAGGCGGTTGAGGACGAGTGGACCTAGCCCCAGGTCGGCTGATCTGAGGACCTCGCCAGACCCTCCGATGAACCGACTGAAGATGTCCTCGGTGTAGATCTCTTCTTGAGGCGGTGCAGATGCGTGAGAGAAGGGAGGGGCGCAACGGCCACTGGACTGGGTCGGCCGACGTGCCCTGGTCGATCGACCTGGTCCTGGCTCCCCTTGTCGTTATCCTTCTCAGGGTGACTGGCTTGTGGGCCCTGATGGCTGGAGTAGATGGGTACGGATTCTTTGAGTAACTCTTGATTTCATTGTGGGCCCATCAATCCATGCCACCTCCTTATCTTCTTGTATCACCCTAGGATGCACTCTTATCTTGAATCAAAGGCATCTGACATCATGGTTTGTGTTTTCTCTGCATGGCCGAAGATGGGGCCTAGAGGGCCTAGGCCTAGGTCGATCGACCCGGGCAGGTCGGGCGATGGCCCATGAGACCCTGTCACATCCTCCTTTTCCTGTAAAATCTCTGTATACAAATAAACTCCAAGTACATGTGGAACAACGTTATTTGAAACCAAAAACTAGGGATCATGGCTAAATTATTTTATTTTAGCATGTTGGCGACACAAGATAATCATGACTCAACAAGTGCCAACAGCTGGCCGGCTGCACCACTTTAATTATTCTCCACTTCTCCCTTTCATCGGTGATTGGACGGGCCCATACCTTCCAATCACAACCAAGTTGGCACTGCACGATGTACCACAACTTTTGTGTCTGAGTGCACCACATCATATGGATGATGGTGCCGCACCGAGTAGTCTCTCATAAAGAATTTAAGCTCATCCATGCTAGCGAATGTCATCCCGCTCTGTATCAACTCCTGACCACTGTAGGGCTCTAGTGAATTTAGACGCAAGCCGGAATCACAATATGCTTTCTTGGGGGAGGGGGGTGCATGGAACAGAGGAACATCTGGAACACTCACATGAACAGCTCCAAGTTGCCTCAACTCCTCTGTTGTGAGTGCAGCCAATCTCGCACCAGAAAATATAGCCATACGATGGGACGACTCAACAACAGGAGGTGAGTGAACAAATGAGCACCGATGAACCACATAGCTTGGCTCAACTACAACTCTTGGTTGCACAACCGGTGCTTCATTAATTGGCATTGCCTCAAACACTTCATTTTTGGTTGAGGCTTCCATCATTTCTTCTTCTTCCTCCTTATCATCTGATCCCGCAGACATATCATCCTCATCTTGATCCTCTTCCTCAAATGTGCCCTCGTCGAAGTCATTGTTCACTATACAATTGGCATCCTCACAATCATCCTCTGAATCTGGCCCATTCGCCATATCAACATCATATTCTTTATCTTCCTCATCTTCGCCCACCCTATGAACCATGAGATTGTCACGAACTTCAACTACCAACTCTGTGCAACCTACTTGGGACCCCTTCACTAACTCCTTGTAAAAAATCCAATCTTTCTCACATGAAATTGGAATTACCACATAGTGAGCCCTTTTGTCGCCGGCATCGAAACTACCATGAAGGAATATTTCATTTTGTTCTTGATCAATTTGGAAAATTGAACTAGGTCGAACATAAACTTCATCAAATGAAGGAGGACTATCAAATATTGTGACTTCTTCCTTCATGCTTTGAAACTCTCCATTACCATTAACCGATCCACCGGAGAACAAATGCACTAAACGATCCATCTACACACATCGAACCAACGCATTACCATTACCATACATGAACTTATACCATAAACTAGTAAAAGTCCTAATATATCCAAATGTCAATCCACTATGTAAACCACCTTAACCTACAAACACCATACAAAAAGGTACTACATTACAAACCTAATTCCTATTCATGCCAAAATAATCAAGCATATTTACACACCAAAATCCTATCCAAATCATTGCATGCAACACAATCCACACGATACAAAGGCGTTGCCATCGATAAATTACACGATATTGC
The DNA here is from genome assembly GCA_004135705.1 of Alloteropsis semialata. Classification (NCBI taxonomy): domain Eukaryota; kingdom Viridiplantae; phylum Streptophyta; class Magnoliopsida; order Poales; family Poaceae; genus Alloteropsis; species Alloteropsis semialata. The sequence goes on along the minus strand of CM014274.1, from coordinate 48,489,593 downwards.
ACAACCAATCTTACTCCATTCGTACTATTTTACCAAATCCAACCCAAACCCTAGTTTACCCTAGGATTACAAAACCAAAGGGAAACAAGCAAATGGCACAAATTTACATGGATAAAGTGGAGGAGTTACCTTCCCGAAGTGTTTTCCCACTGTTTCCCTTTCGAATCCGTGGGAGGAAGAGGTCCTGCACGTAGAGGGTATCCCAATTTAGAACAATCCACCCTGTGGGTACTTGATAAGCCATTGTACTCTATACTCGTTGAATAATACAACAACAGCTGGATGCAGGGATTTACTCAATCTCGAGGGCCTGAACAAGGATAAATCTCATGTCTCATCTCGCCGACTATGATCAATCTACACAAAGAAGCAGGGTTCCCGAGGACTAAATATCTGCTGGTCTAAAACACCGGGACTAATGTCAATTGTTTGTGTTTTCTTTTAGATTTCAAAAGGATTGTCAAGGGTTTTGACGTCGATGCTCTTGGTGGGAGCATTGTTACTGCTAATATCAAGGTTTTCCTTCATTATGTCATTATTGTTGTATTTTTTGTTTATGGCGTAGTCTTTGTTTATTGCCTTCATCATTTCACTGCTGTTTTACTGCAGTCGCTTATTGCCACCAAGGAGCTTTATGAGCGCCTTCCTCCTAACATTGAGGACATTTACCATGAACGCCAAGAGCTTGAGTGGCTGAGGAAGGAGAATAGCGACTTGATGTCAATGCATGCCACTATTGATAATTTGAAAAGGGTTCTCAAAGAAGAGAAAGTTTGGCTTCATCAAGATCGCGAAACTGCTGCCAACGAAGCTCTATCTTTGGAAAGCAGAATTACCACTTTGGAAGCTCAAGGGGTTGACAAGGATGGTGTGATTGATAAGCTTCATGAGCAGGTTGCAGATAATGCTGACATTGTTGCTAACTTAAAGAGCGAACTAAGGTATCTTCAAGGTGAAAAGACCAAGCTTACTCAAGATGTCGAGCAGTATCGCTCTTGCAGTGAATCTGCTAAGGGTGAAATTAGTTCTCTTCGATCCTCCCTCGTCTCTATCCGAAAAGAGAATGAAGATATTGCCAATCTTGCTTGGGAGCGTGGCCTTCGTCTCTTCTGTGCTTACAAGGATGCACAACTTCAATATGGTGTCGAGCCGTTGCTATTTCCCGATCGTGACTATAGCTTAGTGTTGATGGTCCTTAAGTACCACTTTTGACCATCAATTCATGCAGAAATATGTTAAATATAAACATCAAACATAGTGGTAGGGTTTACTACTAACTATTTCCACTAATTCTGGTGTTTTAATGTGTTGTGCAGGATTTAATATTATTAACTTGAGAAGGATCCAAAAATGTCATCATCACAAACTATCTCAAAATCCCAATTGAAGTGTACCATTACGAAGAGCTCGTCGAGGCGATTTCAACGAACATATTATTCATATATTTTGGAGCCCAATTGGAGAAAATATGGAAAATACAATATTATAAGAGGCACTGATGTCAGCGCCCTGACGTCAGCAGGAAGGCCTGTTGCTGGGCGGCCCACAGCGTGGCCCAGGCCAGCGGGCACCGCTGCCCAGACGCGCGGCCCACACGAGCAGCCCCGCCATCCAAGCCCGACGCGTAGTGACGCCGCCAGAACGCGCGTGTCTGCCCGCGCGGGGATGGATCGGCCGAGGCAGGGGGCATGTGGCGCGTAGGCAAAGGCCGGCCGACCGGTTTTGCGGGTGGTGGCGCGGTTCAGGAGGCCAGTGACCGGTTTTTGCCCCTGAGCTGGCAGTTTTCTTCGGTTCAGTCCAGTTTTGTTCCATCGCCATGCGCAGAACAGGGAGGAGTTCGGTTTTAGCCTGGTTTTCTCTCCAACCGACGTACAGACACACAGTTTTCTCCTCTGGGACCCGGTTCTCCATTGGTTTTTCCTGGTTCTCGCTGGTTTTGACTCCCACCGACGACAGGGGTTCGGTGGGAGCGAGTCTGGGGCTCGCACCGCCTCTGGGAAGGACAATTTGCGTACAGTTGAAGGGAGGAGAGGAATTGGAGGATAATATTCCCCTAAAATCCATGGAGCTTATCCACTCCCCCAAGTCATCTCCTCCAATATAAATAGAGACCTCCACTTCCTCATTCAACACTTAGAGAAGCAGAGCTCCAAAGCCAAATCCAATGTAGTGCTAGAAATAGTTGAAGGGTGAGGCGAGAGTCCGGGAGAAGCCAGGGATGTCGGCTTCCTATCTTCTTCTTGTACCTCGGCAGGTGCGCTCTCTTCGAATACATCCGGGTCTGCTTAGGTAATTCTAGAATTACTATTATTGAATAAAGTTCACCTTTATTATATTTTGCTTGTGGGCTCCTTGCTGTGATAAGTGTCCTAGTCGTCATGAAGCTAGGATAGTATTCAATAGAATAGACATGGTGTCTGGTCTTGCGAATACCTTAGAGTGTGCCTAGTGCCACGGATTTGTAGTGGTAGCCCCAGGTAGTGACAGCCTGACGGCCTACATAGTCCACCACATGAGTAGCACTAGAGTAAAGTAGGACCATTGCTTGGCATGCCTAGTCCTCTTCTCATCCCTTTTTGAGGTTAGGACGGTTGAGCGTCCCAAAGCAAGCACTATAATACGAGTCTGATCTATCCTAATGCTATCAAGAACCCCGAGCTACCCTCTCTATCCTCTGCATATGTATTTCTTCTCTTGTCCTTGGTCGTTCTTAACTCTTCACTAGTACACGCATGTTTCGTGTGGATTGGATACCCTGAAATACTCTCGGGTGAAAGCTACATCGGTATCTGTACACTTGCAGATTTTTTCTGTGATCGTATAAAATGCCAACAAGCTTTCTAGCGCTGTTGCCGGGGAACGGTTGTTGTACTAGTGTCGAACCGAGTTCATCCTTGTATCCCCATCCATATCATCACACTATTCCCTTCTCTCATTTGTCTCTACCTATCCATTTTCATCATAACCCCATTCATGCTTCCGCCTCATCTTTCGTTTGAAAAAAACACTAGCAACTGCATGTTCTTTGGTTAAGTTCTCCCTCGGGTATTTTTGGTCGCTAACCATTACAAGTTGAAACAAAAAAGAACGATTGATGTACGATGCTTAAGAACATGAGAGCTAAATCATTTGCAAACATTGGTAAGTTTTAGTGATGGAACAATTTCGAAGGAGGCCAACACACACTTGATTTTGTTGTCCAATGACACAAAAATCTAAGTGTGGGGGAGGTTTGTGCGTATCTCATGACAAGTTCCATTAATGCCAAACCTTATCTTTGGTTTATAGATGATGCTAGTTCATGTATCCTTTATTGCCATAAAAAAATCCCAAATGCCTGCCTGGAGGTAACCAGGTATTATACCTTGCATTTTGAAGCATTTTTTCTGCATCATATTTGATTTCAATTGTAAAAAATTCAAGTGCCTTCTTTTTGAATGGGTGGCTCCTCTGCTTAGAACTGTATTCGGGTGCTATGCCTAGTCTAGGTGGGTGGTTAAGTCTTTCATCACCTATCTATTCGGGTTCCTAGTCCAACTCATTGCAGCCCCTATAGGGTCGGTTAATTGCCAAATGTGGTTGGTAGACCGATCAATAGGGTTAAATGGAAATGACTCCCACCACGTCATTTAGATCAAAAGGTTGATCAGTTTGCGCTTTGAGAAACACCAGAACTCGAGTTTCTTACAAATTGCTTATCATGTTTTGTTTTGCCCTCATTTGGATTTCCAGCCTCACAGCATATTTGCTTTGTTCATGCATTTTAAATTAGTTGGCATATTTATTTCCCAACCATAATTGCATTTGAAAAGAAAATAAAAAAAGATATCCGGTGAGGCTCAGTGGGATTAAGACATCTGGGTGTGCAAGCTAGAGAGCTGTTGCACCTCGGTAGTCCCCTATGCCTCCTGGTTTCACCTTGCCTTACATCGTTGGTTCTTGTGCGTGCTTTCATGAGAAAAGGTGTTTGTTGCATGCTCGTGTTTTGCATTTTGTGCCAGCTACTTGTTGGGGGCATCCCAACAATTAGCGCACACACGCCATCCACGCACGACCACGCTACCGATAATGATGTCAACAAGGGTAAGGAACTACCACGATGGCAATTCTAAACTTGTCGTCATCCAATGCCAGTGATAAGTACACTAAGGTAAGTGTCATGTCTTGCTTTTGACTTTAAACAAAGCCCTTCCGGGAGGTAACCCAAAGTTCACAGTTATTGTACCGATCCATGTTTGTCTCCATTTGAAAAGTGCTTGGTCATGTTCTCATGCTTCCTTTATGTATACTCGTATGCTCTTGGTTGAATGTATACGTGAAATACATTCATAGACCTTTCACATTAAGTGTGGTGCTTAGGTTAAAATGGTCTTCTTTAATCAAATTGAATTGGTGTCAAGTTTGATTGATGAACCTAGGAGTAATGCTTTTATAGATATCGGTGGTGTATATATGGACTAACCCCTACAGGAAAATTTTCAAATTTGAGCGGGTAAGTCATCAAGCTTAGTTAAAATTGGAGACAAGCCAAGGCATGCATGCAGTTGCACAACATACAAGGAGGTACATCACCTTTCAAAGATTCACTATGAGTATATTGCAAAAAACCCCCTTGTGATCATGTTGATGCAACTCAACCTTGTTTGAGTTATGCTTTAAGAAAAGTGGTGAAAATAAAATTTGAAAAAACCTTTTGAAAATAAATATCAAAATGGCAACATGATATACGCTTAACATGTCAAGGACCAATTTGTTTTAAGCGTGGATGTAAACAACTGACCGGAGGGCAATAATGATTTATTCAATACAGTCCTTCGGGTATTTGTTGTCCACTAATTTTTTGCAAGGATGAAGTGATGACTAAAGGTCGGCAAGCATAACTCCAACATCTGACATCCTTAGTCACTTGGAAGAAAATTGCACAATGAAGCAAGATGAACATTTGACAAAATCTTTGGCACTCTTAAGCTCAAATCTTGCATTCATTTGCAAGATCAAAGCTTGGGGGAATTTCGCCAGGGAAGTACCCAAAACACCTTGCATATTTTCTCCTTTAATCCCCCTGCTAAGTTACCTTACAAGATTTGTTTTCCATGCAAAAAAATTAATAAAAATTTGCATAACATAAAAATACCAAAAAATATTTGAATTTCAATAAAGATCAGACTCTCTGGTTTGTAAGGCCGGTAGAGTCGTTGTTTCATTTCTACCTTGTTTGGAATAAATACAGGTACAAGATCAAGTGTGAGGGTCTCTCAGGCTTCTTCACGTTCACGCATTCAAGACCACCCACAATTATGCCACACAACATCGCATGGACCAACATCAAAAAGATCACGACGGTCGGGCACCAGAGGGGTTCAAATGAATTCCTTGTCAACTGAAGGTCATCTAGTACACCACGTCTCCCATTTCATCCAATGCGATGGTTTGCGTGCCAATCCCTCTCACCCTCTCATTCTTGAGTTTAAAATAATCTTGAGATGATCATCAAAAATTAAACTCAAATGAAACTTGATGCTCCTTTGGCTTTTATGTTAATCCTTGATTGACCTGCATATTCTTTATTCCTTGCACATTTGCCTGTTGCTTGTGAACATATATCTTTAGGGAAGCATG
>CM014274.1:48449040-48473499 GCA_004135705.1 Alloteropsis semialata | reverse complement strand
GCCGGCGACGCGGAGGAGGCACGGCCGCGGAGCAGGAGCAGGGGCGCGCAGATCCGGCGGCGGCGGCAACGGCGCGGCACCGGAGCGGCGGCGGCTCTCTCTGCTTCCGAATCCTGGCGCGCAGTTGTTGGGACGGCGGACCCCACGCCGACGTGGCGTTTACCGTTCGTCCTTTCCCTCCTCTGGATTTGCAGGAGCGGCGCCGGAACGTTACGATCGAGTACCCTTTACCGTATGCCGCTGCAGGCTCCCATCCGCTATCGGCGTCCTTCAGGATGGCGTAGCGGAGGCCACTGCGGACAGCCTAAGGAGCTCGAGGTAACACAGAGACGCAAGGTTTATACAGGTTCGGGCTACCCGAAGGTTTAATACCCTACGTCCTGTGCTCGGGGTCTTGTATTGCTTCGCTCAGCAATGCTCCAGGGAACAATGGCGAGTTTGTGGTTATAATGGAGGAAGGCGAATGGCCTAGAGTAGGATGGGTGGAGATGAGAATGAATGACCTAAGAGGGTCGACCTAGGTCGCCTTATATAGGCTGACAACCTGGGTTTACAAGTCCGTTATCTCTAATTGTATCTGGCTACAACTAGGAAACTAATCTGAGTTGGTTGCACCGTAATCTCCATGATCTTCGGGTGGGATCCGAGTATCTCGCCGCACGCTTTGCGGGCCAAGTCATCATCAAACTTGTCCATCAAGTTCAGAGATCCTCGTGGGCCGGCCCTGTGTCGGCCCACACCGCTGTCAGATGTGGGCCCAGGCCGATTGGCTACCCGGTCGATAGTGGGCCCTGGGGTACCCATATCCCACAAGTCCCCGAGCAACGTGCAGGCGCGTGGTGGACTGTCGATGAAGAGACGAAGCCTCTGCAATCGGCTGAAGCGTCTTGGTCGGCAGGCTGACACAAGGGTGGGCGGTGCTCAAAAAGAAAAGGAATCATCGGGGATGATCCTATCAGACCCAGGGGTGGAACCCCGAGTGGCGTAGTGCCGAGTTGTAGCTGAGTCAGACACCATGAGGAACTGCACCACTTTGAGGTAAGTGACACATCCTGATGGGGCATATGGAGAACAACACAAGGAGCTCTCCATATGGAGTAGTCCCCGAGCATTGGGCCTATTAGAATAATCGGGCTAATGGTCAAAAAAGAATCATCCGAGCTTTGGGGCGGACGGGCCGCCCAGAGGATAAGGACGCCAGAAGTGTCTGGACACATCGTGACAAAAACAGTAAACCTATGGGTGCGCATGGCAAACCTGTGGCGAAAAAAGGTACTGACAACATACAGGGCAGTCTGATCTTCTCGAAGGGAGGAGCTGCGGGGTGCAGAGCTGACGCGCCATACAGTGTGGCCGGGGTCACATGCATGCGGCTAGCACTGGGCTTTAAATAGATGCAAAGGTTTCGAGACCTTGCACTTATCAGAAGAGAAGCATAGCTACCACTTAGGAAACACGTTGAGTACTTTGCCTTGGATCCATCCACCGGGTATGTATTTTAGGGACTTTAGAGTTTGATGCTAGAAAAGTTCTTGCGATGAACTTGAGGTGATAGTGAGCGTCTACAGGCTCTTCCGTTTCCTCTTCGCATTGCCTTGGGCTGAGGGCCTTTAAGGGTGAAATGCTTGTAGAGCGGGGGCAAGCTTGGAGGCAGTCTCACGCAACCCTCAAGTTTGGTGGTCTCGTCGTTGGTCGCCATGATGCTACAAGAGAGCTTGCAATGAGCTCATTTGGATGAAGCTTGTTGCGCATGCAGCATTTCGCGCAGCGGCGAGCGCTCATAACCATCATCTTGACGGTTAATACCTTTGTATCTGCAGACGGCTCATGGCCGGCACATCTTTGTAATTGTATAGCTCATTAATGGCAATTAACCTTTGCTTGTTATCTGGTCTGCACAAGTACATTGCACTGGTTGCAGCCCAGGGCCTATATCGTAATGAATGAAATCATAGGGCTGAGTCCCCGAGCGTCGGGGCTAGCCGAGTCACGGAGACCCATTGATCGGAGTCAGAGCGCCGAGTCCCCGAGCGTCGGGGTTGACCGAGTCGTGGAGACCCGTTGACCAGAGTCAGACCGCCGAGTCCCCGAGCGTAGGGGCTGGCTGAGTCGCGGAGACCCGTTTACCGGAGTCAGAGCGCCAAGTCCCCAAGCGTCGGGGCTGGCCGAGTCGCGGAGACCCGTTGACCGGAGTCAGAGCACTGAGTCCCCGAGCGTCGGGACTGGCCGAGTCGCGGAGACCCGTTGACCGGAGTCATAGCGCCGAGTAGAGCGTCGAGGCTGGCCGAGTCGCCGAGACCCATTGACTGGAGTCAAAGCGCCGAGTCCCCGAGCGTCGGGGCTGGCTGAGTCGCGGAGACCCATTGACCGGAGACATTGCGCCGAGTCCCCGAGCGTCGGGGCTGGCCGAGTCGCGGAGACACGTTGACCGGAGTCAGAGCACCAAGTCCCCGAGTGTCGGGGCTGGCCGAGTCACGGAGTCCTGTTGACTGGAGTCATAGTGCCGAGTCCCCGAGCGTCGGGGCTGGCCAAGTCACGGAGACCCGTTGACCGAAGTCATAGTGCCGAGTCCCCGAGCGTCGGTGCTAGCCGAGTTGCGGAGACCCATTGACCGGAGTTATAGCGCCGAGTCCCCGAGCGTCGGGGCTCGCCGAGTCGCCGAGACCCATTGACCGGAGTCATATCGCCGAGTCTCGTTGGACAAATAGCCGTTGGCACGCGGATAGCCGTTGGCCCGCAATTAGCGGACGTGCCGCAGATTCCGTCTGTTACTCACAGCGCCGTTAGGGTAATTTGAACCGTGGGGGGAGGGGGGAGGGGTAAAACCGGTTGAACCGTCAGCTTAGGTTTTACCCTGGTCATTTCCAGATCCAAACCTTTACTGCCACCCACCACCGCTAGCACCACCGCCGGTCCGATTCATCCACCGCGTGCTTGCTGCTGCCGAAATCCGCCCACCGCCACCACTGCAATTCACCCACAGCATCGAGTGCCCGTGCGTTGAGAGCGGAGATGGCGGACTTGACAGCCTCATTGAAGACGCTGGCATCGGAGGAGAAGGTGCCGTCACCGTCGAGGGTGACGGGTTCGGAGATCCCTGTGAGCCACGGAGAGACCGCCGCCGGAACGAAGGCTTCTGCTACCAAAGCGATGACCCCTGTCGGGGCCCAAGCTGAGGCCACAGGAGATGCGGTCGCCAGGCGGTGATGGTGCTACCGCGAAGTTTGTGGCCGCTGCAGGGACGGATACCACAGCGAGGGCAAGTGCTACCTCGCCAAGGCCGAGGAGTTGATTGGAGTGCAGGGAGAAGTGCCGCCCCAGGAACCTGCCTGGGGCCAATCCTCCATGATCGAGGAAAGGCTTTAGGCCATGGTGCGGTGAGGCGTGTTGGGGCCCAAGGAGGAGCTGCTGTGGCGGCCTCCTGGGGATGACGGGCGACCTTGAGACATGACTAAACAAAACCCAAACCCTAATGTGGTGGTGGCTACTGAATATATGAGGGTTAGGCCGTGCATGACCCCCCTGGACTCGCCCCTATGGGCTCCAACACGATACACGGGCCAACGGCCCAAAAGACAGTGGCACAGCACCCTGACAGATTCTGGACATCCAATTGTTTTGACAATTCCTGTCGACTCTGATGGAATTTTGATGTCGGACCAATCCCATTGGAAGCCCTATAAAATTATCTTTCCATCCATACAAAGAACGTCCAAAACGGACTCCATATGCAACCTGGGCATCGATTTTAGTGCGGGCTGCTCCTGGACTCCGAGGTGGACTCGAACTTGAGTAGTTTTGGGCCTCCACCTTGGGGACTCGAACCGAATCAACTTTAGGCCTTCTTCTTGAATTGGACATACATTTTGGACTCCTCCAAAACAAACAATTATGTGCATATTCATGGTTGTCATGTTCTCATCATCCTCCCCTTCTTGACGAAAAGCCATCCTCAGCGTCGATTGTACTCAAAACCAATCCTGCACAACACAAAGAAGAACGGGGTTGCGAAAACAAAGGAACCAAAATAATTCTGAGAAGGGATGTTACCATATTTCCAATTGTTTAGTGTGTCATCTTGCATAAAAATATCAGCAAGCATGTATGCTCCATGATCGAAATACACACAATGTTTGTCAACACTATCTTGCAAAAGATTAGTGCTAACAAAAGACAGAGCAGGACTAGATGGTTGTATGTCAGAAAATTCAGCACCAGCAGGCATAGGTAGGAACCAACAATGCTCCCCTTCTTGGAAGACAAAACTACTAGAGGAACATGTTAATTTTTATATTATGGCTGTCCTCTAATTGATCACAATGTTGCACAACAAAAGGAGAATTCATATTGCTACGAATGTAGACTCTATGTATCATATATTGTCCTTTGTTGCCATATTTGCCAACAACATGATATGTATATTTATCAAAACAAGGCAAATCAGCATATCTAAAAAGTCTCTTTTCCAAACAGTTTAGATTACACAAAATATCAAATTCAATGTAACCCAAAGTGTGTAAAGAAGATAACAGTTTTAGCTCATCATTGGCATTAGCAACACGCATAACATGTTTAGGTTCAGCACAAGTGTGTGGTTGCAAAACATGTAAATCTGAAGTATTATCACACAATTCATCTTTATCACATGAAATATCAAACAAATCATCATGTGACAGAGATAAATCAAGAGACGGTTCCACTAACAATTGCTCTATGATAGCATGGTTTGTGAAAAAATTCAGCACATTAATATAATTCTCACCTTCCGTGAGTGTAGCACCATGTGCGGTACCTTTGCTCTCAGTTTCAGCATGAGTAATAGGTGCATTGTGAAGTGATGGTTCTGAAATTTCATATGGAGTTGAGAGCTCCTCATTTTCCTAAACGGCATCCTCTCGCTTTTGTACATTATGCTGCAAAAGGTTAGGCACAGCAAGAGGAAGAACAAGAGATCGATCCTCAATATGAGGCATCTCATTGTTTGAATTCAAAATAGGAGGTGGATTAACAAATGTTTCTCTCATAAGAAATTTCATATCTTGCCAAGATTGTGGTTTATCTGAACAACTTAAGGACGTCCACCAATTTAAAGCAGTACCTCGCAAGACACTGGCTGCATTCTAAACATTTCTCCATGCACACATAGAGCGAATAGCAAATATGTTATCTATTGCTATTTCCTACTCAATGTACTCATCAGCACCTACACCATCATAAGTCGGTGGATCTGAACGACCTGTCATTGTTAGAAGATAGCAAAAGACAACACAAAAGTATTATCCCTATCAACTAGCAACTACTAGGTGGTGGTGAAGGTAGAATGCAATATCTCAAGCGGCTTACCCCCGTCTTGCGATTGTTCTTACCAAAGCCAACAGGTCGGCACAATCTATTGTCAAGCTTGGGTGCACTACAACAGATCGGCAATTTGGTGACACCTCAAAACGGTCGCTATATGGGTGATTTCATCGCGACATCGACGTATAGCGACCAGTTGATTCCGTCAGGCGTCGTAGTAATGCCGGTCGCAATAAGTTACTGCGATCGTCCCAAAATGGCGTCGCTATAAAGAAAATGTGTTGCGACGGCGTGTGGCGTAGCAACTGGTTGAAGTAGCTATTGACGGTCCTTAAGTGCAAATTTTGGCCATCAATTACTGCAGAAAACATATGAAATATAAACACCAAACAGAGTAATAGGGTTTAATACTAATGAATTCTACGAGTGTTGGTATTTTGACTTGTCTTGCAGGAAATATCCAAAATGACGCTAAGAGTTTGAGATGGATCCAAATATATCATTATCATACATTATCTCAAATTCATTAATTGGACCACACCGTTGCGTAGGGCTCATCGAGACGATTGAAATGGATATAATATTCATATATTTTAGAGCTCGGGAGAAAAAGATATGAAAACTATAATTTATTATGAGGTGCTGACGTCAGCATGACGTCAGCGCCCCTATTACTGACGTCAGAGGAGCCAGCAGACCTCACCGCAGGGCTGGCGCAGGTGGCGCGAGCAGAGAGGCCGCCGGGCGGTTTTGCGTGGTCCGCTGCTCGGTTCGGCTGGTTTTGGCCCAGTTTTCCTTTCCACTGACTGAACAGACGCGCAGTTCAAGCATTCAGGGCCGGTTTTGCTCCTTGGGATCCGGTTCTTGAAGATTTCTTCGGGGTTTTTGCACCACCGCCTGTGGGCGCGAGTCCTGGGTGGGCAACCGCCCTTTCCAGGTCGGTGGGAGGCTAGGTGGAGGGAGGAGAGAAGTTAGAGGAAGGAATATTCTTTGGAACCTTTGAAGCATCTCTACTCCCCCAAGGCACTACCTTCACTATAAATAGAGGGCTCCATCCTCTCATTCAACACACAAGAAGTGAAGCCAAGCTCCAATGCTAGATCCAATGTAGTGTTAGAATAGGTGAGAGGTGAGGCGAGAGTCCGGGAGAAGCCGGGGATGTCGGCTCCTCTCTTCTTCTTGTTCCTCGGCGGGTGCGGCTCAGGTTCGAGTAACATCCGGGTATTTTCTTAGTATTTCTGGATTAATATTTATTTAATATAGTTCAAGCTTTACTTTATACTTGTGGGCTCCTTGCTGTGATAAGTGTCTTAGTACTTATAAAGCTAAGATAGTATTTAATTGAGTATACGTGGTGTATAGTCTTTTGAATACCTTGGAGTGCGCCTAGTGCCACGGATTTGTAGTGGTTGCCCCAGGTGGTGACAGCCCTGACGGCCTACGTAGTCCACCACATGAGAAGTACTAGAGTCAGTAGGACCATTGCTTGGCTTGCTTAGTCCCCTTCGCATCCCTTTCCGGATTTTGACGGTTGAGCGTCCCGAAGCAAGTAATATCGTAAACACCTTGAGCTAATCTTTAACTATCCAGAATACCTAGAAATAACCCTCTCTACCTTCTACACAATTAACACTTCTTTTGTCCTTGGTCGATCTTAAATCGCCACTAGTACACAAACGTTCCCTGTGGATTCGATACCCTAGAATACTCTCGGGTGAAGGCTACAACGGTATCTGTACGCTTGCGGATTTATCTGTGATCATTAAAAATACCAACAAGCTTTCTGGCGCCGCTGCCGGGGAACGGTTGCTGTAATAGTGTCGAATCGAGTTCGCCCATGTATCCCCATCCATACCACCACATCATTTCATTTATTTTTACCATTCATTTTCATCACTACCCATCCATCATTCACATGAAAAAAAATTGCAAGAGCATGTTCTTCGGTTGAGTTGTCCCTCGGGTATTTTTGGTCGCTAACCATTACAGGTTGAAACTGAAAAGAATGGCGGGTATACTATGCTTAAGAACATGAGAGCTGCATCATTTGCAACACCTTGGTAAATTCTGGGTGATGGAACAAAACTCGAAGGAGGCCGACACACACCTGAATTTGTTGTCTAGTGACACAAATCCAAGTGTGGGGGAGGTTTGTACTTATCTCATGACAAGTTCCATCAATGCCAAATTTTTATCTTTGGTTTATAGATGATGCTAGTTCATGTATCCTTCCTTGCTATTAAAAAAATTAAAAAAAAATCCCAAATGCCTGCCTGGAGGTAACCAGGCATTATCCCTTGCATTTGCATGCATTCATGTTGCACATCATATTTGTTTCGAATCATTCATGTTGAGCACCATTTGCAAGCAAACTCTTGTGCCTTCTTTTTGAATGGGTGGCTCCTCGGCTTTGAACTGTATTCGGGCACTGTGCCTAGTCTAGGTGGGTGGCGAAATCTTTCGTCACCTATCTATTCGGGTTCCTAGTCCAACTCATGCAGTCCCTATAGGGTTGGTTAATTGCCAGCACGTGGTTGGTAGACCGATCGAATAGGGTTAAAGGGAACTGGCACCCGCCACGTCATTTAGAGACAAGGGTTGATCAGTTCGCGCTTTGAGAAACGCCAGGCCTCGAGTTTCTTACAAATTGCATATCATGTTTTGAATTTCCCTCATTTGGATTTTCCAATCACCCAGCATATTTGTTTCATTCATACATGTTAAAGTAGTTGGCATGTTAATCATGATTGCATAAAAAAAAATATAGCCAGCGAGGCTCAATGGAATTAAGATATCTGGGCGTACAAGCCACAGTGTTGTTGCACCTCGGTTCTTCCCATGTGCCTCCTAGTTGCACCTTGCCTTGCATCCTTGGTTCTTTTGTGCGCTTTCATGGGAAAAGGTGATTGTTGCATGCTCGTGTTTTGCATATATGCCAGCTACTTGTTGGGATCATCCCAACATTTAGTGCGCACACATGCATTCCACACGCGACCACATCACCGTTAATGATGTCATCAAGATCCAAGGAGCTACCGCGATGGAAATTCTAAACTCATCATCTAACGTCAGCGGTAAGTATACTAAGGTAAGTGTCATGTCTTGCTTTTGACTTTAAACAAAGCCCTTCCGGGAGGTAACCCGAAGTTCACCATTATTGTATCGACTCATGTTCGTCTCCATTTGAAAAGTGCTTGGTCATGCTTCCTTTATCTATGCTCGGATACTCTTGGTTGAATGTACATACGCGAAATACACTCATAGACCCTTTTAAATTAAGCATGGTGCTTAGGTTAAAATGGACTTCTTTAATCAAACCAGACATGGTGTCATTTTTGATTAATGACCTTTGAGTAAATGCATGTATAGATATTGATTGTATGTATGGACTAACCCCTGCAGGAAAGATTTCAAATGATATCAAATTCGAATGGGCAAGTTGTCAATCTTGATTCAACTTGGAGACAGAGCAAGGCATTGGATACACTGCAACAGATTCTGCACAACATACAAGGAGGTACATCACCTTTCAAAGGTTCACTGTGAGTATATTGCAAAACCCCCTTGTGATCATGTTGATGCAATTCAGCCTTGTTTGAGTTGTGCTTAAAAGAAAGTGGTGAAAAAAGAGAACATTTAAAATAAATATAAAAATAATGGCAAACAGGATCTATGCTTAACGATGACAGGGACCAATTTGTTTTTAAGCATGGATATGAACAACTAACCGGATGGTAATAATGATTTACTCAATATATTTCTTCGGGTATTTGTTGTCACTAACTTTTTACAGGGATAAAATGATGACTAAAGGACGGTGAGCATAACTCCAACATCTGAAACCCTTAGTCACATGGAAGCAATTTGCAGTACGAAGCAAGATGAACACTGGAGAAATCATTTGGCACCCTTAATCTCAAATCTTGCATTCATTTGCAAGATCAGAGTTTAGGGGAATTTCACCAAGGAAGTATCCAAAATACTGTGTGCATTTATCCTCGTTTAATCCCCCTGCTAAGTTACCATGCAAGAATTGTTTGCCATGGAAAAAATAAAAAAAATCCAATAAAAAATTTTGCATAACATAGAAAAAATTTTGAATCTCAAATAAAGATCAGGCTCCCTGGTTTGTAAGGCCAGTAGAGCCGTTGTTTCGTTTCCACCTTGTTTCGAATAAATATAGGTACAAGATCAAGTGTGGGGGTCTCTCAGGCTTCTTCATGTTCGCACATTCGAGACCACCCACAACTATGCCTCACAACATCGCATGGACCAACATCAAAAAGTCACGACGATCGGGCACCAGAAGGGCCCAAACGAATTCTTCATCAATTGAAGGTCCTCTGGCACCCCTCGTCTTCCACTTCGTCCAATGCGATGGTTTGCATGCCAGTCCCTCACTCCCTCTTATTCATGAGTTTAAAGTAATCTTGAGATAATCATGGAAATTAAACTCAAATAAAACTTGTTGCCCCTTTGATTCATATGCTCATATTTGATTGGCTTGCATATTCTTTATTCCTTGCACATTTACCTGTTGCTTGTGAACATATATCTTTAGGAAAGCATGTCTATCTAAATGGTTGACAAATGAGATATGGTATGATAAGAAAATCTTGCTCTTTCTGTACAAAGTACTTGGGATGTTTTTCTTGCAAAAGTTTAAATCAGTAACCTTACCAAAGCTCCTCATTGATGTCCCATTCCCACCAAAGCCACATGTTGTTCACATTGAAAACCTTATACATATGCTACTTGTTATTACAATGAGCTTTGTCAAATTGTTGTGACCCTTGTAAGATGATCTTCATGCTTTCTTGATCAAGATCACGTACACTCCACATACATGTGCTGAACTTCTACACTAGAAGTTAGCAATATCCATTCATCCACCAAATAAATGCTCCATATGTTTTATGAATCTCTCTCCAAATATCCTTTGTAAAAGAGACATGGGCTATCGAAAAAAATATTTTGGATACATGAAGGTCCAAGAAAAAAATATATATATACATACTCATAAAAACATTGGGCATAAAAAAAGAGAAAAAAAGAAAAAAAGTGAGATAGCCATGTTCTCAAAATAAATTCAAAGGTGAGAGATCATAAAAAAGGGGTTCTCATACACTTTCCTTTTTCCCACACACAGTGCACATCTTGATCAGATTGTATGAATAGTTTTCTTATTGGATCCACTCTTTGATTTTGCAATATATGTGATGCAAGTATGCCTTATCTTTACTCCTACCTTAAGCTCCACATAAGCCTTTTTAGAAGTAGGGTGAAAGGTGACAAATTAATGCCTTGGTGAGGAATCATACACATTGAGAGATCTGAGAGAATTATTCGAGGAGCTAGGTAAGGTTTTGGTTTTGAAAATTTATCAAAAAACCCAAGTTACTTATCAAAAGAGTGGAGAAGAATCGAATCAAGGTCGTTCCATTTCTCAACCATCCAAGATGACATGATAGACACTTCAAAATTCACAAGAACAGGTATGTCTTGGAATATCTTATATGCTTGCATCATATCAAAAGGAGTTATGTTGTTTCACCTTAGTCTTTGAACTTTACTCGAGGACGAGTAAAGGACGAGTAAAGGCTAAGTGTGGGGGAGCTTGTTGACGGTCCTTAAGTGCAAATTTTGGCCATCAATTCCTGTAGAAAACATATGAAATATAAACACCAAACAGAGTAATAGGGTTTAATACTAATGAATTCCACGAGTGTTGGTATTTTGACTTGCCTTGCAGGAAATATCCAAAATGACGCTAAGAGTTTGAGATGGATCCAAATATATCATTATCATACATTATCTCAAATTCTTAATTGGACCGCACCGTTGCGTAGAGCTCATCGAGACGATTGAAATGGATATAATATTCATATATTTTAGAGCTCGAGAGAAAAAGATATGAAAACTATAATTTATTATGAGGTGCTAACATCAGCATGACGTCAGCGCCCCTATTACTGACGTCAGAGGAGCCAGCAGACCTCACCGCAGGGCTGGCGCAGGTGGCGCGAGCAGAGAGGCCGCCGGGCAGTTTTGCATGGTCCGCTGCTCGGTTCGGCTGGTTTTGGCCCAGTTTTCCTTTCCACTGACTGAACAGACGCGCGGTTCAAGCATCCAGGGCCGGTTTCGCTCCCTGGGATCCGGTTCTAGAAGATTTATTCGGGGTTTTTGCACCACCGCCTGTGGGCGCGAGTCCTGGGGGGCAACCGCCCTTTCCAGGTCGGTGGGAGGCCAGGTGGAGGGAGGAGAGAAGTTAGAGGAAGGAATATTCTTTGGAACCTTTGAAGCATCTCTACTCCCCCAAGGCACCACCTTCACTATAAATAGAGGCTCCATCCTCTCATTCAACACACAAGAAGTGAAGCCAAGCTCCAATGCTAGATCCAATGTAGTGTTAGAATAGGTGAGAGGTGAGGCGAGAGTCCGGGAGAAGCCGGGGATGTCGGCTCCTCTCTTCTTCTTGTTCCTCGGCGGGTGCGGCTCAGGTTCGAGTAACATCCTGGTATTTTCTTAGTATTTCTAGATTAATATTTATTTAATATAGTTTAAGCTTTACTTTATACTTGTGGGCTCCTTGCTGTGATAAGTGTCTTAGTACTTATAAAGCTAAGATAGTATTTAATTGAGTATACGTGGTGTATAGTCTTTTGAATACCTTGGAGTGCGCCTAGTGCCACGGATTTGTAGTGGTTGCCCCAGGTGGTGACAGCCCTGACGGCCTACGTAGTCC
The DNA here is from genome assembly GCA_004135705.1 of Alloteropsis semialata. Lineage (NCBI taxonomy): Eukaryota > Viridiplantae > Streptophyta > Magnoliopsida > Poales > Poaceae > Alloteropsis > Alloteropsis semialata. Next base: position 48,461,456 of record CM014274.1, on the reverse strand, counting down.
ACCACGTGAGAAGTACTAGAGTCAGTAGGACCATTGCTTGGCTTGCTTAGTCCCCTTCGCATCCCTTTCCGGATTTTGACGGTTGAGCGTCCCGAAGCAAGTAATATCGTAAACACCTTGAGCTAATCTTTAACTATCCTGAATACCTAGAAATAACCCTCTCTACCTTCTACACAATTAACACTTCTTTTGTCCTTGGTCGATCTTAAATCGCCACTAGTACACACACGTTACCTGTGGATTCGATACCCTGGAATACTCTCGGGTGAAGGCTACAACGGTATCTGTACGCTTGCGGATTTATCTGTGATCGTTAAAAATACCAACAGTAGCGATGACCAGTGGCGTTGCAATACGGGTATTTGCAACGAAATGCGTCGTTGCTATAGTGGTGTTTGCGACCACTTTGGTCTGTTGCAAACAGGCGCTATTACAATGAAAGCATCGTGTCGCAATATGTCACCTGTGCTGTTGCAATTTTTATGTAGGATATCTCAACGAAGTCGTAGCCGTCGCCATATGCTTGGACCAAATCGCAACACTAACTGCTGTCGCTATGCATGCACAGGTGCACGCAACCAACTATGGGTCGTCGCCTTATGCTCCAACCAAATCGCAACACTAAGCTAATTGCCGTCGCCATACACGAAGAGGTTCACGCAACCAACTATGGTTCGTAGCCATAGGATTGAACTAATTCGCAGCACTAATTACCGTTGCTATACACGTAGATGGTCACGCAACTAAAGATGGGTCGTCGCCATATTCTTGAACCAAAGCGCAACGCTAATTGTGGTCGCTATATGTGTAGGGGTATCGCAACAAAGTATGTGTCGACGCTACATGCTCAACTGATAATGCATCGGATGATCTTTGGCCGCCATATCCATATAGTATATCACAACGAACTGTGGTTCGTCGCTATTTGCATAGAGGATAGCGCAACAAAATATTGGTCGCCATACGCTACACAAAATCCTAATCCCTAAACCCTAAACCCTAAAACCCTAAAAATCCTAAACCCTATACACGCTGGATGCCCGGTGTCGCCAATTTCTGATTCTTACATGCAACAAAATTTTCTAAACATATATAAACAGATGCAACCCATGTACATACGAATCATTAATGAAATCAATCCTTAATTCATGACCACCATTCATCATATAATAGGATATTCATCAACACACTAAAGTAAGAACTCTTGTCCATCACTCACATTAACAAAATGTGTAAAGAACCTAAGCAGCACTACAATCTGGATATCACTCCCACCCTTGATGATCTTCCTCACTGTTGGACCGTAGGTTTCAATGTAGGCTTCTTCTTGTTAGCTCTAGGGTTGGCCGATCTTGAGTCTATTTTCTGCGCCGGAGCATCTTCCATGGCATTCTGAATGTAAACAAATTAGAGAATTATAGCATCGAAACCCAATTTGTCTTGGAATGAATATCCAGCAACATATGAATTGGAAGTGGAAAATATTAATGGCATTATGAAAGGACAATTCTAGTTAGTACCTCTAGTTCTTTCCTCTTGCCTGATCTCGTTTTAGACTGCTTCAGCAGCTCATGTTGACCAATATATCTGTGAGGTGCAGCAGGTCCATCTACCTTTTGATGTTTCTCACTGAACAGTTTCTGTGTAACGTTGTCACTTGTAAAATTGATGTTAGGTTCCACATTTTCTTTATCTTTTGTCGCAGTGCTTGTTGGATCGATCTGGATTATAAAGTTATTGGAACAATGTTAGCTGCAATTCAATGCAGGACACCATGCATCATGATTGGAAAGCTTGTTCGATGTCGTTACCTGGTTTGCTGTTATATGATCCTGCACTGCTGGTGTTGCGGGAGTGTTTTCCTCAGTCCTCGTACGTACAGCTTCATTTGAACTCTTGTTGATGGTTTCAGAGGGAGTCTGCGCATTGTGAAAGAGGGCAGGCAACAGGTAAGTGACATAAATATATTTCTCAATCACAACCAAGTACAGTCATTACCATGTTCCTTGTTTCTTGACTCTGCATTACTGTTGTTGCAGCAATGACATCCTCATTGAGCGTAGCTTCAACTGCAGCTGTACTGTTGTTGGATTGAGGTGTATTCTGAGGTATTTGAAATGAGGGAAGGTAAGATATTAGCTGCATTGGCCAAGTTATGAACACAACAGGTACAATCTTCTGGTTACCCCAGAACGCACTAGCAAGTGTTTGAAAGGCTCCATCATCTTTTCAAACTTTTCATGCATTTGTTGTTCAATTGTTTTTCTAAATACTTGTTGCTCGCGTTCCTTGTCAGCATCATGCTTCTTGAGTTTTCCTTCCAACTCACGTTCTCGTGCTTTGACCATGTCGAGTCTCTCCTGGAACATCCTCTCCTGAATAACTTTCTTGCTATTTGGATTCGCCATGTAACCATGACCACGTGACACGTTGGATTTGACGCGTGTTCTTTCCTTGTATGTTTCCTGGAAACATTGCTCTTCCCTTTCAGCCTCAGAAGTGACACTTGGTGTTCCTTCTTCACCCAATTAATCTGAATATTTTGCTAGTAGAGATAATTTCCTGGCTGAACAATGCTGAGGGAAAGAAAGATTGTTAGATCGAAAACCGTGGCCATGGTTTGATGCAAAATTAAACGAGTGTTATGTGCAAGCAAGGTTAGGATCAAATTTCTACTCACATAAATACTCTCAGCCACCTGACTGATCCATTTTCCTTTCTTAGAGTGAGTAGCCCTCCAAAGTTCCAACTGGCGTGGCTCAGCACCAGTTTCGGGATCTCGCTATGATTGCATCATTGCACGGCATTAATATATGATTGTCTTATGCAGATAGTGAAAGATGAGAATATTGTAGCCAATCTTTACCTGTTCCCAACTCCACTGAGAGTAAGGTTTCGAACCCGCTAAATGGTTGGCAACCAGATGGCCGTGATTGTCGGAGTTCTGGCTGCTGCGATCCTGCAAGGAGTGAACCAGTGATGTTAAGCGATGTAAGGTTGAACTAATCTTCTATATAACTCACAATGTTGCTCTTAAATTTAGTAGAAAAAAATGTACCCTGAACCATCTAGTTCCAAAGTACTGGCACAAATAGTGCCACTCCACAATGTTTAATTCTTCAGGCTTGTGTTTCATTCTTTGGTGATAACTGCTGTGTGCCTTGTATGTAGCACTCAAGTCGCCTCGCCAACCTTTGTAGCGTTGCTGGGCAATCTTCAATATCTTTTCCTCTGGATCTTGAATGCCCTCTAAATCCCATCCTTCCTGGTGGGGAGGAAACTTGTTATGCATGCATGATTCAATCATAACATTGGATACGAAGAAAATAGAGGGAACGCAGCTGCTATATATATAACATTAACAACATGCATGCTGTGGATAGTGACATACCATTATAGTATCTACGATCTCTTGCTTGACATCTGGAGCCACATCTTTCCAATATCTGACTCCAATTAGTGGAGCCTTCAACCTTGTCTCTACAACAATCTCATCAACAAAGGCACGTCTATTTGGTCCACAGGGACCACCCAACTTTGTTGAAAATTAGATTTTTAGTTTTTCGCTGGCAGATTTTGATCTATTGCAAACTGCAGATAACCCTTTCAGGGATCCACGGCCAACTTTCTTGCCACCTACTTGCATTCACATCAGAGAAAATAACATTTACTACTAAACAATAGTAGTTTCAGAAACCAATGAACAATACAGAGTGAGGTTTCTGGAGGTGTGAAGCTTTTATAACCTTTTGTCTTCTTGATTCTCCTAGCATGCGATGTATTTTGTGGTGGCGGCATTGTTTCCGGTGGTGGCCTTGTTTCCAGTGGCGGCGTTGTTTCCGGTGGTGGCCTTGTTTCCGATGGCGGCCTTGTTTCCAGTGGCAGCGTCGTGCTGCTGTCATTGCTCTCATCACGTGGGAGTACGACTACTTCTGTAGGTTTAGCTTGAGTTTTATCGAAAGCCACTGAAAAATGGAAAACACTTGTACTTAGTAGGTTCATATTTTTCATCACAAACAAGCTGCAGTCGACAAGGAAAAAGGATTTACCAATTTGTTTCTTAAGTTTGATATGAGTTAACCATTTAGTGTATGTCCTTATTGTTTCGTGCCTGAATTCATCCTAAAGGCCTGCAAATTAGAAACACTGGTATGTGAGTAAAATGTGCAGTCAAGGCTACATGTGGATAGTGTAGAACAAGGAACATACGTACCACAATTCGGGCCTTGTTCTCGAAGCCAATCTTTGTATTCATCACAATCATCGTCGTCTTCATCAGCAGCATCATGGTCATCATCAGCATTAGGCCCATGCCGCCTCTGTCGTTTCAGGGGTGTAACGCTGACATCTTGTCCAATCACATCAGCTTTTGATACTACCAACCTTAATTTCTTCTCGTTGGTTGATTCCACATACTGACACATGGCCAATAATTCTTTTTTAGAATCAATTTCCTCAAGCCGTGCTGTACTGGTGTCATCTTCATTTCTCTTCATGTAGTACATGTAGTCCCACTGCTCAAATCCTGCACCATCTTTGATACTTGCCATGGCGCTAAGATCTATAAGAGCCTTGTCCATTTGAGCACAAATGTATTTTATGGCTCCTTCCAAGCGGCATTCGACTAGTACAGTCCACACCTCACCTGACAAATCAGATTCTCTACACGTGCACATAAATATTAATACGGCAGCATGGAAAAATTCAGATGTAGTACTAATAATGGTAGATACTATGTGAAAACAAATATGTAGTGGTCAAATAGCACAATGCCTATTCAGCTCAGTAATTTTTACAACAACAACAATTAGTTTCTGTTACAATTTTTAATATAGAGATAGACCTGCATGAGCACATAAATATGAACACGTATTTCTGATTAAGGAAAGGAAGAAACAATGGACGGGTGTTGAAAATAACAAAATTAATTGATGCGCATATGTATACTCATGAATGTAATTGTTCATGGAAAGAACAAATGAAATTAATGAAGAAACTTGTGCCAAAACCACACGGACTGAATCGAATTCCCTGGTGCCTAACTGAGTGATCTTTATAAGATGCGCTAATTGAAGAACGACAGCGGCAACATCAATTCATTGAGAACCCTAGATGGGCTTAGAGGTATATCAAATCGATTGCATGGAGGGAACAACATATCTACTGGACATAGTTTTCTCCAGAAAGCCAGGAAACACTACAAGGTGTAGATGCGGCCGATACGCACCTGATACCGTTTTCGTCAACAAGTTCGGCTTCCCAGACTTCGACCCCATTTCGTAGTTCCATGGGTTTTCCATCGTCGGCCTTGGAAGGAGATGACATGGATGGACTCTCACGCTAGGGCAGAGAAGAAACGTCCTCCCCCTCTGGCCTCCTCCTTCCCTTCGTCATCGCCTTCCTGAAGGCCTGAATTCGTAACAATGGTCGTCGGATAACCGCCGCGCGTGGTTTAGGGGGACGTGAGGATGAGGCCACAAAATTTGTAGGGTTAATCTGGCGCGATGTGAAATTTTTTTGGCAGAAAACGTGCTGAGTTTTCCATCCTGCTGCGCACGCAGTGGGTCCCATCTGTCGAATGGCACCATCCCAATTTGTATTTTTAGCCCATCCAAGGACCATCACAACCCAATTCGTCAAAATATGAATGCTTTGACTCATCAATTCAACATAGGAACATATGAAAAGGGTACCACGAAAGTGCCATTGCAACTTCACTAAACACTACATTAGTTGTCCATCAAGCACAAGCAAAAGGGGTAATATTGTCTTTTCATATCAATACTATGCTGTTACTCCAAATGCTAAAAATGCAGATAAAATGGGACGGAGGGAGTAAGAAACCAAGCCTAACTAAGACACCAAGTCTTCATGCAAACCAAGAGTCCAAGACCATTTGTTATAGAGACAAGTGAGTCATGGGATACTAGAATATAAAATTGCATTGTGGAAGATAGTTTCTTGACAAATGAGGAAACCCTACAACCACATTCATGGACAAAATTTAAAAAAGTTGTATTGATTGGACGTAAAAATAGAGGAAAACAAAAAATTAGAGGAAAAAAGGTGCGGACTCCAGAATCGATCCTGGAACCTCATATATTATAGCCATATAAAGAATTACAATTACCGTTCAGCAACTAGTAGTTATTTGTTCTTGCTTTTGAAACTTTTTTATACCAATTGTATTGATTTTGGATATTTTTTATACCAATTGTATTGATTTGGATAAAATAAATTAGAAATAAATAATATTTTAAGTAAATCTATTGATATTTAGCAAAGATAACTGGAAAGGCCGCCGCCGGTTACTTCAAGAGTAGTGGGGAGCCAGACGGTTCTCTTAAATTGGCATTATAAATCCCCCCGGCCCTGTCCAATAAACTTGGCATTTTCATCACCCAGTCCAACACACAGACCGGCGGCAAAGGCGAGCGGGGAGAGCGGCGGTGAGCGGGGAGAGTAGGCCAAGAAGAGCGGCGGCGGCATGGCATCGTCGAGTGACCTGCCGTCGATGAAGCGGGGAAGGGAGGAGGACGACGACGACAGCTGTCGGAAGAAGGCTAAGGAGGAGTAGGAGGCCAAGGCGGCGGAGAAGCGGGAGGCCAAGGCAGCGGAGAAGCGGGAGGCCATGGCGGCGGAGATCATCGCCGACAACATCTGGAGCGGCAAAATGCTCCGCAAAGCGTTCAGGAAGCTTCGCGGTGTGGCCACTGCGTTCGGCATCAAGGCACCAGATTATCCCAATGACTCGACCGTCAGGGATTTCACCTTCAAGATCTATGGTTTGGCTGAAGAGCTTGAGAAGCTCCCCATGGTCGGGATGCCAGCGGCGACGACGACGACGGCGGCGGCAAAGGCGACGGCACCGGCGGTGATGACGACGACGGATCCAGTGGTGGGACTCCTGGGGCGACTACGGCTTTAGTTTGTTCCTCTGTAATAATGTGTGTCAAGAACTGCTTAATTTGTGTTTGTTGAACTGCTAGTTTGTTCGTCAGTTTGTTGAACTCTGTTTGTTCGTGGTTAGTTTGTTGAACTCTGTTTGTTCATGGGGAGCGGCGGCGCTTCTTGCTGCCAGCGCGTTCTTGCATGCGGCGCGCGGCGCTCCCTCCGGCTGCATCGCCTTGGGTCGATGCGGCGGGTATTCCATCTTCAGAGCAAGGTGGCACTCCGGCGATGGGAAGGGAAGAAATCCGGCACTCCGGAGATGGGAAGGGAAGAAGTCCGGCCGCCGGCGACGGTGGAAGCCAAAAAAACCCCAGTTGTGATGGGACGGTTTGGGGGAAGAGGCAGAAAGGCAATATTCTATGCTGTCGGTTCCGCTTCGTCCGTGAAGAAGCCGCTGACAGGTGGGACCCGCAAGATAGTCAACTCGTCACGTTTACTATTAGTTATCAGTCACTCGCTCATGGGCCCCACCATTATTGGACCCACGCGTCATAGAGGTGAGGTCAACCTCGTGGTACCACATGCCCTCGATGAAACCTTTGGGCAAGCTGAATCACGGCCCAACACACAATTATATACCCAAATATTCATATCTTTTTATTTTCTTTTAATGGTTCAAATATATTTAAATTCTAAGATATCAAAAACGATTTCAAATGAGAAAGTTGTCAATACAATAGTTTTACAAATTATCGAGATCTACAACTTTTATTTTGGTCATTTCCACATACGAGTTAGCTTCGAATATTTAATTTTCAGATTTCAACATTTGAGAAATTTGCAAATTTATTTGGGGTAATAAATGATTTCAAATGAAAAAGTCATGAATACCAAAATTGTAGAACTCATCAACATCTACAAACTTTATTTAAGTCATTGATCCGTTTGATAAAGTTTGAAAATTTCAATTTTGAATTACAAAAATTGACAACTACAAGCAAGATTTTTGAACACAATGATGTCAATTGGAAAAGTGATGAATACCAAAGTTTCATAACTCATCAAGATCTACAATATTTATTTAGGTCATTTTGTCATTTTCAAAAGGTGTAGTATACGTTGGGCATTAATTCTAGATTCACCTAGATAGCTTAAGAAACAATGTTAGAGACTTGTCAAATTTGTACTTCATGTTATTACCACTTTTGAAAATGACAAAAAGACCTAAATAAAGTTTGTAGATCTTGATGAGTTGTGAAACTTTGGTATTCATCACTTTTCCATTTGACATCATTTTGTGTATAAAAAATATTGATTGTAGTTGTCATTTCTTTATATTGTTCGAACTGACTAACACGAGAAAATTTTTCAAAATATTAGCCTTAATAAGTTTCATAAATTGATAGAGCATGATTTTAGGAATTTTTAGAGAAAAAATGATCTAATTTGAAATTCATATGAGGGAGAAAGACTAGTTACAAGGTTCATGCAGAGATTAAAAAGAAAAATTGTGCTTGTTCTTCAAGAACTCAGGAGCACATCTGAATCTGGGCGCCGACAGGTGGGACCCACCGAGACGATATGGAGGTTTTATACAAATTTGGCCGTGCCCCACATGTCATTCACTCAACTGCTGAGCCATTCCTTCCGCCCTGTTATTCTCCCCCAAAACGTCGACTCTTCACGCGAAAACCGCCGCCGCCTCCATCGCCCCATCCCTTGCCGCAGCTGAGGAGCGGAGCAACGACGATGTCTGGGCGCAGGCAGAGCAACCACATCTCCATGAGGCAAGTGCGTGGTGCGGATGGGCGCTTCCTTCCCCAACCACCCCGGTGCCTCCATCCACATCAGGGCCGGCGGCGCCGCTTCCTTCCCCAATCCGCCGCCCCTTGTCCATGGCAGGGCCATCAGCAAGCCGCGGCACCTCAACCACCCCGGGGCCGTCTTCAACCCACCGCCTCTCTACCACCCTGGGCGCATCTCCAGGCCGCCGCGCAGAAGGCCGGTTCTCGTACAGCCATTCGCTGCCCCGCATGGTGGTCGATGAGGACGTGATGCCCGAGGATCCTCCTGCGCCACCAAGCAAGGAAGGACTCACCCCAGGCCCAAGCAGGGGGAAAGGGAAGGAAGCAGAAGAAGATGAGGTAAGTTTGCTACAGGAAATTGGGGTTTTTGTTATTGTTGAGTAATGTGCTAGCTAAAGAACAATTTAATTCAGTATGCATGCAGTGATGTAGCCAAGTACTCTGCTACTTATGCTAAGTTTAGTAATGTGCTAGCTAGAAACAATGGAATCCAGTGTGTATGCAATGCAGTGATGTAGTCAAGTACTCTGATACTTTGTGGTGTGCAAGTCTATGTGCAAATATAGTGTGAGAAATGCTACGTTTTTGTATAAGAAAGTAGGAAAAAATTCTCGAGAATAACAAAGCAATTTTAGGAGTTGATTTGTTTGCTTCCAAAAGTGCCAAGCCAATATAATTTTGGCTGTTATATATTTTTGTATAACAACATTTATTCATATTTTGGCCTCACGATCAGTGTTTGAAAGTTTGCAATATCACGTTGTGTCAATGAAAAATTCTAAAAAATGTTTTGATGTAGCAAAAGAGCCGCCACTTATACACCGAGGCTTGGCCCACAACTGAATCGGACACAGACATGGGCATCGATGCATTAGGGCTACCAGCATGCTTGTATGAGGTGAGGGAAACACTAGTAGTTTAGTTGAAATGGAGTAAATTTGCTTTGTAATTATTGTGTGTGCATTATGTTTTGACCCAGATTTGAATGTAACTCAGTCAAAAGGAAAGAAGTATGAGTTGTGTTTCCCAAAGATTAAATGCAAGATGATGCTAAACTATGACAGCGATGAAGATGAATACGATGGACCTACTAAGTCTCTTCGTGAGGTGATGTTCCTATCCTTTAAGTTAAACATCACTGTGAGATTTTCTGAAAACATAATTTGCAACTGGCACGAATGCAGTTGATGACCTTCTGTAAATGCTTACTCTGATGCCCTTGTAAAATGTCAGATTTTTCAAATGGCGGAAGATCTTCGCGTTGTAGTCAAGCAGAAGCATGAGAGGGGTGAGTTGTACACTCAGGAATCTGATCAGGACTGAAGCGGAGGATGAAGCGATCTGAACTAAGAAGTAGATAGGATATCTTCTTCTTCTTTGTCTTTTGTCTGTTGCTTTTGCTTATGTGTTGCACACAGATGTTGGGAGTACGATGCTACCTTATTAAGATCAAGCAGATGTGTCTATAGTCTAATGTTGATATACAAATTAAGCCCAATGACGTTGTCATCATAATCATAATCTTGACTGCAAGAATGAAGCCAATATTGCATAAAAAACTAAAATCTTCACAAAAAAATTATTTATTGCACACAAATTTTGGACCCAATGGTTCAATAGAAGTAAACAATGCAACACCTAATTATGAAAAAAAACGTCGTCGTCTTGTCCATCTGAATTGACTGGAGCAACCACTCCGTCACCAATGTAGGTCTCATCACCATCGTCGTCGTCTACTGGTATGTCTTCATGATCCAGTTCAGGCATGGGTTTAGCACAATCAAGAACAGAAGCATCAACATTGTCCCTTCCACATCTGCCCTCCTCCACGTTGACAAATCCTCATTGTGGTCCTCAACAGAAATATTTTCAACACCTATAACAACCTCGTCCATATCAGTATCACCAACATTAATGTCAGTGTCTTCCTCTCCTTCAGGCATGGCAAACAGGGCCCTAGGTTTCATTCTGAGGACGCTGCACCAATTTTCTTTCTTCCCGCTTTTCACATAGCACACTTGCTCCGCTTGTGTCGCCAGGATGTATGGATCCTCTGAATAGCGAAACAGAGAGGTATCGATATCGATAATCCCAAATTTATCTCTAATGTACCCTCTTGATCTTACTCGTCCTGGTCCAGGAACATCAAACCAGTCACACTGGAACAACATGATTTCCTGCGATTTATGAAAATCAAGGATGATGTTTTTTTAATCACTCCATACCAATCCATGCCACCATCACCCTTGACGACAACACCACTGTTCTGTGTTGTTAGATTTTTCTCTGCTTCCGATGCCCGAAAATAGAAACCATTGATTGAGCACCTATTCTTCACAGTAACTCGATTATCAGGACCACGAGATAGAGAATAAATCATCTCATCTGCTTTCCCCTCTCTATGTAGGTTCCGGATCTACACATTCAAATATGACGATTTTTCGATAATATGTTACGAGCACATTCAAATATGACGATTTAAATTTAACAGAAATGCAAATGACTCACTTTTCGCTCGAACCATGGTACAAAGTGTTCCTTGTACCTCCTTTCAACATTCTGCGAGTTGGCTTTCGCCAATTCGACCTTATGCTCACTGCAACATTTTAATAAAAAATATAATCACAGTGAGAAATTGTAAACAATGTAACAAAATTCATATAATTTACATGTGTTACTTACTTTACCCATGAAGTGGCCTCATCATAGTTTGATATTATGTAGTGCCTCATCGTCGACAAGACATCGAAACCTAGTATCTCCATATTATGCTTAGAAGTAGTTTTCTTTTTCCTACTGTCCATGCTCGCAAATACACTCAGACCAGCAGGTAGTTCATTAACAGCGCTCTTTTCTTGACGCTCTGGCCGATTGAGCTTCGTACAAACAACTTCAAATAACCGAGAACAGAATGTAAGGCACTCCTCCGAGATATATCCCTCTGCTATTGAACCCTCTAGGCACGCTTTGTTCCTCACATATCCTTAGAGGGTACGTAGGTACCTCTCAACTGGATACATCCACCTATAGGAAGCAGGGTCTCCCACTTTAGCCTCCCAAGCAATATGAACTGGTAAGTGCATCATAATATCAAAAAATGCTGGAGGGAAAATCCTCTCAAACCGACAAAGGGTCTCTGCAATCGATTTGCTAAGTTCTTGCATCTCGGTCTCGTCAATCTCCTTTGAACATACCGAGTTAAAGAAACTGCTGAGCTGGATCAATGGGATCACTACTTTATCCGGCAATATGTGGCGTACCACCAAGGGTAGGAGTTTTTGTAATATAACATGGTGATCATGACTTTTCAGTCCAGAAACCTTGCGCGCATCGACATCAACACATCTCCTGATATTAGCGCATGACCATCGGGCATCTTAACTCCTTGTAGAAATTTGCACAAGATTTCCTTTTGAGAATCACCTAACGTGTACAATGCTGCTGGCAAATCGTATTTTCCTTTGTCATTCAGAACTGGATGTTGATCCTTCCTTATACCCAATTCTTTCAGATCAAGTCTAGCCCTCTCACTGTCCTTACTCTTACCTGCTAAATGGAGCAAAGTCCCAATCAAGCTCTCACAAAAATTCTTCTCAATATGCATCACATCTAGATTGTGGCGTATAAGCAATGAATCCCAATACGGAAGATCAAAGAAAATACTCTTCTTCCTCCAGTTGTGCCATCTAGTATCTTCATCACGCTGCTTCCTCTTCTTCG
>CM014274.1:48433765-48444553 GCA_004135705.1 Alloteropsis semialata | reverse complement strand
CCTGGGCCAGCTGGGCCGCGCCGTCTGCTCTCATGGGTCGCTGACGTCATGTTGACGTCAGCGGCCCATTTAATTCCCCCTCCTTCTTTATTTCATATATTCTCCATCCGATTTCCAAATAATACAAATAATATATTTATCGGAATCATCTCGACGGGCTCTACGCAATGGTGTATTCCAAATGGGCTTTTGAGATAATTTGTAACATTGATATTTTCCACTCCCATTGCGTAGTTTCCTGCATAACAGGGTAAAACACCAACACTTGTGGAATTCGTTAGTAATAAACCCTACCACTATGTTTGGTGTTTGTTTTTGACATATTCTCTGCAGGAGTTGACGGTCAAAAGTGGTATTTAACGACCGTCAACACCAAGTTGGGGTAGGCTGCGTGGGCCAAGTCCCAAGCGAGGAAGAGGAGGAGGCTGATATCCTCAGCAAGCGATGTTGAGGACGAAGTCGGTGGGTCCCACTCAAGCTCAGACTTGGAGGAGTCGGCCTGGACTAACATTGGCGGTCAGGGGACCCCCTTTGTTCAGTTGGAGGTGCCATCAGAGTCACTTCCGGCACCCGCCCCGACACCCCTTATACTTCTGAAAAGGGTGGAGTTCAAGCGTCCACGGAGGAGCGGGTATGTTACTTGACACATCTTGAACATCGCCTGAACTGTGATGTTGAAGCTATGTTCATTTTGAATGTAGGCTCGGAAGTCATGGGGGCGGGGCTGATCTGGTACCGCTCCCAGGATCGGGAGACAAGATGCTGTTGGTTCAGTCGTCTGCCACGGGTGCGGGGTCTGGGGCCGATACCGAGGTAGGCCTGCCGGAGCAGGCGAGGAGCAACCCGTTGGCCGAGGACCAGGCTCGGCCGCCGAGTCCCCCGCGCCTCTCTTTGGGAATGAGCCCCCCGGCTGACAACAGATGCGGGGAGTTGCCCGAGTCGGGTGGCGTGGATGAAGACTCGGGGAGGCTGACATGGGTGGAGGACCCGGTCGATGGTCCTCCCCCGCTCGAAGATGACGATGATCAGCTACTCGGGGAGCTACCAGGTGTCAGGGTTGGCCCTATCATGGCGCTCGAAGATGGAGCGGGTGTGGCCAGGCTCGGGGCCGGGCCTAGCGTGTCGACGCTGACTCCAGAGCGTGCTTTGGAGCTCGACATTGCCGACCACGAGGACGAGCTCCGAAAGCTACAAAACGTGGCCGGCGTTTTGGATCGTGTCGTCAAGGTATGGTTTCTTTTGTAACGTCAACTTTGTTGCACTTGTAGTGGCTGACTGCCTGCTATCGTGGTGTAGGGTTTCATAGCTCGGGCTGCGAAAGACCTTGTCTTCAAGCGGAGGGCTCTGGAGGACCGCCGGACCCTGGCGGGTATACAGGAAGAAATGAAGTTGGCTGCCAACAGCTCTAAGGAATTCCTGATGAAGAAGGAGAGGGAGCTGGCCGACGTTGTCAAGCTCAATGAAGAGCTGATGGGCGACCTGAAGGCCATTGCAGACGGTAAGCTTCCACTCTATTTTTGTTGCTGACGCCTTGTCGCTGACAGTCGCGTTCTATAGATGCGAAGAAGAAGGAGAAGGCTCTCCAAAGCAAGGTGGAGAAGCTTTCCGGAGCCAAGCGGAAGCTCAAGGAGGAAGTCGGCTCGCTTAAGGCGGCCAATCAATGCCTTAAAGTCGAGTCCGAGCACCTGGCGGAGGCCAACCAGCGCTTGAAGGATGATCATGACCAGGCTATGCATGGTAAGTGTTGCTTGTCGGGTCGGCTGCTGTTCTTGTGGGCCTGTATGCTTAGGTGCTTTTGTGCAGGAATCCGAGCCGAACTTCTGGAGCTACGACAGGCGGCCGAGTTCAACGCCAGCTCGCTGGTCCCTGCCGGGTCGGGCCCGATGGCATTGACGTTGGTCCAGCGGCTCCGGGCCCGTCCCACTCGCGCGGCGCAGTTGGTGCAGGAGACCGCAGTCAGCTGCGGTAGTCGGATCTTGGCACTGATCCGAGCGCACTTCCCCTCCCTCGTCGTTGCTCCGATCTGCGAGGGTGTTCCTGACGGGGTCACTGACGAATAGTTCGATGACTTGGTTGAGGAGTGTACGCCCTTGGCGGAGGCGGTAGCAAAGAGCTTGGCTTGTAAAATAACAATTATTGATGTAAACTTTGTTTTGTGTTGTATAAAGTAAAATTCAGCTTTTTGAATAGTTGTGTGCTACGATTGATAGAGTGAATAGTGGACCCTTTTCCCTGCCGACTAGAACTCCACATCGCTCGATCGGTCGCTGCCTTGTGCCGTTTAAGCACCCTTTTATCCCGCTAACCACTGCTCACGGAGAGGACGGCTTACCACTCAGCGACGCTTAGCTGGAAGGCTTACTCGCTGGTAGCGCGTGGGTTGAGCACGGAGCTCAGGGTTTCACAGTTAGGGACTCGGGCCGATCGAGTTAGCTCGGCTGCCATCGGGGGGAACATGGGGTCGGGCAAGGACTTTGGAAGTCAGAGTCGGCAAGGACTCTCCCTGTGATCATGATAGACTGAACGCTGTCTGGGTCAGGCCCAGTCCATGAGCATCAGCTTGGATGTAGGGTGAGGAGGAAATAGCGGGGCGCATGACCCAAAGTCACTAGCGAAGAGAGAACGCTTTTTATTAATATGAGGGAAAAAATACCTAGCTTTTGAGAAAATCTAGGGGTACAACTTCGTGAGATGCTGGATGTTCCACACTGTTGGGGGATTGGCTTATCCAGGAAACACCTTCACCCGTTGGTTTGATTGTAAACCCAAGGCATTTGCCTTCGCCATCTACAGCTACAAGGCTTTTGCCTTTGCCGAGTCATCAGACGCTGAGAGACAGTACGATTTGTGGTTAAGGCGAAGGCATTGTGTGGCTTCTCATTGTCTTCGCTACACCCAACTACCTTTTATGGAGATGCGAAGGTAATGTTCAAATATTGTGTATACTCGGATCATCTTGTTATACAGGCCGGAGGCGAGTCCGAGCGATAGCATGGCGCTCTATTCTCCTCTGACCAGGAGAAGGTGTCGCTCGGACAGACGGGCATCAGCTGGTGAAGGCGACAGAAAAGTACTGGATGGTGAAGGCGAGCCAAGGGTCGCTGAAGGCACGGTGAAGGCAGCATGGACCAAGTCTAAACCGAGTCAAAGACGGAGTTGCTGGTCTACGCATTCACATTGTGACACATGAATGTACTCTTATGCCCCTGGGGAGTCTAAGTTGTTAAGTCTAGAGGGTGATGCCTGATTCCCAGGGGTGTAAGGGGAATGTAAAATGTGCCTCTTGACCTCCCTATAAAAGGGAGCCTCCCACCAACGTGTAAAGGGCTGATTTCCGAGAACACTATTGATAAGTAATTTACTGTTGCTTGTCTCTGTTCTCTATCTTGGCTGTTGTCTGGGTTTATCGGCTTCGGCTATATCCCAACAACTGGCGCCCACTGCTTGTGCTGTGCACGAAGGAAACCCACGAACACCACTATGCCACCCAAAAGATCAACAACAAAATCCACCACCACCCAAAACACGGCATCATCTGGCGAAGCCGACGTCCAAGCCACAGTTCCACCAACCATCTTAACACCCATAACCGAAGCCGTCAATGAAGACACCGAAGTAGATGAAGACACTCTCACCACCGAAGAAAAGCTGCGCAGGGTGGAGGACAGGCTCCGTCTTCGCCGTCTGGAGCAGCAGAGAGAGCTCGAAGCCGCTCAGCTTGAACTGCAGCAGCAAATGCAGGAGGAAGAGGAAGAACAGCAACACCAGCTGCTGCAGGTCAAGAAGCAGTTGGAGGAGCTGAGACAAGCGAAGCAAAGAAGATTGAACTCCACTGGTTCTAGAGCCGCGAAGCTCCGAGAAGAACTCGAGAAGGCCAAGAAACAAGTTGCTCAACTCCAAGCCGAACTCAACGACCCAATTAGGGATGGCAATGGGTGGGTGTGGGACGGGTGCAGCAAAAACCCACCCATAACAGCACCCGTCACATATAGTCACACCCGCACCCATGACGCTTCATGGGTGAAATTTCACACCTGCACCCACACCTGCTGGGCACCCGCAGGGTGTGGGGCGCCCGTTGGGTCTGTGCATGACAGTAAAATATACAATTTATGGATCATCTCAAAAAACACAAATGAATAGTTGCAGCAAACCAAATTTTTATCTTATAGTCACAATGCATTATGTAAATAAACATTAAATAGTTCCACCAATCAGCAAAATAAAGTCATCATAGTTGGACAATTAGTACATCACATAAGCAAATATAGGGTAATAGAAAAAAGAATGCGCGAATCGTGGCGGCACGGAAGGCAATAGAAGTGACGAGTGGTGGTGGGAATTGGGTGGCTGTGGATCGGATAAGAGTTCTCTAGGGTTTCAGCTAAATTTCTAAGGTAAAGATTTAAGACCTACTAAAAACTAAAAATGTCTTACTATTACCGGCCCCATGGGTCACCCGCGGGTGGAAATCCAAACCCGGCCCCAACCCGTCTTATTACGGGTGCGGGTGGGTGTAGACCCACGGGTGCAAGTTTGCACCCACACCTGCACACATTGGGTGCGAAACCCGTGGGCACCCGCACCCGTGGGTCGGACTGCCATCCCTAGACCCAATTGCCTTCACCAGCGCAGGGGCAAACCACATTTCCACATCGAAAACTGGTTTCCAAGTGCTGCATACGCGTCCCATTGATCGCACCTGTCCTCTCTCAGAAAGTCTGCAATTGGCAAGATGGCCGCCTTCATACAAGCCAATCTCTCTACCAAGGTATAATGGCCTCACCGACCCCAAGCAATTCCTCATGAGCTATGAAGCTGCAATAGCTTCGGCAGGGGGAGATGATGTGGTGTTGGCAAAATCATTCATCATCGTCTGCGATGGCACGGCAATGAACTGGTACACCAAGCTTCCGGGGCTATCCATCACCAACTGGTATGATCTGAAAAGAGAATTGATCAAGAATTTCAGCATAATGGGAGATCAAGCACTCTCATATGCAGAGCTAACTCTACACCAACAACCGAAGGAGTCTCTGGAGGACTACTTTCGCAGGTTTGTCGGACTCCGCTCTCAGGCTCCCCATATTCCTGATGAAGCTGCCAAATTTGCTGCAATTCAGGGGCTTCGGCCAGGTCCTTTTGCTCAGCACATTGCAAGGGAGACACCAGCAACTCTTGGAGATCTTTATGAGGAGTTCAAAAAGTATTGTCGATCTGACAATGACAATCGAATGAGGATTGCCAGAGAAGCCGTCCTGAAAAATCAATATGATTCCCAAAACAAGCAGCACCACTACAACCAAAACCACTACCAAAACTATCCATCCCAAACCATCATGAGTGTGGAAAATCCGCCTTCGCTCCCACAAAGTAAACTCACCTTCCTAGAAAACCAGTTCCAAAATCAAAGAGATGAGCCTTCCCAAAGAGGTGGAAGAACCGGCCGAGGCCGAGGAAGAGGAAGAGGTCCACCTTCGGGACCAGAGCTTTTTTGTCAATATCATGGCAAAAATCACACCCATGGCACAGAGCAGTGCTGAGATATCAAAAGAACTATCGACAAACTGAAAGCAGAAAAATCCAAGCTACCCAAACGAAGCCATTTTCGGCTTCGCCACCAAACACCCAAACCCAGCCACAAACTCAAGCTATCCAGCCATACTGCCCAGTTTATCCCTCCCTAAGCTCAAGCTTTGTTCACCCAACAACAGCGATGGCGACTCAATTTTCGCCTTCACCTCAAACTTTCCAACATTACTACCCGCAGACCATGTACCCACATTTCTACCCTCAAAACACCCAGCCTACCCAAAACAAAGACATCAAGGTAGAGGAATTACCACCTCCACCTCCACCTCCCCAAAAACAGCAAGACCCAAACACTGCAAATCCCTTGCCCAGTTACGGCCTTATCATGCCTATAACTGGAGGATCATCATTCGCCTTCGAAACGAAGAAGCAGAGAAAAAGCTACTTTCGTCAGGTCAACAACATCTCGGTTGATGGTCCCTACAAGAAGTCGGAATGGTCTCACATGCCAATTACCTTCACCGAAGAAGATCTCAAACTCCACAACTTTCCACACAATGACGCAATGTCGATTGAAGCCAACATTGCTGGCTAGAGAATTGGGAAAGTGCTAGTGGACACAGGCAGCTCTGCTGATATCATCTTGGCGAAGACTCTCAGATCGATGACAAACATCAACCCAGATAACTTGGAGCCATCTGACACACCTTTGGTCGGCTTCTGGGGGAAGCGCACCGCAACATTGGGGAAAATCACATTACCAGTATCCTTTGGCGACACATCAAATGCAAGAACAGAGTTCATTACCTTCGACGTCGTTGACATGTTTTTCGACTACAATGTTATCTTTAGCAGAGGAGTCATAAATGCCTTTGACATCATCATAAGGCAAGCTTTCTTGTGCATGAAAATGCCAGCTCTCAAAGGGGTCATTACAGTCTATGGTGACCAAACAGAGGCAAGAAGAATTGAATATGCCAACACCCCAGGCCAGCGAAAAGTCCATGTCCTCGAAGAAATTGATCCCATTTACCCAGAGGAGAAGCCAAAAGCTGACAAAGGCAGCAAAACTATGCAAGGGGCAACAGAAACCAAAGAGGTGCAATTGCAGCCAGACGTCTTCGATAGAAAAGTCATCATCGGCTCAGATCTTGAGCCAGACGAAGAAGAAAGACTCATCGAGTTCTTGAGAAATAACAAAGATGTCTTCGCATGGTCAAGCAAAGATTTGCCAGGCGTTGACAGAAGCATAGTTGAGCACAAACTATCAATCAGCCCTGACATGAGGCCGAAGAAGCAGAAACTGAGGAAAATGTCCGAAGAAAAAGTGAGCGCAGTCAAGGCCGAAGTGCAAAGGCTGCTCGATGCGAACGTTATACGCGAAGTCGAATATCCCAAGTGGCTAGCAAACACTGTGCCCGTGAAAAAGAAAAATGGCAAGTGGAGAATGTGCATTGACTTCACCGATCTCAACAAAGCATGTCCCAAAGGTGATTTCCCACTCCCAAGAATTGACAAGATTATTGATCAGGCTGCTGCAAGTGAGATGATGTCTCTCCTCGATTGTTTCTCTGGTTATCATCAGATCTGGATGAAAAAAGAAGACGAAGAAAAAACCAGCTTCATCACTCCTCTTGGTACATTTTGCTTCATCAGAATGCCAGAGGGGCTTCGCAATGCTGGTACCACTTTCTGCCGCATGTCCAGCACCGTATTCAAAGAAGAACTATTCAAATCCATACTTGCATATGTTGATGACATCTTGGTCAAAAGCGTCAAGAGACAAGATCATGTCTCAGATTTGGCAGTTGCCTTCGCTCGAATGAGACAGGCGGGTCTCAAGCTCAACCCGGAGAAATGTGTCTTCGGAGTGACCAGAGGGAAAATACTCGGCTGTCTGGTATCAGCCAATGAAATCGAAGCCAACCTAGATAAGATCAATGCAATCCTCAACATGGAAGAGCCAAAATGCATTAGAGATGTGCAAAAACTCTCTGACAGAATTGCAGCACTCAACAGATTTATTGCTAAGGCAGCTGAGCGCAGTTTACCTTTCTTTGCAACTCTCAGAAATGCATCAAAGTTCGAATGGAGAGAAGAGCAGTCGAAGGCATTCCATGAGCTAAGGCAATATCTGATGCAGCTCACGAAACTGACAATTCCAGACCCGAAGGTACCGCTACTGCTATACATCGCAGCCTCGCAGTCAGCCGTCAGTGCTGCACTTATTGCTGAGAAACTGATTGAGGGCAGAAAAATACAGCAGCCAGTGTATTATGTGTCTGAGGCCCTGGCCAGATCGAAGCTATTCTACACCGAAATTGAGAAAATGATTTATGCAGTGATGATGGCATCCAGAAAGCTAAGGCATTATTTTGAGGGGCACAATATTAAGGTGCTGACAGATCAACCACTTAAAGAGCTACTGAGCAACAAGGAAGCTTCAGTAAGAATACGCAAATGGGCTGCAGAGCTGTCAGAATATGTGGTCGATTTCGAGCGAAGAACCGCAGTCAAATCACAAGTCCTAGCTGACTTCATAGCCGAGTGGACATCGCCTTCGGCACAGAATATGACTAGAGAGGAAAACTGGCTAGTACACAGTGATGGCGCATGGGGGGACAAAGGAGCTGGCATCGCAGCTATTGTACAATCGCCTTCGGGCGTGAAAATGAGATATGCAGCGAACCTAGAGTTCTGCAAAAACAGCGATAGAAGTACGAACAACGTTGCTGAATATGAAGCCGTGCTACTGGGGCTCAGGAAAGCGAAGGCGCTGGGGGTGCAGCGCTTCATTGTGAAAACAGACTCAAAGGTGGTGGCAGACCACATCGAAAAAGAGAGTATTGCAAAGCAACCTGAGCTGATCAAATACCTCAATATAGTCCGAGCAATGAAGAAAAAATGCAATGGTTTCACAATCGAATACACCCCGAGGGCAAAGAATGAAGAAGCCGATGCACTGGCTAAAGCAGTAGCAAAAGGGGACAAGTTGCCACCCGACGTCTTTTTCCAGACACTAACAACGCCTTCGATCAAGGAACTTGATGAGCAGCCAAGTCTGATCAACGCAATAAACTCAGAAGATTGGAGGTCTTCTATAATGGCATACCTCAAAGGATACTATGAACCAATTGATGAAGAAGATCTCAAAACCATGCAACAGAGGGCAAGATCATATCAAATTATTAACAATGTCTTATACAAGAAAGGAGTTGTGGCCCCTTGGCTTCGCTGCGTTTCCATCAGCGAAGGCAGAGAGTTAATTCAAGAGATACACAGTGGTTTATGCGGAGCTCACTTTGGAGCGAGGGCAATTGTGGGGAAGGCAATGAGACAAGGGTTTTATTGGCCTTCAATCATCAATGACGCAACAAATACAGTCAAGACTTGCGACGAATGTCAAAAATGTGCGGCAACCAGAAAATCACCTTCGGAGTCATCATAGCTGATAACTCCAACCTGGCCATTGCAGAGATGGGGCATCGATCTGGTGGGTCCTCTCCCCACGGCTCAAGGAAACCTTAAATATGCAATAGTTGCAATGGAATATTTCACCAAGTGGATTGAGGCAAGGCCACTAGCAAATATCACGGCGAAGACAGTTATCAAATTCTTCTGGCAGCAAATCGTTTGCAGATTTGGAGTCCCAAGGGAAATTACAGTAGATAATGGGAAGCAGTTTGACTGTGATGAATTCAGGCAATACTGCATGTCCATAGGGACGAAGGCAAGATTCGCATCAATATATCACCCACAGTCCAATGGCGCAGTCGAGAGAGCAAATGGCATCATCTTCACCGCCATCAGGAAATGCCTCGCAAATTGTAAGAAAAAAGGCAAATGGGTAGAAGAAATACCGAAGGTAATCTGGGCTCACAACACCACCACATCAAGAGCAACTCAGTTCACACCATTCAAGCTATTATATGGCGAAGAAGCAATGTGTCCCGAAGAAATTCTTCACAAGGGGCTTCGCACTCAGCAGGAAGCACCAAAAGACAGCGAAGCTATAGATAAAGATCTTACAGAAATCTACAGGCTGCAAGCAGCTAAAAACATTTCCAAGTATCAAGAAGAAACCAGGAAATGGCGTGACAAGAAAGTGGTAAGGAAAGACATAAAGATAGGCGACTGGGTGCTAAGGAAGAACCCAAGTATGCCTTCGGGAAAATTGCAGAACAAATGGGAAGGCCCATTCCTAGTCATCAAGAGCAACAGACCTGGATCTTTCCGTTTGGGGGATGAAGAAGGCAAAGAGCTGCCGCATTCATGGAATGCGGACAACCTGCGAAGGTACTACCTGTAAGCATCATGTAATAATTGGCTTCGTAGTCTATAAACGAAGTCAATTGATAGAATAGATTTTCATTTTTCTTTTCCTTCAAACAGGCCCGTACTCTTTTCCTCACAGGGGAACCCTTACCAAGGGGTGAGGTTTTTAATGAGGCGGTGCTAACTGTAACTCGTGAGAAATATATGAACGAGGCATTCCCCAAAAAAGTTGCATCGAAAGCGATTGGCTTCGGCCAAGTCGCTAGTATTCGATAAACTGAATAGAACTGAAATGACACTACCAAAGGTAAGGCCAATTCAGATCTAAAATGCTTACTCTAAGGAGTAAAAGGGCTTCGGCTCAAATTACTTTTTCATACACAAAAATGCTTACTCTGAGGAGTAAAAGGGGCTTCGGCTCAAATTACCATTTCATACACAAAAATACTTGCTCCAAGAAGCAAAAGGGGCTTCGGCTCAAGATAGTTTCCACACGCAAAAATACTTGCTCTAGGGAGTAGTTCTGGCTCAGATTATTCTTTCATACACACAGCTCTCTCTGAGGACTATAAATGGCTTCATCTACGACTGATCCTCATACGCAAAAAGCTACAGAGACCGCCATGCGAGCGCGTCGAACGAGAAATACAAACTCGATTTGGAGGGAGGAGGCGTTTCTCTCAAAAGCAAAGACAAATCGAGTTTCATCTTTTCGTTCAAAGCGCACAACCACGCGAGCGATTTTTTCACATAATAAATACATTCATCTTCGCATGAATAATCACAAACTCGCTTCGGGGGGAGGAGGCATTTCTCTCGAAAGCAAAGACAAAGCGAGTTCATCTTCATACATACGAAGATGGAATTACATCATAAGTCCCATTCATTTACACAACACTTTCAGAACATTTCAAACACATAACCATAAAACTGTTTGCCAGATCTCCTAAACTGAGGAGCATTATAGACGTACGCAAAGTC
>CM014274.1:48407625-48433321 GCA_004135705.1 Alloteropsis semialata | reverse complement strand
GACGATCAGTTCATGAACGGATCGGCGTCAGGATTGATGATCATCATCAAAGAGATGAAGGCCGGGTTAATACTCATGGCCACAAAAATAATGAAGGCCGGGTTGATGCTCATGGCCCTGAAAAAATGGAAGGGAAGGCTCCAGTTCAGAATCGGACTGAAGAACCTCCAATGAGGCCTAGACAGTGGTGCCCATCAGGGATTTCTAAGTCCAAGAAGAGACGTGTGCAACGCTTGCGTTATAATGAGCAGATTCAGGAGCGAGAATTGGCAAAAGAAAAGAAGTGGCGCATCAAGATGGCCAATGATGATGAAGCAAGTACATCAGCCGCAATAAATATGGTTTTGATGTTGCCTTCTGATTTCGCTGCTCCTGATGAACAAGACGACCATGAGGTCGATTATGAACTGGAAGAAGCCGCTGCATGCTTGGTTCTTGATTCAGAGAAAGCAGTCTTTGAGAAGCCGAATGCAAATGGGTATCGGCACCTGAAGCCTCTGTACATCAAGGGATACGTTGATGGGAAGCCGATGACCAAGATGCTGGTTGATGGAGGAGCTGCTGTCAATCTCATGCCCTATTCCACATTCCGCAAGCTGGGTAAAGGGATTGATGATCTAATCAAGACCAATATGACGCTCAAGGACTTTGGCGGAAACGTTTCAGAGCCTCGGGGGGCAATTCATGTTGAATTGACCATCGGCAGCAAAACATTGCCGACCACCTTCTTTGTGATTGATGGCCAAGGTTCTTACAGCATGCTCCTCGGACGTGATTGGATCCATGCCAATTGCTGCATCCCATCCACGATGCACCAGTGCTTGATTCAATGGCAGGGCAATAATGTGGAAATCGTCCCGGCTGATGATTCGGTTAGCATTGCTACAGCTGAATCAACGATTTGGGAGTTTGAAGGAATTGAATGCCTGTCAGGGAAAACATGGGATGGTGACTTCCTCAAGGTGTCCGATCAAGGACTACAGCCGATCCAAGCAGTCGGCTCTGAGACTTTATTTTAAATGACTGATTTGGTCGCTGATCATTGTGGACTTAATGTTGATACTGTTGAACAATGCACCATGGAGCTTGATGCAATTGGTCCGATCAATACAGAGGCCGATGTGGTTGACACAGTTCCCTGGACCATGTTCTTTGATGGTTCATCTTGCAATGATGGTTGCGGAATCGGCCTTCTTATTATTTCGCCTTGGGGGGCAAGATTCGAGTTTGCTTATCCGATTGAAAAGTGCACAAATAATCAGGCGGAATATGAAGCATTGATGAAAGATCTCCGGATTCTTAAAGAGATCGGCATTCAATTTGTTGAGTATATTCCAAGACATCGTAACGAGGAAGCAGATCGGCTGGCGTAAAAGGCGTCTGGCTATCGGCCTATGTCCGATGTGATGGTACAGAAGATACCAGAAGGAGATTGGAGGAAAGAAATCGTTGAATATCTGAAGGATTCTTCTGTCAAGACTTCCAGGAAATTACATTACAATCAGACATGTCTTGGTTGAAGGGGAAACATTTCCTAAATCATTGAACGGGAAATATTTGAAGAAGTACTACCCTAGCATTTGGGTAAATTCATAAAGCCGATACCGCTGCTGCTCATGTCGTCGCTGCTGATGAAGGAACAGTGCTGAAATACCAAGATTCAGAAGAAAGGATTTCAACATCTATGCTAACACGACGTCGGCTCGTCAATCCGAAAACTATGGTATGATCAAGTAAACTTTATTTCTTACTGCGAAATACTTGGGAATTTTATTTTGTGAAAATAAAATACATAGTTTAGCTCCTCAATGATATGAAATTCCTACCAGAGCCATATGTTGATATCTTCTGAAAACCTTACACATATGCTGCTTGTTTTGTATTGAGCATTGTCAAATTGTTTGTGATCCTTGTGAGATTTATTTCATGCTTTTAAGATCGAGATCACGTACACTCCACATATTATTCCATTGTTGAGTATGCTAGACTTTAATTTTTGGGCACATCACTGTCATTTGGTCTGGATTCACATACTCGACTATTCATATGCTGACTTCTATACTGGGAGTTACACAAAAACATGCCTTCCATCCATACAAAAATACTCCGTCCCATTGACATGACTTTTCAAATTCATTATGCAAAAGGTATGGGTTATGCAAAAAAATAATAATAATATATTATCCGTGCTCAAAAGCATAAGGAAGAGTGATAAAAAAATAAAATAAATATGAAAGATAGCCCATATCTGAAAAGAAAAGTAAAATGAAGAGTCACGCAAAAGGGAGTTTCACCAAAAAATTCCACACACATGCACATCTTGATCTGATTGTATGACTTATTTTCTCCACTGGATCCGGTTTTTGACTTTGCAAGATATGCAATGCAAGTATGCTTCCTTTCTATATCCTACCCTGAGCTCCACAAAAAAGGCCTTATTAGAAGTAGGAAGAAAAAGAGACGATACAGTGCCTTGGTGAGGAATAATACACATTGAGCGATCTGAGAGAATCATTTGAGGAGCGAAGTTATGTTTTGATTTGAAAATGAAAAAACCAAGTTATTTAGCAGGAAGAGTAGAGTTTTCTTGATTATTCATATTGGCTAACATGTTATGATAAAGAAGCTTGAAGAAAGGTATCGGCTATGAAAGGGGCAGTGCTAGAGAAGTCAAGGTGTTGAAGCGAATTGCATCGGCTAGGAGATTGAGACGCTGGATTTACAGAATTTCGAAGCATGAATCCTTCATACTCCGAAACTGGGGGGCATGTGTTGACACCAGATTTTTGCACCAGATATGCTGAGTAATGAGGTGACGTGGTAAGGCTGGTGGACCCATTGACTGATCAAAGCCGAAGATGACAGAGAAGGAAGCCGATATGCAGAAGAGATCCGATGAAGCAGGAATTCGACCCGGTAACGAGTACAAGAGGAAAGACGCGTCGGCTGGGAAGGAAGCGCATCATATGCAGGGACTATTTCCTTTTCAGAAGGCATATGGGAGTCCCGTTTTATCTTTAACTTAGTTTACTTTATTCGCAAGTTAGCTTGGTCCGATCAGGACTCTCCATGACCAGGGTATAAATATGAACCCTCGTCCATTGTAAAAACTATTCTCACAATCAATACAACCCGGCTTCACGCCAAAACCCTAGTAGTAGTTACTGACGAAGCTCATTGGTGGACGGGCTGCATCAGTTCTGATCTCCGGCTTACCAGTAAGTTAGTCAATTTATCGAACTAGTATAGGCTTTGAATTGAGGCGCATCGCCCTTTCTCGTTTATACTGTTCAACCGATTTATCTCTGGATAATCAAGATTGATATAGATTCCCCACGTCGGAGCTAGATCAATATTGATTATTCAACAGATTATCGTTTATCGGACTGCACTTTAAGCCTAGATTCCCTTCGTCGGAGCTAGGTATCAAGATTAGTCTAGATTCCCTACGTCGGAGCTAGAGTAATCTTGGTTACTAAAGGTAGTCTTTGCGGTTTGTTGGAGTTGCTAGATTGGTTTAGATCTACGCCATGTGAATCAATTCTACTTCTTCAACGGCTTTGAGCATTGGTCTTGGTCCGATTTAAGCAATATTTATCTTACAGCATCGTTCTAGGTCCGATCCTGCTTTGTGGTTTAATCTAGTTGTTCTTTGAGTATTGCACTGGTGTAGATTCCCTACGTCGGAGCTGGATCTTTACAATACGATTAGATTAATCTTTGATTGTCATGCTTGGTCTAGATTCCCTACGTCGGAGCTAGATCTTTATAATGCGCTTAGATTAATCTTTGACTGTTATGCTTGGTCTAGATTCCCTACGTCGGAGCTAGATTCATCTTGATTAGTCAAAGGAAGCTTTGATTATGCCTTATTGCTATTTGAATGTTAAGTGTGGTGTAGATTCCCTACGTCGGAGCTGGATCTCGCTTAATTGTTTGGTAGCATATCTTAGAATCAGAACGAATCTGTTAATGTTTTACCTGCTTATTTTGTTTAATCTGATCAACACCTGTGCGAGCATCTTGTTTAATTGACAGGTTGATGAATCGAGTCTGATTATCTAGCTATCTGATCTGATCATAGTTGGAGAAATCTAGATTCCCTACGTCGGAGCTAGATTTCTCTGAAAAGGCTATAGTCGGATTGGTTGGTTAAATGGTCCGATAAGATGAGTCAAACTGGCAACTAGACAAGGTGGACAATGTATCGGCTTACACTTTGATTATTTAATATCTTGTTTCAAGACACAGCTGATCCATTATTTTACATATTGGCCTTGCTTTACGCTTTATTTCATTATTCAAAGGCTGATCTGTTATATCAATCAAGGTCTGATCCTGATTGGTCCGATTCTGAGGTCCGATTTGGTGTCTGATTGAGGTCCGATCACTCGGTCCGATTGACGTCATCAATGAGGTCCGATTTTGAGGTCCGATCGGTATCGGCCGATATGTGTCTGATTGGGTCTTGGCTAAAATTCGACGTTACTCCATCGTCTGAAATAGAGCCGGCACAATCAAAGAGCAATTTAACTGTTTTATTCCCTTATCAATTTCAGGTCAAATTGACTGGCACGCTGCGAACCTGAACTGGAGTGTAGACTGGCACTGGAGCGAAGCTGATCTCCCTGGTCTTCGTGTGCTGACCGCGGGGAATACGACCGCCGATTTTTCGTGTCAACAATCATCTTGGCGAAGACTCTCAGATCGATGACAAACATCAACCCAGATAACTTGGAGCCATCTGACACACCTTTGGTCGGCTTCGGGGGGAAGCGCACCGCAACATTGGGGAAAATCACATTACCAGTATCCTTTGGCGACACATCAAATGCAAGAACAGAGTTCATTACCTTCGACGTCGTTGACATATTCTTCGACTACAATGTTATCTTTGGCAGAGGAGTCATAAATGCCTTCGACATCATCATAAGGCAAGCTTTCTTGTGCATGAAAATGCCAGCTCTCAAAGGGGTCATTACAGTCTATGGTGACCAAACAGAGGCAAGAAGAATTGAATATGCCAACACCCCAGGCCAGCGAAAAGTCCATGTCCTCGAAGAAATTGATCCCATTTACCCAGAGGAGAAGCCAAAAGCTGACAAAGACAGCAAAACTATGCAAGGGGCAACAGAAACCAAAGAGGTGCAATTGCAGCCAGACGTCTTCGATAGAAAAGTCATCATCGGCTCAGATCTTGAGCCAGACGAAGAAGAAAGACTCATCGAGTTCTTGAGAAATAACAAAGATGTCTTCGCATGGTCAAGCAAAGATTTGCCAGGCGTTGACAGAAGCATAGTTGAGCACAAACTATCAATCAGCCCTGACATGAGGCCGAAGAAGCAGAAACTGAGGAAAATGTCCGAAGAAAAAGTGAGCGCAGACAAGGCCGAAGTGCAAAGGCTGCTCGATGCGAACGTTATACGCGAAGTCGAATATCCCAAGTGGCTAGCAAACACTGTGCCCGTGAAAAAGAAAAATGGCAAGTGGAGAATGTGCATTGACTTCACCGATCTCAACAAAGCATGTCCCAAAGGTGATTTCCCACTCCCAAGAATTGACAAGATTATTGATCAGGCTGCTGCAAGTGAGATGATGTCTCTCCTCGATTGTTTCTCTGGTTATCATCAGATCTGGATGAAAAAAGAAGACGAAGAAAAAACCAGCTTCATCACTCCTCTTGGTACATTTTGCTTCATCAGAATGCCAGAGGGGCTTCGCAATGCTGGTACCACTTTCTGCCGCATGTCCAGCACCGTATTCAAAGAAGAACTATTCAAATCCATACTTGCATATGTTGATGACATCTTGGTCAAAAGCGTCAAGAGACAAGATCATGTCTCAGACTTGGCAGTTGCCTTCGCTCGAATGAGACAGGCGGGTCTCAAGCTCAACCCGGAGAAATGTGTCTTCGGAGTGACCAGAGGGAAAATACTCGGCTGTCTGGTATCAGCCAATGAAATCGAAGCCAACCTAGATAAGATCAATGCAATCCTCAACATGGAAGAGCCAAAATGCATTAGAGATGTGCAAAAACTCTCTGACAGAATTGCAGCACTCAACAGATTTATTGCTAAGGCAGCTGAGCGCAGTTTACCTTTCTTTGCAACTCTCAGAAATGCATCAAAGTTCGAATGGGGAGAAGAGCTGACAATTCCAGACCCGAAGGTACCGCTACTGCTATACATCGCAGCCTCGCAGTCAGCCGTCAGTGCTGCACTTATTGCTGAGAAACTGATTGAGGGCAGAAAAATACAGCAGCCAGTGTATTATGTGTCTGAGGCCCTGGCCGGATCGAAGCTATTCTAGACCGAAATTGAGAAAATGATTTATGCAGTGGTGATGGCATCCAGAAAGCTAAGGCATTATTTTGAGGGGCACAATATTAAGGTGCTGACAGATCAACCACTTAAAGAGCTACTGAGCAACAAGGAAGCTTCAGTAAGAATACGCAAATGGGCTGCAGAGCTGTCAGAATATGTGGTCGATTTCGAGCGAAGAACCGCAGTCAAATCACAAGTCCTAGCTGACTTCATAGCCGAGTGGACATCGCCTTCGGCACAGAATATGACTAGAGAGGAAAACTGGCTAGTACACAGTGATGGCGCATGGGGGGATAAAGGAGCTGGCATCGCAGCTATTGTACAATCGCCTTCGGGCGTGAAAATGAGATATGCAGCGAACCTAGAGTTCTGCAAAAACAGCGATAGAAGTACGAACAACGTTGCTGAATATGAAGCCGTGCTACTGGGGCTCAGGAAAGCGAAGGTGCTGGGGGCGCAGCGCTTCATTGTGAAAACAGACTCAAAGGTGATGGCAGACCACATCGAAAAAGAGAGTATTGCAAAGCAACCTGAGCTGATCAAATACCTCAATATAGTCCGAGCAATGAAGAAAAAATGCAATGGTTTCACAATCGAATACACCCCGAGGGCAAAGAATGAAGAAGCCGATGCACTGGCTAAAGCAGTAGCAAAAGGGGACAAGTTGCCACCCGACGTCTTTTTCCAGACACTAACAACGCCTTCGATCAAGGAACTTGATGAGCAGCCAAGTCTGATCAACGCAATAAACTCAGAAGATTGGAGGTCTTCTACAATGACATACCTCAAAGGATACTATGAACCAATTGATGAAGAAGATCTCAAAACCATGCAACAGAGGGCAAGATCATATCAAATTATTAACAATGTCTTATACAAGAAAGGAGTTGTGGCCCTTGGCTTCGCTGCGTTTCCATCAGCGAAGGCAGAGAGTTAATTCAAGAGATACACAGTGGTCTATGCGGAGCTCACTTTGGAGCGAGGGCAATTGTGGGGAAGGCAATGAGACAAGGGTTTTATTGGCCTTCAATCATCAATGACGTAACAAATACAGTCAAGACTTGCGACGAATGTCAAAAATGTGCGGCAACCAGAAAATCACCTTCGGAGTCATCACAGCTGATAACTCCAACCTGGCCATTGCAGAGATGGGGCATCGATCTGGTGGGTCCTCTTCCCACGGCTCAAGGAAACCTTAAATATGCAATAGTTGCAGTGGAATATTTCACCAAGTGGATTGAGGCAAGGCCACTAGCAAATATCACGGCGAAGACAGTTATCAAATTCTTCTGGCAGCAAATCGTTTGCAGATTTGGAGTCCCAAGGGAAATTACAGTAGATAATGGGAAGCAGTTTGACTGTGACGAATTCAGGCAATACTGCATGTCCATAGGGACGAAGGCAAGATTCGCATCAATATATCACCCACAGTCCAATGGCGCAGTCGAGAGAGCAAATGGCATCATCTTCACCGCCATCAGGAAATGCCTCACAAATTGCAAGAAAAAAGGCAAATGGGTAGAAGAAATGCCGAAGGTAATCTGGGCTCACAACACCACCACATCAAGAGCAACTCAGTTCACACCATTCAAGCTATTATATGGCGAAGAAGCAATGTGTCCCGAAGAAATTCTTCACAAGGGACTTCGCACTCAGCAGGAAGCACCAAAAGACAGCGAAGCTATAGATAAAGATCTTACAGAAATCTGCAGGCTGCAAGCAGCTAAAAACATTTCCAAGTATCAAGAAGAAACCAGGAAATGGCGTGACAAGAAAGTGGTAAGGAAAGACATAAAGATAGGCGACTGGGTGCTAAGGAAGAACCCAAGTATGCCTTCGGGAAAATTGCATAACAAATGGGAAGGCCCATTCCTAGTCATCAAGAGCAACAGACCTGGATCATTCCGTTTGGGGGATGAAGAAGGCAAAGAGCTGCCGCATTCATGGAATGCGGACAGCCTGCGAAGGTACTACCTGTAAGCATCATGTAACAATTGGCTTCGTAGTCTATAAACGAAGTCAATTGATAGAATAGATTTTCATTTTTTCCTTCAAACAGGCCCGTACTCTTTTCCTCACAGGGGAACCCTTACCAAGGGGTGAGGTTTTTAATGAGGCGGTGCTAACTGTAACTCGTGAGAAATATATGAACGAGGCATTCCCCAAAAAAGTTGCATCGAAAGCGATTGGCTTCGGCCAAGTCGCTAGTATTCGATAAACTGAATAGAACTGAAATGACACTACCAAAGGTAAGGCCAATTCAGATCTAAAATGCTTACTTTAAGGAGTAAAAGGGCTTCGGCTCAAATTACTTTTTCATACACAAAAATGCTTACTCTGAGGAGTAAAAGGGGCTTCGGCTCAAATTACCATTTCATACACAAAAATACTTGCTCCAAGAAGCAAAAGGGGCTTCGGCTCAAGATAGTTTCCATACGCAAAAATACTTGCTCTAGGGAGTAGTTCTGGCTCAGATTATTCTTTCATACACACAGCTCTCTCTGAGGACTATAAATGGCTTCATCTACGACTGATCCTCATACGCAAAAAGCTACAGAGACCGCCATGCGAGCGCGTCGAACGAGAAATACAAACTCGATTTGGAGGGAGGAGGCGTTTCTCTCGAAAGCAAAGACAAATCAAGTTTCATCTTTTCGTTCAAAGCGCACAACCACACGAGCGATTTTTTCACATAATAAATACATTCATCTTCGCATGAATAATCACAAACTCGCTTCGGGGGGAGGAGGCATTTCTCTCGAAAGCAAAGACAAAGCGAGTTCATCTTCATACATACGAAGATGGAATTACATCATAAGTCCCATTCATTTACACAACACTTTCAGAACATTTCAAACACATAACCATAAAACTGTTTGCCAGATCTCCTAAACCGAGGAGCATTATAGACGCACGCAAAGTCATTAACATCAGGACTAACTTCCAATGGCTCCGTCTTTGGAATTCCCAGGGAAATAGCTTCGGCATTCCTCTTCGCAGCAAGCTCAACTCGATCGGAGCCGTGAGCAATAAACGCTGTGAAAAAATCAAAAACACTGAACTCGGTGTCGCGATAAAACTCGTGACAATACTCCAAAAAACTATGATGACTAGAGTTTGGATAAAGCCATTGAAATTCCCTCCATGCGAAGCCAGAAATACAAAGCTGCCCATCACGCATGGCCAGCGGAGTAAGCGAAAGCATTTCATCACCCTGGATATACACAAATGTACAAGTTCAAAAGAGCTGCTCGTTCAATAAGTCCTAGCACTAGTTACAATTCAAAAGGTCCTTAGACCTGTGGATCGACATTTGAGGCTCCTTGAGTACTCTGTCTCTGCGAAGAAGAAGTGCCGGCTTCGCCGGTAGCGGGCACAGCTGCAGCAGAACTTGACCCAGCTCCGGCTTCGGCAGCTTCCTTAGCAGGAGCTTCTCTTGCAGCGGCTTTGGCCTCAGCCTTTTGCTTCTTCAGCTCTTTCGACTGAGAATACAAAAGCTATAA
This sequence comes from Alloteropsis semialata, assembly GCA_004135705.1. Lineage (NCBI taxonomy): Eukaryota > Viridiplantae > Streptophyta > Magnoliopsida > Poales > Poaceae > Alloteropsis > Alloteropsis semialata. Next base: position 48,423,495 of record CM014274.1, on the reverse strand, counting down.
TATAAAACAATGAAAAATTAAGGACAAAAAAGAATCAAAGTTGAAAGCGAGGGTAAATAACAAAATACCTTCGCGAGACGTTCTCGGATCAAATTCTGAGCTGCCGAACGACCACTGGCAATCCAAAACTGCTTGAGAAAGAGTGCCTTGGCTTGCAAAATTTTCAACGGAAAATACCCAGTATCGGCAGGATCCCTGGGCGCCGGGTAAGGATAACCTTTCCGAAGCAAAGCATTGTAATGATCGCAGCCGTTGTCCGAGAGAACCTTCAGCAAATTGCAGGAGCAGAGATTGACAGCGAAGTCACTTAGAGTTTCTATGACTGTCGGAAGCGAAGCAAACTCATTGTCAATCCAACTAAAGAGCTTCTCCAAGCTATACTCCTTATTGGGAAAGGCAGCCGGCTCCGCACCAAACTGTCGCAAGGCTTCCTTGTATAAGCGATACAATTTCAAGCCTCGCTCCCAAGCAACATCAGCCACATTCTCATTCTCCTTGCGAAGGTTAAGGTTTGATGTGCGCAGCTGCACAGCCTCACGCTCAATGTTTTCGCTGCGAGACCGATATGTGTCGACATCGCTTGAAAGTTTTTCCTTCGCAACATTGAGGGTGTTCACCTCACCTTTCAGCACAGAAATCAATTCAGTGTCCTCAACAATTTTCTTGCGAAGGCCTTCCAAGGTGTCATCTTTATCAACAATTGTAGCCTCCAAGGCAGCAACCTTTTCCTTAAGGGAATCGGCTTCGCTAGCTTTAGCCTCTAAAGCCATGACTTTGTCCTTCAAAGAATCATTCTCAGCGATAATAGATACTCGATCTTGGCGAAACTGAGCCTTTTCACTTTCAAGATCCTGCTTAATTCTATCAATAGTTGCCTGGATCTGGAGAAGCTCTGCCTTTTCCCTTCGCAACTTCTCTAGCTCTGCTCGTTCAGCAGCAACTAAGTTGAGGTTGGGAACCTGAGCGGCCAACTCGTTGATAGCTACAACAACCTATGGTAGAAAATAGTTTAGTATTATGAAATAAACGAAATGGAGCTAAAATCAAAAACAAGATCACAAGACGAAGGCAATGAGGACATACCTTCATTCCCGAAGCCAAAATAGTGGAACATGTGCTTTCAGGATCAAGTGTCTGGATAAGTCGTTGATATTCTGCAAGAAAAAAACGATGATAACACTGTTATCTTCGCAATATAGCCAAAGGAAAAACCAGCTATAATCCCAAACAAAAAACACCTTTCAAATCAAAGTCTCGAAGAGGCCCACCTTCACGCACGCGAGGTGGCACATCTCCCTCGCCACCTAGTAAACGGGTCTCAATCGCATTAGCATAAAACAGAAGAGCAAGTAACGCTGCCAAAGGAAAAAGTGAAGAAGCAACATGAGTACCTTCGGGAAAAGGAATACTTCCACCCATATCAATATCCATATAAGACATATAAGATGCAGAAGCGGCAGCCCTCTCAGCAGCTTCGGAAGTCTCAGCTTCGGCAACCTCCTTTCCCTTAGCTTCGGCATCAACATCAATTGTCCCGGCAGCATGGGCCAGAACCTCCAAAGAATCTTGAACAGGAGGGGAGGAAGTCAAAGTCGTCGACGGAAGGCTAACCGTCAAAACGTTAACTGCAGTTTCGGCTCTGGACTCTTCATAGCCAACCTCAACATGAACCTCCTCCGGCACATTCTCCATAATGGGAGCATCCCGAGCAGGAGTCTCCTCAAACATACTAATATCAATGCCATCATCAAACAGGTTCGGAACCCGTACATCTTCAGCCGCTTCATCAACGCCTTCACAAGTAATATCGACATCAAACATGGGATTCCGCGTCAAGTAGTCTCCTAGCAAAGGAAGACTGGTGCCTTGAAAATAATTCCCAAAGAGAGCAACCTCACATAAGAAAATATCATCTCCGCTCCGGGGAGCTGAGCTCATAAACCCGGTGACTGGCGAAGCCGGCCGCTGCATGGGAGCCGAGTGGGGCTGGCCGAGGAGGACGAGGTGGAAGACCACCTCGCGAAGACGAAGAGGTGACCCTGGTAGCCGGAGCCGCAACCGATAAGGGTACGGCAGCAATTGGCGGCTCTTGGCGGCGCCTCTTCTCCGCAGCTTCATGAGAGCTGCTGCCTCGCTTAGCTGGCGTCACGAAAGAAGTTGCCTTCGCAACTCCCCTTTTCACACGGCCGCCTCCGTGCCCAGGTTGTCCTCCTCCGCGAGCGACACGCGAGGGAGCAGAGTCATCCTCATCTTGCTCTTTCGCCTTCGACATTCCTTTCTTATCCTTCTCCTTCTTATCTTTCTTCTTACCCTTAGGAGTAGGAACCTCCCGTTCATCATAAGAAATTTGCAACTCTTCAAAAACTCTATTAATTCTAACATGCACAAATTTTCCTTCGGACATGCGATGCTCCTTCGAGCTATACGGTCCAAGAATATCAATGGCTTCACGCTCCACTGTAGCAACAAACTCAGCTGCAGTCATACCTTCGGGAAGCCTGGCCCCAAAGTGAGGGAAGCAAACTCGTGTATGCTCACGAAAAGCTTTCCATTCAACCTTGTAAGGCGCCCAGTCGGCAGCCAGGAAATAGTGTCCACAAGCAAGGTAAGCGGCAATACCTTCTTCAATCAAGTCGCGGCTGCAAATCATTTGCGAAGCCGCCTGAAATGCTTTCCAGCACTCAGTAAACCCAGCACTTTCCACATTGAAAGGCGGGCAAGAAACAAACTTAAGCCACTCAATATGGCTGTGCAGAGGATAGGAGACAGACATCGTCCCATCGTCCTCAGTTTTTTCCTCCGAAGGCACCCGAACATAAAACCAATATTTCTGCCAATCTTTGGTCCACTTGTTTCTGTTAGCAAAGGAAGTCTCCACCTTCGCAAAATGAGACCCCCGGCGGCGCCCTGTGAAAGTGACACAATCAAAGTCCGGGCTGAATAACTCGCCGTCGACTTCAAATGATTTGCTCTGATTGTGTCCTTCATACAACCGAAGGAAACCGTCAACTGTAACGGCTGCGTCATGCGTCTTCACAGCCCAAAAGAATCGAAGGAGATGGCTGATGGCATTCGGCGTAAGATGATGCAACTGTAAACCATAAGGTGCCATCATTTTTGCGATGACATTGTCAATGGGCATCTTCAAGCCCGCAATGAAAAAATCCGTAAACACCACGGCTTCATCTTCGCGAGGGTCAGGGGTGGTATCATTACCGGGAGCACGGCCCCAACCCTCAGGAAAATATCCTTTTTCCTCATAGAACTTGATATCACGTTTGCCGACCTTAGACTTGCCGAAGACAAGTGTCTTCGCCCTTTTGGAAGGATCCACTAGATCTTCAACGTCAGCTTCCACGTCATCGAGATCTTCCTCCTCGCCATCATCCTCATCATCAGCATGTTCGTCGTCAGTGCCTCCAACAACGAGAGTCTCCTCCTCAATCTGATGAGCAAGTTGCTCAGCTTCGGTATCGTCCAATCCACGATGGGGAGAGGCTCCCGCTTGTTGGGCATCGGGGCTGCCTTCGCCAGCCATATCAATGAGAATAGCAGTTTGCTTGATGCGCGCCGCTGCAGGAATGATAACAAATGTCATTACCTAAGCGAAGAAAATTCGAAAGAATGTGTCAAAATATGAAGAGAATCTTACTTGCAAAAACTGCCCCAGAAGAGAAGACGACGTGAACACGAAAGCAAACGACAGCTCACGACCCGAGCGAGCGAAGAAGTATTCGCAGCTGAAAGCGATTAACAGCGAAAGCGAAGAAAGGTAAAAAGGGGGGACCCCTTCGGTCCTATTTATAGGGCAGTAAAAAATCGACCGTTACCGTGGCTCGAAATTCAAAAAGGCCCAAAAAAATAAAAATAAAAATAAATCATGAAAAATCAAAAGTGACAAATGCGAAGCCAAATTCGAGAGCGAAGGCATCGACTCGGGACTTACTCCAACGGGAGGAGGCGTTTCTCTGGCACAGGCGAAGGCAATCCTAAGTATTCGAGGACATCGGCCTGTTGGAGAAAGCCCTCGTCCGCGAGGGGCTACTGTTGGGGGATTGGCTTATCTAGGAAACACCTTCACCCGTTGGTTTGATTGTAAACCCAAGGCATTTGCCTTCGCCATCTACACCTACAAGGCTTTTGCCTTCGCCAAGTCATCAGACGCTGAGAGACAGTACGATTTGTGGTTAAGGCGAAGGCATTGTGTGGCTTCTCATTGTCTTCGCTACACCCAACTACCTTTTATGGAGATGCGAAGGTAATGTTCAAATATTGTGTATACTCGGATCATCTTGTTATACAGGCCGAAGGCGAGTCCGAGCGATAGCATGGCGCTCTATTCTCCTCTGACCAGGAGAAGGTGTCGCTCGGACAGACGGGCATCAGCTGGTGAAGGCGACAGAGAAGTACTGGATGGTGAAGGCGAGCCAAGGGTCGCTGAAGGCACGGTGAAGGCAGCGTGGACCAAGTCTAAACCAAGTCAAAGACGGAGTTGCTGGTCTACGCATTCACATTGTGACACATGAATGTACTCTTATGCCCCTGGGGAGTCTAAGTTGTTAAGTCTAGAGGGTGATGCCTGATTCCCAGGGGTGTAAGGGGAATGTAAAAAGTGCCTCTTGACCTCCCTATAAAAGGGAGCCTCCCACCAACGTGTAAAGGGCTGATTCCCAAGAACACTATTGATAAGTAATTTACTGTTGCTTGTCTCTGTTCTCTGTCTTGGCTGTTGTCTGGGTTTATCGGTTTCGGCTATATCCCAACACACACGTTCGGGACGGGGCCACCATTAGCCCACTGAAGGCGGTATGTCCCTGGCAAGACGACTTCCTTGACGATGAAAGGTCCTTCCCAAGAGGCCGACAACTTGTGCTGGTCCTTAGTGGACATGACTCGGACTAGGGCCAAGTCGCCAACATTCAGGGATTGTTCCCAGACGTTCTTGTCATGGTATCGCCGGACTTGCTGCTCGTGCCGGGCGTGCTGGATCAGGGCGGCGAGTCGGTGCTCCTCCACGATGTCGATGTAGAACCGCCGACTTGTTTCTGCTTCGCCTTCCTCATAGTGTTGGATGCGCGGGACACCGTAAGCGAGGTCGGCTGGGAGGACGGCTTCGGAGCCATATACCAGGAATAATGGGGTATAGCCGGTTGCCCGGCTCTTCTGTGTTCGTAGGCCCCACACAATGTGAGGGTACTTCTTTGGCCCACCGGCTGGCGTGCTTGCTGACGTCTTCGTACATGGCCTTTTTGGGCGAGTCCTGGACCATGCGGTTGGCTCGCTCAACTTGGCTATTGCACCTGGGGTGCGCCGAGGAAGAGTAGTAGACGTCGATGCAGTTGTTCTGACAGAAATCCCAGAACTCGTGTCCTGTGAACTCGGATCCTAGGTCGGTGACGATGCGGTTCGGAATACCGAACCGGTGAGTGAGTTCTTCAATGAACTTGGCAGCTGTAATAGACTTGGTGTCGGTCACAATATTGTACTCGATCCACTTGGTAAACTTGTCAACTGCCACCAAAAGGTGCTTGAATCCGCCGGGGGTGGTTTTAAATGGCCCGACGTTGTCGAGCCCCCATACCGCGAACGACCAAGATGGGGGCATCGTTCGGAGCGCCTGAGCTGGCAGGTGTTTTTGCTTCTGGAAGAACTGGCACCCGGTACAATGGTGCACCAGGTCCTTGTTGTCGAAAAGGGCCGTGCGCCAGTAGAACCCTGCCCTATAGGCTTTGCCGACTAGGGTCCCAGCGGCAGCGTGGTTGCTGCACGTGCCTGAGTGAATTTCCTGTAGGAGGCTAATGCCTTCATCACGAAGGACACACTTCATGAGTATGCCAGTGGAAGCCGCTTTTCTGTACAAGGCATCGCTGATGACGACATAGTTTATTGAGTGCCGAGCTAGCTTTTCAGTTTCCTCCTTTGTTCCTGGTGACCAGCTTTCCGTGAGAAAAGCGATGAAGGGGGCGCGCCAGTCTGCTTCTACCAGGAGAACTTCATTGGTCACCAGGCCACTCGAAAGTGGTTCCGGGTCGGGAATAGGGCTACCGTCTTCAAGCATCTTGATGGATGGGGTTCGTAGGTCTTGTACAAAAACGCTGACTGGCACTGGGCCCTGGTGGACCTTAGCTTAGATAGGACATCGGCGGCGACGTTGTCTTCCTGTAGGACGTGCTGGAGCTCGAGCCCATAGAAGTGGGCTTCAAGCTTGCGGACCTCAGCACAGTATGCGCTCATGGTCTCTTTTGTCATGTCCCAGTTCTTGTTGACTTGCTTGATAACTAGCTTGGAGTCGCCATAGCACATGAGCCGCTTGATGCCGAGTGACACCGCGATTCGGAGACCGTGGATAAGGGCTTCATATTTGGCCCCATTGTTGGTGGCATGGTAGTGTATCTGGCGGACATATTTTAGGTGCTGCCCCTCCAAGGAGATGAACAGCACTCCTGCACCGGCTCCCTCAAGCTTGAGGACACCGTCGAAGTACATCTTCCAATGCTTCGGCCACTCCTCTGGGGTTGGCGCTTGTATCTCTGTCCACTCGGCCACGAAGTCAGCCAGGATTTGAAACTTGATGGCCTCCCGTGGCTCAAAGTTGATGGTGTGCTCACCGAGTTCTATGGACCACTTCACTATTCACCCATTGGCATCCCGGTTGTGCAAGATGGCACCGAGTGGGAAGTTCGAGATGACTCGGATGATGTAGGCTTGGAAGTAGTGGTGTAGCTTCCGGGCAGTGATCAGGAGCACGTAGAGCAGCTTCTGAGGATGAGGGTACCGGACCTTGGAGTCACTGAGTACCTCGATGACGAAGTATACAGGGCGTTGAACCTTGTATGGGTGGCTTTCCTCTTGTCATTCGACGACCAGGGTCGTGCTAACCATGTGTGTGGTGGCTGAGTTGTATAGCAATAGCTCTTCCCCTGGGGTCGGTCCCGTGAGCACTGGGGGGGTGACTAGGAAATCCTTGAGGTCAGTCAGGGCCTTGATAGCGCAGGGGTCCATTCGAACTTGTCCGCCTTCTTTAAGATTTTGAAGAACGGAAGTCCTTTCTCACCAAGCTTGCTGATGAATCGGCTCAGGGCCACCATCATTCCTGTAAGCTTCATGATGTCCTTCTTGCACTTGGGCTCCTCGAGGTTGCGTATGGCGTCCAGCTTGACTGGGTTCGCCTCGATGCCGTGTTGGCTAACCAGGAAGCCCAGGAGCTTTCTTGATTTCGTCGGGTTTAGCTTCCACCTAAAGCGCCGCAAGTTGTTGAAGGTTTCCTAGAGGTCGGCGATCAGGGAGTCGGCGTTGTACGTCTTGACGACGACATCGTCCATGTAGGCTTCGATGTTTTGGCCGATTTGGCTTTGCAGGCAGCCCTGGATGGCCTTATGGTACGTGGCGCTGGTGTTTTTCAGCCCGAAGGTCATCGTCTTGTAGCAATAGATGCCAAGTGGGGTGATGAACGCTGTTTCGTCCTGATCAGACGTCTTAAGGGCTATCTGGTGATAGCCCAAGTAGCAGTCTAGGAAACAGAGGAGTACGCAGCCAGACGTGGAGTCTACGACTTGGTCAATTCGAGGAAGATGGAAGGGGTCTTTAGGGCAGTAGCGGTTGAGATCCGTGTAGTCGATGCACATTCTCCATTCACCGGATTGCTTCTTTACAAGTATAGGGTTTGTAAGCCACTCAGGATGTTTGCATTCTCTAATGAAACCGATAGATAGGAGCTTATTCAACTCTACCCTAATGGCCTCCTTTCGATCTTGGGCGAATCGGTGTAGCTTCTACTTGACAGGCTTCGCGTTCTTGCTCATGTCCAAGGAGTGCTCAGCCTTTTCCCTCGGGACTCCTGGCATGTTGGACGGCTTCCATGTGAAGATATCCCAGTTATCCCGGAGGAAGGAGGTGAGCGCATCTTCCTATTTAGGAGTGAGCCCTGGCCCTATGATGGCCGTTTTGGCAAGGTCGTTGAGTCCCAAGCTGATCGCTTCGAGGGCTTCTGCGGGCGTTAGCGCTGTGGGCTACTGCTTCTACTCCAGGAGGACTGGCTCCCCGGTCGCCGCCTTGGGGGCTGCTTCTACCAGTAGAGCGTTGTTGCCGAGTTGTCAGCACAGCTCGACTATCTTGATGGCTTCCCCGTCACACTCGAACGAGGTCTTGATGTCTCCACGGATAGAGAGGACTCCATTGGGCGCCGACATCTTTAAGACCAGGTATGTGTGGTTCGCTATGGCCATGAACCAAGCCAACATGGGCCTGCCAAAGATGACATGATAGGAACTCTGGAAGTTGGCTACCACAAAGTATAAGAACTCCGTGCGGTAGTTGTCTGCCATGCCAAATGTTACTGGCAGGGCAACCTTCCCTATCGGGTAAGAAGCTTTTCTCGGCACTATGCCAAAAAACAAATCTTCGGCGCTCAGGAGTCAACTGTAGTCAAACCCCATGTTGTTGAGAGTGCTAGTGAAGATGATGTCCAGGGCGCTCCCGCCATCGACCAGGACCTTGGAAAGGAGAACCCATTCAACGACAGGGGCGACGACGAGTGGGTACGATCCTGGCTTGGGTAAGTGAACCCAGTGATCCGCGCGGCTGAAGGTGATAGGCATCTCCGACCACTGGAGTTATTCCATGAGCTTGGTTGAGACCAGCTTCACCTCGCACTTGTGGAGCTTTCCCTTGCGCCTGTCCAGGAAGGCGCTGGGCCCCTCGATGATGACGTTGATGTGGCGGTCGGTGTGCTGGAAGTCGCCATTAGCACCACGCCTGGGAGCCTCCTCGGGAGCAGCGGGTTGGCGCTCATCATCTTGATGACGTGGAGCTTCTCGACGGGCCGGAGCCTCGCGGTGGTGATCATCGCCACGACGGTAGTCGTCGCGGGGGTCGCAGTCCTTCCTGCGGTGGTAGTCATCACGCCGGTCGCGATCGTTGTGACCGTCACGGCGGTAGTTGTTGTAGCGGCCGCCGTTGTTGTTATAGCGTTGTTTCTTGGTCGGTGGCATAGCGCCGAGTTCCTTGAGCAGCACATGGTAGTTGCGAAGAGTGTGCTTGGTGTCCTTATGAAAGGGACACTAGTAGTTCAGGGTATCGTGGAACTCTGCCGAGAGGAACCTAGGTTCCGCCCGACCATCTTCTTCTGCTAGGGCTACAAGGGGCTCGGGGCCTGCCTTGCATCCACGCGATGGCTCATGGCGTTTCGAGCTCTCAACTTGGTCGTCATCCTCCAGCCACTTGTGCTTGTTTTTGAACTGGGCCTGTTCGGCCTCATCTGCTCGGATCTCGAGGTTAACCACATCCATCAGTTGGGTGACTGACTTTGGATTGGCCTTGAAGAACGTTCTGAACAGCGGGTTGTCGATGAGTCCGCACTTGTATGCGTCGATGACGTCGCGGTCCTCAACGTTGGTGAGCTTGTTGCGGTTGTTGAAGAAGCGATTCATGTACTCCCGAAGGCTTTCGCCCTTCCTCTGCTTTACATCGTCCAAGTCGAATGTTGACGGTCCTTATAACATAAAATCCAACCGTCACTAGGTTCAGAAACCAATAAAGATCAAGGCATAACTTAGACATTAGTATTCAAATAATGGTATACCATGCATATCTGGAATATATTTGAGTACAGGGACTACGGTGCAAAAGATAGGCGAAACTGGGCACAGGCCCAGGTCGGCCGACCTGTCTAGGTCGGGCGACCTGGCCTGAACCCCGATCAAGCTCAATTTCGACACAGGTCAAGAAGCACACTAAGGAAGGATCATGAACGTTGAATCATCGTCGGTTCAAGTCAAGGGTGAGGATGAGCCATGTGTCATTCCCACGGATTGAAGGGCCCACACATCAACACAATTGCACCCAAACGGAGTATACCCACCTGGAACCGTCATAAGGACCCACATGGAAGTCTACCAGAGAAGAGTGGGGCCGAATGGCGGCTGAACCAGGTCGGCCGACCCAGCTAGGTCGGCCGACCTGGCCCTGCGGCCGTTTCGCTTCCCCCTTGACCAGTACCTGTAAACCGTCATTAGGAGTTCATCAGAGCCATGCAATGCTGAAGACGGTGGATCCAAGGGTCGGCCGACGTGGGCAATTCGGCCGACCTAGGCCCACCTCCAAACTGCCTCAACCGCCTCTGGCCGGCTCCGACTGCCTATGTGATGCTATAAATACCTGCAAAGGGCGCCGTACTCAACACATACCAGAAGAAGAGCTCTCCTTTGCTACAAGCTTAGTCTTAGTCTTAGTAGTGATAGTCATAGTGTTAGATCTTCTGAAGGGCTTCCGGAGGAGTCTTGGTAAGTTCTAGAGTTCAGTTCTTGTATTCTCTTACTTACTTGTAATACTCTGAGCTTAATGGAAATACCTTCATATTTATGCTGTATGCCTCAGTTATACCTTATCCACTTAGTATATACTACTTATGTCTTACACCTCAATCAAGTGAATGTGTTGAGGCCATAATACCAGGGTGCCCGATCACGTGGACTACCGACTCCGAACGATCAAGACTCCGAACAAGACACGATGGTCGGATCGCAGGAGGAAAAACCCGAAGATAGCTAGAGTCCTACTAGATTTAGGTCTGTTTTGTCTTGTAAGGCACGTCTCCCTGGATATAAATAGCGGGGGTCTTGTACGTAGAGGGTATCCCAAAATCTAGCCAATCCACCCGAGGGTACTTGTTACGCATTGTAATCTGTACTCGACGAAATAATACAAGCAGCAACTGGACGTAGGGTTATTACTCGATCTCGAGGGCCCGAACCAGTATAAAAATCTTGTGTCTCTCTGTTCATCACCGTGATTAATCTTCGCACGAAGCGGGGTGCTTGCCGGACAAATATCTGCCGAGTACAACCTCGATAGAGGCGCGCCAGGTAGGGGCCCTTGCGTGAAGAAAGATCATGCCGATCGTCAACGGAGTCTAGATCGCCGACGCGTCGAGTTCATCGATGCCCTACATGCCCAGTTGAGTCAAGTCAGAAGCCATCGGGAGTTCTGCCTCCGCTTGCGATCTCTACGCTCACTGCCATCTAGTGCCTGCACGGGAGATCCGCTTCGGGGATCTCGTGTTCGAGCACCAAGGAGATTACGAGCTCAAGATGACAGGGATCCATGATCCCGATCTCACGTGCGCCGGTCGGGAAGTTTTCGCCACCTTCACGGAGCCAACTCCCGAAGACATTGCAGATCGCACTGCACAGTTGGATCTCGAATACAGTGGATCTAGCAATGGGTCGGAACAACCCGAAGACCGCCGCATCCATGTGCTAACTGCAAACGGGACCGAGGCCGCTGCCGAGTCATCTAGCTTGCGCAGGCCCATGCCTCCTCCACATTTCAACAACGCACCAACGCTTCAGACGGCTAAAACCCGAACACAGCAGGTCGCGTCCTCGTTGGCTCCCTGAGATCTCAACAACGATTTCCGGGCTGTCGAGCAGGACAATCTGCAGATCCGAACCCTCTTGGAGACCATGGAAGCAATGGCCGAAGGGACCCCGATGGCCACCATAGCCAAGAAGGCTCGGGAAGCAGCGGACAAGGCTAAGGAGCGCATCGAGGCCGCCGCTGCCGCACCACCAGCTCCGTCAAACAGACCACATGAACCACAGCCGGTTCGGTCCCGATCTGTTAATGGACGACCCCACTATCGCCCACACGAGGGGCGCGACATGAGGCCGCAGCTCGAACGCAACCGTCGCGCTCGCGACGCTCAGAAAACTCTCAATTACAATCAAGATTACCGAGCACATGAGGACTACTATCGGTCTCATCCAGATTCGCTGCCACGTGACTCCCGACCAGGCACAGGGGGATGCCTTGCGTACTTCCCAGCCCTGCGCAAGGTCAGGTGGCCCGAGAAGTTTCGTCCTACTAACATCGAGAAGTATGATGGAACAACCAACCCCCGCGAGTGGATTCAGATCTATTCCACGATCATCGATGCCACCGGGGGTGACGACTACGTCAAGGCCAACTACTTGCCGACTGCCCTGCAGGGATCAGCCCGTACGTGGCTCATGAACCTGCCCGAGGCTAGCATCAAGTCATGGGGCCACCTCCGGGAGACGTTTGAAGCCAACTTCCAAGGCACCTACAAACGCCCCGGACATGAAGGAGATCTGCTCAACTGTGTGCAGAAGCCTGGAGAATCCCTCCGGGACTACATCCGCCAGTTCAGCGACACCCGTAACACCATCCCTGACATGGTGGATGATCGGGTGATTGTGGCCTTCAATCAGGGTTGCAAGGACGAGCGAACGGCAGAGGAACATGCCAAGAAGAACCCGAAGACGGTGGCAGAGCTCTATGGGATCCTGGAAGAGACCGCCAAGATGGCGGACGCCCGTGCGCGGGTTCACGGAAAGCCCGAACAAAGCCAGCCAGCCGGGGAAGGCAAGAAAAAAAATAAGCATAAGAACAAGAAGTGCAAGACCGAGGGCGACGAAGTCATGGCCGTGGACAACAAGCCCCCGTACAGGCGTCAAGGCAAACCTACCGATCTCCCGATGTACTGCCCGATCCACCGATCCACAAAGCATCACTTTGTGGACTACACGGTGTACAAGAAGCAGAAGCAGGAGGAGGAGAGCCAGCAGCAGGGGGCTCCGCGTGACCAAGCAGCCCACAACCCTCGGGCGGTGAACTACATGGATTGTGATGATGAGCCAGATCTTCCCGAAGATCTGGAGATCGCCACAATTTTCGGTGGCTATTCTACCCGAACCTCCAAGTCCCAACTCAAGCTGGTCGAGAGGCAGATAGCCAGCACCGAGCCCTGCAAGCATCTGCTAAGGTGGTCCGAAATCCCGATCACATTTGATCAGAGGGACCACCCCGAGACGCTCTACGACGGGCCGCTACTACCACTGTGCATCAAACCATGGATCGGGCCCCGCAAGATCGGGCGAACCCTGATCGACAGTGGAAGCGCCCTCAACCTACTATTCGTCAACGCCTTTGACGAGCTCGGGATCCCGAGGAGGTCCTTGTCCCCGGTGGAGAAGCCTTTCTACGGGGTCATACCAGGCATCCAAGCCTTTCCCTTAGGGACGATCGATCTGCAGGTGACCCTCATGGAGGGCAAAAACATCCGAACAGAGTTCCTCACCTTCGAGGTGGCTGACATCACGTCGGCCTATAACTGCATCTTGGGCCGACCGTTTCTGAAGAAATTCATGGCGGTTGCTCACTTTGCGTACTCCATGATCAAGGTCCCAGGGCCGCTGGGCCCGATCACCGTCTGCGGCGATCGCAAGGGCGCAGTCCAGTGCGACATGAAGACCCTGGACATAATCAAGGGAGACGAGCAGGAGCCAGCCAAGGCTGCCGAACCTGCCAAAAAAAAGATCAAGAACCAGCCTAAGACTGCCGCTAAAGCAGCATTGGCTGAAACCTCCCGAGCAGCGGAGACCCGATCAAGGGCCAAGGGGCAAGAAGTTCCCGAATAGGAGCCCATCAGGGAACAGAAGACCGACGACGGCGCCGCTGTGAAGCAGACTGTGGTGGACCAGACCCCACTCAAGGGGACGCCATCACAGGCAGCCGGCGAGTCGCCAACCGACGCCTCACCAATCGTGCCAACAGCCAAGCGCTCTGAGCCAGGCACAAAGTCTGTGGCCCTTGACGAGGCGGACCCAACCAAGACCACCCAGGTGGGCCTTGGCCTGGGTGATAAATAGGAACTTGAGCTCATTGCTTTCCTCCGGGCAAACGCAGATGTGTTCGCTTGGGAACCATCTGACATGCCCGGGATCCCCAGGGAGGTAATCGAGCACAAGCTTGGCATACGAACTGGCGTCCGACCAGTCAAGCAAAAGCAAAGGAGATATACCCCGGAGAAGCGAGACGCCATTAACAAAGAAATCAACCGACTACTCAAAGCCGGCTTCGTTCGAGAAGTCCCTTTCCCGGAATGGCTGGCAAACCCAGTCATGGTGAAGAAGCCCAACGGAACGTGGAGGATGTGCGTGGACTACACAGATCTAAATAAAGCTTGCCCGAAGGACGAGTATCCATTACCTAGGATAGATCAAATTGTAGACTCAACCTCTGGATGCGAGCTGCTTTGTTTTCTAGATGCTTATTCGGGGTACCACCAAATCAGCATGTGCATTGACGATGAAGAAAAACTGCATTTGTAACTCCCTTCGGTGTTTATTGCTATATAAAGATGCCTTTTGGTCTGAAAAACGCAGGTTGCACTTATCAAAAATGTTTTCACATTGTTCTCGAGGGCCAGATCGGCCGTAATGTGGAAGCATATATAGACGACATTGTTGTAAAAAGTAAGTTAAAGGGTGACCTGATCGCTGATTTAATCGAAACATTCAACAACTTGCATAAAAACAGGATGATGCTCAACCCCGCTAAGTGCACCTTTGGTGTATCATCGGGTAAGCTCCTCGGTTACCTTGTTTCCCAACAAGGTATACAGAGGCAAATCCGCACAAGATCAAGGCAATCGACAACATGAAGTCTCCGTGCAGCCGCCACGAAGTCCAGAAGTTGGCAAGAATGATGGCGTCCCTGAGTCGATTCGTGTCCAAGTCAGGCGAACGAGGTATGCCATTCTACAAATTGCTACGTAAAACTGATCGTTTTGAGTGGTCGGCAGAAGCAGAAGAGGCGTTCCAGGCGTTCAAGCAATACCTACGAAAAATGCCCGTACTGGTCCCGCCACAGCCACAAGAGGAGATGCTGTTATACGTAGCAGCGACACCAACTGTTGTCAGCACTGTTTTGGTGGTCGAGAGACCAACAGAAAAGTCAACAACACAACATCCTGTTTACTTTGTAAGCGAGGTGCTACATGATGCCAAAACAAGGTACCCTCAGATTCAGAAATTATTATATGCTGTACTAATGACTTCCAGGAAGCTCAAGCATTATTTTCTGAGCCACAAGATCAAGGTTGTCTCAACTTACCCTCTAGGCAACATTTTACATAATCGAGATGCCGTGGGTAGGATTGCGCAATGGTCTGTGGAGATGGGGGCTTATGACGTTGAATTCATACCCAGAACTGCCATCAAGTCGCAGGCTCTGGCAGATTTCATCGCAGAGTGGACAAACCCCGAACTCGAAGAGGCTGCCCAAAATCCCAAACACTAGACCATGTTCTATGACGGAGCATTTTGCCGAGCAGGCGCGGGGGCTGGGGTGGTCCTGATTTCACCGCACAATGACATCACCAGGTACGCATTACAAATCAATTTTGTTGATCCAACTCCTACTAACAATGTTGCCGAGTATGAGGGACTCTTGACAGGACTCCGTATAGCTGCATCTCTTGGCGTGAGAAGGCTGCTCGTGAAAGGGGATTCCGAGTTAGCTGCAAAGCAAGTCATGAAAGAGTACAGTGCGCGGAGCGAGGTCATGGCTAAATTGGAAGCATATAGGCGCATGGAGAGCAAATTTGATGGACTTAAAGTATGGCACGTCAAGAGGGAATTCAATGGCGACGCAGACAAGCTCGCAAAGGCAGCTACAGAGTGCACACGGCTCCCAGGTAACGTGTTACTTGAAGTTCTTACTAAGCCATCTGTGTCGGTTTCACCACCGAACCTAAAAACTGCGCCTGCCAAGGGCTCAGTTTCTACAACCAACGAATCCGCCAAGGAGTCTATGTTGGTCGGTACGGCCCGAGCCGCCGCTCTAGTTGGAAACGAGGAGAACTGGATGGATCCAATCTGGGCGTACCTCACAAACCAAGCTATTCCGGACGATGATGCTACATTGGAGAAAATCCATTGTAAAGCCAAGAACTATCAATTGGTTGACGGGCGATTATACAAGCTAACCCGCAATGGAATGCTCCTCAAATGCATCACACGGACCGAGGGCATTAGTTTGCTCCAGATATTCACGGAGGAATCTGTG
>CM014274.1:48330657-48406920 GCA_004135705.1 Alloteropsis semialata | reverse complement strand
GCTGGGTTTTCTATTTTCTATTCTGTTTCTACTCTTTGTTATCATATTGCATACACTAACAAAGAGCCGGGGACTACCATGCTGAAAATTTTCTTTTCAGACCTATTCTATGCATCCCGAGCTCTACGCTCGGGGGCTCCCCATGTGATCGGGAAGTTTCTTGCAGTTCGTACTTCTAGACTCTTTTTCAGCATGCCTGCATGACTGTAAAAGAGCCCGGGGGCTACTATGGTACTACTACCACGCAAGAATCGGGCTTTTTAAGTCAAGAAAGCTAGGCTACGCTAAATTACCGAATACCATGACTACAAGGAATTACACAGTTCAGAAGGCCACCCGTGTCTCAGCGACTAAACAATTCCGAAATAGCTTGTGGTAACGGGACCTTTGGCTATGACAAAGCTATCAGTTAAAAAGCTCCACAAAAACACTGATCAGCTCTAAAGACTTATGCAAAAACATGCAAGCATATGTTTCGCAAATTATAGTCACATTCTAAATCCTTAAAGTTTTGCCCTATTACAGGAGTCTTGCACAGAGTTCAAGGTGATTCCTCCGAATCACTCAGATGGAGATCAAGGTTCTTGACAAAAGGCTCTACCAACGGGGCAAAGTTGTCGAACATTACCTCAGCTTCTGTCGCCGAGCACTTGAAGCCTTTGGAGAGCAGGGAAACATCAAGATCAGGAATGTGGCTCTTCAAGGCCCCGATGGTGTGAGTTGCTGCGACGCAGGCACCTTCCATCAGCCTGGATTCCAAGGACGAGCTGCGCTTTTCTGATGCTTCAAGTCGGGCGGTTAGATCAGCAACGTCTTTGTCCCGAACTGCTAGCCTCCCTTCCAGATCCGAGCATTTCTTCTCAAGCACCTCAATGCTCTTGGAGTTAGCTACAGGATCAAAGGCAGTGTGTAAGCAAAAGTTCGTAGATGAGGACTCAACAAACAAGCATGATAACATAAAGACATGTACCTTCCTTCTCGGACTGGAGAACGGTCACCTGGGCCCCCAGTCTGATCACAGACGCTTCTGCAGCAGAGGCACGAGCGTCTAGCGAACGCCATTGCTCTTCGGCTGCCGAAAGCGCGCTAATGATCGGGCCCAGGGGCGTCGGGACAGGTCCTGCGATTTCTCGCAGTCTTCTCCACACCGTCAGGTTGAGCTGCCGAGTCAGGCTCGGGAGTTTTCTCCTTGTCAGATGGCTTGACGGGAGGAGAGGCGCAGGATCAGATTGCCTGAATTCCCGAACAATCAGATACGGTTAAAACAAGATTTTCTCCGAGAAAATACTTAAGCATAATCAAGTTTGTCAGAGCTCTTACTTCGCTATTGAGATTCTAACTTTGAATCTCTTGGCACCAGGTGTAAGCTTTGATGGCAGTGGCGTCGGACGATTTTCCTGTCGAGAAATCTCCCGAGCACATTTAGCTTTGGTTATGCGATCAAAGGCTGCGAATAAACGCCCGAATACGATCATGCTCGGTACCTGGGTATCAGAGCGAGGTGGATCACGACTGAGCTGCAGCCCAGCGGCCCCGGGCACACCGAGAATTCCCGAACCCGGAAGTGTCCTTTCCACGCTGCGAGAGCGCTTTCGAGTTCGGGGAATAATCACCTTGGGGCTGCTCGGGATCTCTTTCTCCGCACCAAGTGACGGTTCAGGCTGTTCGGTGGTCGGGGCCATGGCGCCTTGATCAACGGGCTGCTCTCCCTCCTCCTCTACGTTGATGGCACCGCTCTGTGCGGGGGCGTCAACAACAGCAGGGACCTATTCGGGGAAAAGAGTTGCATCAAATCAATATTAAGCAAGAAAGAAAGTTTTCTGAGCAACAGTTTACCTCTGGAGGAGGGTTGTCAGCGCTGTAGGGTGTTGGGACATTTTCCCAGTTCGGGAGATCGGCTCCAAACATCTTCTTTAGGCGAGCGGCCACTTCTGTCTCAGGGACAACTGTTAGTTAAAAGTCATGAATTCAAATGACTGAACGAACTCAGAAAAACACCCGAACAGAAAAACAAAGGCTCACCATCGGGTTTCATTCTGTTCGGGTCGTTGTCGCCTCTGAATGTCCAGGCATAGCGGTCGTGAGTCATGAGCGGGATAAATCTCCATCTGATGAAGATTTCTGCTACATGAACCGCCGTCAGGCCGGCATTGCGGAGCTCCAGGACCCGATCAATGTGCTTCTGCATCTCTGGGGTGACTCTTGGCTGGGCTTTGGTCTCTTCTTTGAGATAGGGCATCAAATATTTCCTTTTTGCCACTGAGGCTTGGGGAAGAGTGATGTAAAACCAGTGACGCTCATATCCTTTCCAGCAATCTTTAACTGGAAAAGGGATATAGATCCCCCGATCTCTCAAGGAAAACCCAATGGACCCGATCATGAGTTGGTTCTTGTAAAATGCAGGGGTATAAAAATATCTCCACAGCAGCAGTGACGGCTTAATCCCTAACCAAGCTTCGCACAGAAAGGCAAAGACGCTAAGCATAGTCAAGGCACCGGGCTTAAGGTGCACGAGCTCTATTTGGTAATGCTCACAGATGTTGTGGAAGAAATCAGAAGGATAAACTCCGAATCCACAATGGAAAAACTCCAAGAACGCCACCATCTCAAGGGTGTTGGGGGTCGGATACACCTGACCTTTGGCATGCCGACGAGGGAAGAGGCTGGTGTCAGGGAGCAATCCAAGATCCTCCAGTTGCTTCAGTTGTTTGGCTGTAGTGGTGGACTTGTCCCAATACTGGTCCGTGGTGCAGACCGTGTTTCCGCTGCGGAGCTCTCGCCCGGCAGCGGCGCTGCTCTGATCTCCTGAAGATTCATCGCCGGATGAAGATTGGTGCGAGGATACCATGGCGACTGGAAGCTGGCCTGAGGGGCTGGGGGAACAGGTGGATGAAGGGAAGAAAGCGGATGAAGAATGGCGAGTGTTCTGTAGATGCGAACAAGGATGACGAAGGCCCAAATGGAGTCCAAGCGGCCGCGCTTGGGGGCTTTATGGTTCTGCGAGGGAGCACGAACCCCGAGAAACCTGCCCTCGAGCCACGCAATCCGCAGTGACTGTTGGGTCAAAAAGATTCTTTCCTTTTTCTGCGGCACGCGTTGTTTCGAGGAATGCGCAGGTCAAATTCAATGCATTTAGGATTGTTGGCTTACAAGGGAAGCTATCAGTTTTAAATGACCAAACGCTTGGTGTGAAACGAGGAAATGCCCCGATCACATCTGATCCGGGTCAAACTTCCCGAACACACTAAAAACTTGTTAGTCTGATCGGAAGAAACTTTTATTCGGGGATTTTGTTTCTGAACAGTCAGTTTCATGAACAGATTGATACAAACAATGTTCTGAACACAGGGAAAAAGGGACTTTTGTTACATCCATCAAGTGAAATTTCTTCATTAATCCAAAAGGAGTACATTTCACGAGGGATCGATAACTACAATGCAACTAAAAATTCAAAACAAAGATCCTCGCTTGACTAATGTCGTCGGCGAGGATCAGGATGGTGGAGCGCCAGGCGGTGGATCATCATCTACCGCGTTCTCTTCTTCAGAGTCGCTGACGAGATCCACGAGCGCTCCGTCTCCAGGGATCCCGATCAGGTCGCGGTTCAGGGAGACGAAGAGGCGCCGGGCGAATTCCTCGTCGCCGCTGGTGTCCACCGGAGCAGAAGACGAAGATGCGCCTGCGTGTGCCGCCTCTGGCTTCAGCCGGGCTCTACTCGCTCTTTGTTCTGGCTCGTCATCGGAGCAGAGGGAGATGGGAGATGCCGGGGCTAGAGAGGAAGACGCAGGGCGTTTCCCGGCGGCAATGCTTGATGGAGCAGCCTCGGGAGTCGGAGACGCCATTACCGGAGCCTCCTCTGGTGGCTCGACCTCGACTCCTTCACCCCCATACCAGGGGAGGGCCAGGAGCGGAGCCTGAGGAGGAGCAGAGGGAGGTGTCATCACCGGTGGGTCTTCCGGCTTGTCAGGCGGCTGTTCGCCGGAGCCACGGGGAGAGTCTCTGAAAAGGAGGCGAGGGAGCTTGAACTTGCGGCTGAGTTTTTTCTTTCCCATGGCGAGGGGAGGAAGAACGCTTAGAAAGGATGGTTCAAGTACAAATCGACCAGGAGATCTTATATTTAAAGACCCAGGGAGCAACGCTTCGCACGAGAATCGAGGAGCCGGAGCAGAGCCGTGAATGTCGCGTGCGCTGCTAAAGTTTCGGGAGATGTGCGGAGTGGGTTTTAAATGCACTGGGCAGCCATTACATCAATCCTGGGGCGTTTCAGTTTCCACGATGGAATAGTTTTTATTTACTATTATTATGGCTGATATTTTTCTCTGACCTTATCATTCAGATGCAGGTTTCAATATTCAAGAGTTCGGGATCTTTTTTGGCTCTCATGCACAAGTGATTGACGAGGTATTAACATATCCAGAAATCACCTGAAGAGCAAAAAGACCCGAAGGCTATTGAACAATCAACCTTTTCTAAACAAGATAAGCTCGGGGGCTACTGTTGAGGCCATAATACCAGGGTGCCCGATCACGTGGACTACCGACTACCGACTCCGAATGATCAAGACTCCGAACAAGACACGATGGCCGGATCGCAGGAGGAAAAGCCCAAAGATAGCTAGAGTCCTACTAGGTTTAGGTCTGTTTTGTCTTATAAGGCACGTCTCCCTGGATATAAATAGCGGGGGTCTTGTACGTAGAGGGTATCCCAAAATCTAGCCAATCCACCCGAGGGTACTTGTTACGCATTGTAATCTGTACTCGACGAAATAATACAAGCAGCAACTGGACGTAGGGTTATTACTCGATCTCGAGGGCCCAAACCAGTATAAAAATCCTATGTCTCTCTGTTCATCACCGTGATTAATCTTCGCACGAAGCGGGGTGCTTGCCGGACAAATATCTGCCGAGTACAACCTCGACAGAATGTATGTTATGACATTGGCTCAATGTGCCTTTTGGTTGCTCTATTTATTAACGTGATAGATAGAGTTGTATCTCATATTGCAAACATGGCGTTTGGGATATGGAATACTATTGAGGGTACCGCTGCCCCATGGATTAGTAGAGGTAGGCGGCAGGTGGTGACAGCCCTGTCCGTCCTTTGTAATCCTCCACATACGGGAGTGGGTATTAGGCCTTTATGATAAGACGTCCTACCGTCGTCCCTTGATGAGGGAACCACTAGATACCTCGATGTGTCCTCTTGCATACGATCATTGAATGAGATTGTATAGGGTATTGTAGTATATCTAAGTTCCATAAGTATGATGCTAATGAACCCTTATTAATCTTCACTAGTGTACTATACTAACTAAGACTAACATAACGATGAGCAATGAACTTCTGTGTGTCAACCCATTCATTCACTTCTATATCATTTACCCCTGTTTAGATTATGGTACATTAATATTGTTGTACGTAAGAGCATTGGATGGCACATCTCTCTTTTAACTAAATGCTTTCCCTGAGGATAAAACAAATAACGATACTCTGGAATACTCTCGGGTGAAATGCTACAACGTACTTCTGTGCGCTTGCAGAATATATGTAACGTCTAGATTTACGATGAAGTATCTCTAGTACCATTACTACTCTAAGTAGTGATGCTAAGAAATACCAATATCGAACATGGACCCCGGGCAAGCATAGCTGGCTTGGTAGTTCTTTGTGAAGGCGTGGCAGAGGTCCGCCTAGCTGTTGATGGTGTCCCGAAGGAGGCCCTCGAGCCACAGTAGCACCTCTTTGCCTAGCATCACAGGGAAGTAGGCGGCGGCTTGGTCATTGGAGCCATGGGCTACTTTGACTGCCATGTGGTACGTCTTCAACCATAGCTATGGATCGGAGCGATCGTTGAACTTCTGACTAGTGCTGGTTTGAAGGAGTCCGGCCACTGGACGGCGCGCAGCCGTTCAGTGAAGGCCACGAAGCCATCGAAGGTCTCATCGCCGATGTCGTGGTTGTCTTGCCCACACTCAGCTCGCTGCAAAGTATCGTCCTGCCGCTGAAGTGGGCGGCGGGGTCATCTATCGTCCCACGGAAGGCCATAGCGCAGGTCATAGTGTTCGCGTTCCATGAGCTCATGGACCGCACGATGCTCTTCTTCTTCCGCCGCTTCATCGTCATCTTCTGGTATGGGCTAGCGATCAGGTCAGCCGTAGTCCCGGTCGTAGCATTCTCGGCGTTCGAGTTCGGCCGCGTCCTGCTCGCGGTGGTGAGCGTTGAGGTCATGGCGTATGTCCTGAGCATTTTCTCTGAGACGATCCCTAAGATCACCGTCTTGTCAGTCGTCGGCGCGGCGAGCACGCCTGTCGTCGTGCTCCTGGCACCGGTGCCCGGCGTTGCGGGGGTGGCGTCTTTCTTCGTCTTCTTCCTCATGGAGATTTTGTACCACCTCCTCGTTGACGATGGGTAATGGGGGCTTCCTCTAGCGAGGATGGCCCCTATCCCATCTGCTATGAGCGAAGTGGTAACTTACAGAGCGGGCCAAATTGGTCCGCCCGGATCAGGATCTGGCACAGCATGATCGCTCGACCTGTTCTTGAGCAGCTTCCAGGCGAGCTCGAGCGTGTTGCACCTCGGGGATATCGGCCATGTGCTCCAACTCGGCGAACACGGCCGCAATGTTGGCCTAAGGCGTACGGAAGGGTACCCGAGCAAATGCCCCGTCAAGATTGACCGGGTGCACTCCGCGAGGGCCCCTACCGGTGGGTTGTTGCCTTAGTGGTGCCCCAGGAGAGATCTCCAACCACTGCCTGGGGCGGTAGGTCTTCTTCGTTGCGCCGGTGAGCTCGGTCGGTGTTGCGCTCCAGACGGCGCTCCCTATCCAAGTTAGTTTCCCCATCCTTGGTAGCTTGGTCCTTAGAAATGAAGACTTCATGCCCCGGCGGCATGGTGTAGCTTGAATCATCGCTCGAGTCGGCCGGAGCCGGTAGGAGCACGGGCGACTTGAAACCCCCCGCAGTCCGGGGATTGGGTGGGCTTGGGCGGGATCTCAGAATGGATCTGAGACATGTCTCTCCAGAGTTGAGCCGAGTAGATCGTTGAAGCGTTACGTAATCCAAGAGGAAGCTGGTTATGTGGTCGGCGCAGGGACTCCTCCGACATGGTGATGCGTTTGACAATGGTGCCTTGGACATGATCCAACCCGGAGAGGAGCTCGTCCGGGGCCGGGAGCCTTGAGTGGATGGCCAAGCTCGGAGCTTGATCACAAAGCACGATTGTGTCGAACCGCTGCTGGAGCGGGGCGACGATCGATGCTGAGACCGGCGAGGCATACAGCGCGGAGGTAGTCGGTGTGACGGCGAGGGGCGATGAGTCAGAGTCGGAGGTGGCGGAGTGGATCTCTGCAAAGAAGCTGACGCCCTCAAGATGCACGGGGCAATATTTGAGGCTCTCGGGGAAGATGACGCCACGATGATCTGCCATCGAGCTAGCTGTAATGCCCCGCGGTTACCCCTACCTGGCACGCCAACTGTCAGATTTATCATCCGGCAGTTCACCCGGGGGTACCCATGTGGTTGATTTTAGACCTGAGCATTTTGCGGGCCGGGCCGGGTTTAGGCCGGGCTGAAAAAAAGCCCGGTTTTTTGGGCCTTCAAAGTCTTGCCCACGCCCGTCCCATGGGCGACTACGGGCCTCTATTTTGGGCCGGGCTCGGGCCGGGCCTTGGTCGGGCTCGGGCTTCCCGCTCTTTTTCAATGGGAAAATAATTCATTTAAATAGTTCGGGCCGGGCTCGGGCCAAGAAAAAATTA
Source organism: Alloteropsis semialata (assembly GCA_004135705.1). Lineage (NCBI taxonomy): Eukaryota > Viridiplantae > Streptophyta > Magnoliopsida > Poales > Poaceae > Alloteropsis > Alloteropsis semialata. The sequence goes on along the minus strand of CM014274.1, from coordinate 48,399,168 downwards.
TTTGGGCTTCATTTGCTCTGCCTATGCCCATCCCATTAAGTATCATGGGCGGGCCAAAACCCATCGGTCTCGGGCCGGACCGGGCCAGGCCACAAATACTCAGGTCTAGTTGATTTGTAGGCACAGGGCAATCGTAGAACTAGGAAGGTCGAGGTAACACAGAGACGCAAGGTTTATAAAGGTTCGGGCTACCCGAATGTATAATACCCTACGTCCTGTGCTCGGGGGTCTTGTATTGCTTCGCTCAGCAATGCTCCGGGAACAATGGCGAGTTTATGGTTACAATGGGGGAAGGCGAATGGCCTAGAGTAGGATGGGTGGAGATGAGATTGAATGACCTAAGAGGGTCGACCTAGGCCGCCTTATATAGGCTGACAGCCTAGGGTTTACAAGTCGGTTATCTCTAATTGTATCCGGCTACAACTAGGAAACTAATCTCAGTTGGTTACACCATAATCTCCATGATCTTCGGGTGGGATCCGAGTATCTCTCCGCACGCCTTGTGAGCCAAGTCTTCATCAAACTTGTCTATCAAGTCTAGAGATCCTTGTGGGCCGGCCCTGAGTCGGCCCACATGCTGTCAGATGTGGGTCCAGGTCGACTGGCTACTCGGTTGGTAGTGGGCCCAGGGGTACCCATATCCCACAATGCCAGGCAAATCTTTGCTTGACCAAGCGAAGACATCTTTGTTGTTCCTGAGAAATTCCATGAGTCTCTCCTCTTCCTCTTGTTCGAGATCAGAGTCAATGATAACTTTTTTGTCAAATACATCAGGTTGCAGCTGCACCTGCTTCGCATCTGTGGCCTCTTTCATATTCTTATTGCTTTTATCAATATTTGGTTTTTCATATGGATAGATCGACTCTCTATATTCGAGCAAATGTACATTTCGTTGCCCAAGTGTGGTTGCTCTCTCAATATTTCTGGCTTCTCTTTCATGTCCGAAGACAGTAATAACCCCTTTCAATGCTGGCATTTTCATACATACAAAGGCTTGCCTTATAGTGATGTCGAATGTGTTGATTACTTCACTTCCAAAGATAATATTATAATCAAAGATCATATTGACTACATCGAAGGTGATGTACTCAATTCTTGCATTGTAAGTATTGCCAAAAGATACAGGCAATGTTATCTTCCCCAAGGTCTTTGTACGTGTTGGTATTTTTAACGATCACAAATAAATCTGCAAGCGTACAGATACCGATGTACCTTTCATCCGAGAGTATTTCAGGGTATCGAATCCAAAGGGAACGTGTGTGTACTAGTGATGAGTGAAGAACAACCAAGGATAAGAGAAGAAATACAAGTGTAGGGGATAGAGACGGTAGCTCAGGGTTCTGGATAGCAAAAAGGATAGATCAGACTTGTATTATTGTGCTTGCTTCGGGACGCCCAACCGTCCTAGCCTCAGAAATGGATGAGAAGGGAACTAGGCAAGCCAAGCAATGGTCCTACTCTACTCTAGTGCTGCTCACGTGGTGGACTACGTAGGCCGTCAGGGCTGTCACCACCTGGGGCTACCACTACATATCCGTGGCACTAGGCGCACTCCAAGGTATTCGCAAGACTAGACACCACGTCCGACATTCCCGGCTTCTCCCTTACTCTCACCTCACCCCTCACTAATTCTCTATGCACTACATTGGATATGGCCTTCAAGCTCCGCTTCTCTGAGTGTTGAATGAGGGAGTGGAGGTCTCTATTTATAGTGGAGGAGATGCCGTGGGGGAGTTGAGATGCTTCAAAGATTTCAAAGAATATTCTTCCTCCAATTTCTCCCTCTCTTCCACCCGTTTCCCTGGAACCTGACGTAGGGAGGTTGGCCACCACCAGAATCGCGAACCAAGTCCTCCCCATGAGGTTTCCTATGTCCAGGTCCACAAAACCGTCAAGAACCGGACCCTAGGGGCATAAACCAGCCATGAACCATGAAGAACCGAGAGAAAACCAGGCCTCTATCTCTGCTGCGCAAGTCGGTGGGGCAAAACCGGAGGCAAACAGCAGAAAACCGAATAAAACCAGCGCCTCTGGAAAAATTTGCGGTTAAACCATGCAAAACCGGGTGTCCCCCACTCCATACGTGCCACGTGGCCCCATGGACCGCGTCTCCCCGCAAAACCGGCCGTCTTCCGCTCCCACACGCGGGCGCACGCGCACGCTGGCACCGCGGCTGCCACGCGGTGGAGCTAGACTCGCCCGGCCGGTTTTGGGCCTTTACAGTCTTGCTCTCGCCCGCGCTCGTGTCACTGGGCCTGGGGCCCGTTCGACTGCTCCCGCGCACGCCCGGTAGAGTGCTGGGCCCTTTGGGGCCCTCCTGCGTGGGCGCGTACGAGCGCCCGCGCGCAGTCGCCTGGCCTGTGTGTCCCGTCCGGTGGTCAACTACGTTGACTGGTGGGCGTTGACGTCATGCTGACGTTAGCGTCCTCTTTTATCTATTCTTTTAATATCTTTCATATCCGAGATCCAAAATATATAAATAATATATCCATCAGAATCGTCTCGACGACCTCTACACAATGATGCATTCCAAATGACCATTTGAGATAGTTTTTGATAATGATATTTTCAGACCTCATCCGAGGCTCATGGTGTCTTTTCCTGCATAGCAATGTAAATCACCAACACTCGTGAAATTCATTAGTAATAAGCCTTACCATTATGTTTGGTGATTATATTTCATATGTTTTCTGCAGGAATTGACGGTCAAAATTGGTACTTAAGGACCGTCAATAAGCTCTCCCACACTTAGCCTTTACTCGTCCTCGAGTAAAGTTTTAATGATAAGGTGGAACAACCAAACCCCTTTTGATATGAAGCTAGCATATAAGTTATTCCAAGACATACCTGTACTTGTGAATTTTGAAGTGTCTATCATGTCATCTTGGATAGTTGAGAAATGGAACGGCCTTGATTCAAGTCATCTCCACTCTTTTGTTAAGCAACTAGGGTTTTTGATAATTTTTCAAAACAAAACCTTACCCTGCTCCTCAATTGATTCTCTCGAATCTCTCAAGGTGTATGATTCCCCACCAGGGCATTTCTTTGCCTTTCTTCATATATTGCAAAGAACGAGCATATTGTATCACATATATTGCAAAGTCAAAGAGTGGATCCAAAAATAAAACTATTCATACAATCTGATCCAGATGTGCATGTGTGTGGTGCAGGGGAAGGTGTGTGAGAACTCTTTTTTATGATCTCTCTCCTTTCAATTTATTTTGAGAACATGGCTGTCTCTCTCTTTTTTCTTTTTTTTACGCTCAATGCTTTTTTGAGCATGTATTTTTCTTTCTTCTCTATTTTTCTTGGACCTTCATGTCCAAAATGTTTTTCAATAGCCCATGTCTCTTTTGAAAAGGATATTTGGAGAGGGATTCATAAAACATATGGAGCATTTATTTGATAGATAAATGGAAATTGCTAACTTCCAGTGTAGAAGCTTAGCATGTGTATGTGGAGTGTACGTGATCTTGATCAAGAAAGCATGAAGAGCATCTTGCAAGGGTCACAACAATTTGACAAAGCTCAATGCAATAATAAGCAGCATATGTATAAGGTTTTCAAAGTGAGCAACATATGGCTTTGGTAGAATGGAATATCATTGAGGAGCTTTGTAAGGCTAATGGTTTTAAACTTTTGCAAGAAAACATCCCAAGTACTTTATACAGAAAGAGCAAGATTCATCTCATCATACCATATCTCATTCATCAACCATTTAGATAGCATGCTTTCCTAAAGATATATCTTCACAAGCAACATGTGAATGTGCAAGGAATAAAGAATATACAAGCCAATCAAGGATGAGCATATACACCAAAGGAGCAACAAATTTCATTCGAGTTTAATTTTGATGATTATCTCAAGATTACGTTAAACTCATAAATGAAAGGGAGTGAGGGATTGGCATGCAAACCATCGCATTGGACAAAGTGGAAGACGAGGTCTGCCAGAGGGCCTTGGGTTTAAAGAATTCGTTCGAACCCCTCTAGTGCCCGGCCGTTGTGATCTTTTTCTTGTCAGTCCATGCGATGTTGTGAGGCACAGTTGTGGGTGGTCTCAAATGTGTGAATGTGAAGAAGCCTGAGAGACCCCACACTTGATCTTGTACCTGCGCTTATTCAAAACAAGGTGGAAACAAAACAACGACTCTAGTGGCTTTATGAACCAGGGAATCTGATCTTTATTGGAAGCCAAATATTTTTGGTGCTTTCATGTTATGCAAATTTTTATGGATTTTTTATATATATTTTCATGACAAACAAAGTCTTTCAAGGTAACTTAACAGGGACATTAAGGGAGAAAAAATGCACAAGGTGTTTTGGATACTTCTCTGGCGAAATTCCCCCACGCTTTGATCTTGCAAGTGGATGCCAGATTTAAGCTTAAGAGTGGCAAAAGATTTGTTCACTGTTCATCTTGCTTCATTATGCAAATTTCTTCAATGTGACTAAAGGTATTGAATGTTGAAGTTATTCTTGCCATCCTTTAGTCATCACTTCATCCCTGCAAAAAGTTAGTGGACAACAAATACGCGAAGGATTGTTTGAGAAGATATCATTATTGTCATCCGGTTAGTTGTTCACATCCACGCTTAAAAAATAGATTGGTCTTTAACGTCGTCAAGCATAGATTCTGTTGGCCATTGCTTTAGTATTTCTTTTCAAACATCTTCTTTTTATCAATTTTATTTTTTTCACCACATAACTCAAACAAGGCTGAATTTAAATTGCATCAACATGATCACAAGGGGGTTTTGCAAAATACTCACAATGAACCTTCAAAAGGTGGTCTACCTCCTTGTATGTTGTGCAAAATGTGTTACAGCGCATCCAATGCCTTGGTTTATCTCCAATTTGAATCAAGCTTGACGACTTACCCGCTCAAATTTGAAAATTTTCCTATAGGGGTTAGTCCATATATACATCCAATATCTATAAAAGCATTACTCCAAGGTTCATTAATCAAACTTGACACCATGTCTAATTTGATTAAAGAAGACTATTTATCCTAAGCACCACACTTAATTTAAAAAACCTATGATTGCACTCTACTGAATACATTCAAACTAGAGCATATGAGCATAGATGAAGGAAGCATGAGAACATGATCAAGCTATTTCCGGATGGAGATAAACATGAGTATATGAAAGGTGAACTTTGGGTTACCTCCCAGAAGGGCTTAGTATAAAGTCCAAAGCAAGACATTCCACTTACCTTAGCATACTTACCACTAACGTTAGATGATGAGTGTAGAATTGCCATTGCGGTAGTTCCTTTGCTCTTGGTGATGTCATTACCGGCAACCTGGTTACGCGTGGATAGCACGTGTGCTAAATGTTGGGATGCCCTTAACAAGTAGCTGACACAAATGCAAAACACGAGCATGCAACCACTACTAGAATTATAAGAATAGCCAACAGTTTTTAAACCCTCAGGCATTAGGTTATACCGTAGGCAAAGGGAATGGCCGAGCGTATACCGTCGGCTATCTCCCCTCGGCCACTCTTGGTCGGCCATTCTCCCTTTTGCCGAGGGGTGGTCGGTAAACCAATGGCCGACGGGGGACTGCCGAGGGTATACGCTCGGGTATTTGATGGTCAACACTCCTTTTGTTAGTGCGTTTGGCTCGTTTGGCCGATGGGTTTGGTATGCTTGGCCGACGGGAGCCCCGTCGGGGACATATTCCGTGATGGTTTGTTTCACCCGTTGGGGTTTGTTTCGCCCATCGGGAAATGTATTTACCGAAAGCGATTTTATAGCAGTCGGGGAGTGTACACCGTTAGCCATTTATATATACGAGGGCTTTGTATGCCCCTTGGCTACAATGAAATTGGACTAGACCATCGGCTTTTTTTTAATTCAATAAATAGTATCATGCATGTACCTAAAATATTGCTGCAGCGCTTAGTAAAATAATATCTAAAAAAGAAATAAGTTTAAAGGATTGGTTTTGCAATGTAAATAATTACCTTTCATGTTGGTACATCCAACAAAATGCTACAGGACCACCAACTCTTGCCTCATAGGGAAGGTGCACAATTAAATGTTGCATTACATTAAAGAATCCTGGTGGAAACATTTTCTCTAGCTTGCATAGCAAAACTGGGATCTCATTCTCGAGTTCATGCATTCGCTGAGGATCAATTTCTTTGGCACATAATTGTCTAAAAAAAACATAATTCTGATATATCCTTCCATTCTTTCTCGGGAATAAAACCCCGTAGTGCAACTGGCAGGAGGCGCTCAATAATTATGTGAAAATCATGGCTTTTTAGGCCAATAAATTTTTTCTTATCCAACTTCACAGAATTACTTAAATTAGCAGCAAAGCGATCAGGAAACTTCAATTGTTTGAACCACTTCAATATATCCAATTTATTATCCTTACTAACACAGTACTTTGCTCTTGGTCTTTTCCATGTCCCTTTGGGATCCTTAGTCAACTGCAGAGATGGACGATCGCAGATCTCAGCCATGTCAAGACGTGCTTTGACATTATCCTTAGTTTTCTCGGTGATATCTATGCACATGCTTAACAGTGCCTCAGCAACATTTTTCTCATTGTGCATTACATCAATGTTATGTCGAAGAAGCAATTTTTTTCCAGTATGGCAATCTCCACAAACCACTTATATCTATCCAATTGTGCAACTCCCCAAACCCTAAATATTTACTCTTACCTTTGGGATCAGTAGTTAGGTTACTAAGCTGTTGATATACCTCATCGCCGGTCAGTCGCTTTGGTGGAGGATCAAAAACTTTTGTTTTCTTACGAAAACCCTTTAAACTCTTACAGAATGCATGGCTTTCTGGAAGGAATCTCCTATGGCAATCAAACCAACAAGGTTTACGCCCATGCTTTAAACTGAATGTTTGTATGTCAGATCCACAAATAGGACAAGCTAGTTTTCCATGTGTGCTCCAGCATGCTAGTAAGCCATATGCTGGAAAATCATGAATGGTCCACAAAATGATTGCCCTCATCGTGAAATTATTTTTTCTATAACAATCATAAGTATCCACACCTTTTTCCCATAAATTCAAAAGCTCATCAATTAGTGGTTGCATGTAGACATTAAAATTCTTCCCTGGGTGTTCAGGGCCAGGAATAACAAGTGCAAGGATGATGTTGTTCTTTCCAGTGCACATCTCAGGGGGAAGATTATATGGAACAACAAAGACAGGCCAACAGGAGTATGGGGCTGCATGTGCACTAAAAGGTGTAAACCCATCAGTTACCAAACCAAGGCGCACATTCCTGACCTCCAAAGCAAAATCTTTAAATAAATTGTCGAATGTCTTCCATGCTTCTCCATCCGAAGGGTGAACCATAACACTCTTGTCACGGGGCTGTGCATGGTACGTCATGTGCTTTGCTTTGTTCTGTGACATGTAGAGCCGTTGCAGCCTTTGAGTAATTGGAAGATAACGCAAAACTTTCCGTGGTACTTTTCTAGATTTATTTCCTATGGCTGGCTGCTCGTACCTGGACTCACCACAGATAGTGCAACTTTCTTTACTTTCATTACGATCATAATATAGCATGCATCCATTTGGGCAAGCATGAATTTTCACATATGGCATGCCAAGGCTATGCACAAGTTTCTTAGACCTATAGAAGTTTGTAGGGAGATCCTTGGCAGCCTCATCTCCAACAGCTTCACGCAGAAGAATCATTGTTTCATTGTAACAAGCTTCTGGCATGTTAAATTGTGTTTTTATAGTCATAAGTCGTGCAACAATGGACAAAGAGGACTGAGATGTCCCATCATGAAGTGGCTTATCTGCTTCCTCTAGCAATTTGTATAACTTTTTTGCAGCTTGTGTTGGCTCCTCACTAGGATTAACCTCCTCTGCACCAATAGCATCCAGTAGCATTTCATCCATCCTATCTAAGCTATGTCCAGATTCATAGTCTAGTTGTTCAGGTATATTAGGTTCCCCATGGTTAATCCACCTCTCATATCCCAATTGGAACCCGTTGCGGCATAAATGCATCTCCATTTCATCCCTTTTACGCTTGTGACGACAGTCACACTTAGTACAGGGGCACTTAGACTTCCCGTCTACAGCAACTTCTGGTAATGAAAAAGCATGGTCCAAAAAAGTGTCCAAACCAACTTTCCATGCTTGATTAAACAAGCTACCCTTTCGCTCGTTGTACATCCAACTACGATCCTCACCCATGGCACTTCACCTAAGTATTACATTGCAAATTTCAGGGGGAAATTCAGATTGTTTTGATTGAAGATAAAAGAACAACTTTCTACTACATTTTCTTCAGTAACCATGTTTTTTTCTATGTTCTGGTAATGAAAAAGCATGGTCCAGAAAAGTTTTTGATATAAGTAAGACCTATGAATATACCATTTGGATGGCTTACAGTGAATTTGCAGTAAGCTTAGCTGAAACTAAGCTTGCTGCAAACAACAGGGGCAACACTACTGTACGCACATTATATTGATAGCAATAATGGTTGAACACTACTATACACACGTAATGTTCAGAAATTATAGATTGGGTAAAAACTCCAAAACAAATTGTCATCTGCAATCAATAAAATAAGCGCCATAACCTAGGATAGAATATGGTTGTTATCAGATTAGCTAATGACAGGTCCATCTTATAAACAAAAAATGTGGAGAGAGACAGAGAGGGGCACAAACAGAGAGGGATGTGAACGATGGATAGTCACGAAGGGCTGCAGCACATAATCTGATTGGAAAAGGGTTCACTTACCCGGTGGAGAAGATGACCTGATACTCGATTGTCCAAAGGCGGGGAAGCCGCAGTGGACTCAAATCTCCAGCACCTGAACGTCAGCGTGAGGAAGCTCGTCGGGCCGATCACCTCCGGATCCTCGTCCCCCTTGCGACCCCCCGATCACGAACAGATCGGATCGGCGAACCTGCTTGTCCTATGCGATCACCAGCCCCAAGCACGAATAGATTGGATCAGCAGCAAGCGATAAACTCTTTTAGAGATAAGAGGTTTGTTTCCCATCGTGGATGCGTGAATATAGGGTATGGAGGCGTGGTTGGGCGCGGAAACGTTTTCGTTTCGCGCTGAAACTTTTTTCTTTTCGCTACTGCCTCTTCCACATAGTTTTAGATCCGAACTAATTACTCCCATTTGCTAATATATATTATGCTTTCTATGCGTTAGATCACCTGGTAAGGAACTTTGTTTGAGAGCTGCTGGTTTTTGGTTCGATTCCTAGTTTTGACATTTTTCATTTTATTTTTTCTGACATTTTTTTTCAAATTGGATCCTCCTGTGTGTAATAATAATGTTATAGTGCAGCAGGGTTATCACTAAACATTTTAGTGATGCAAACTTGATTCGATTTAATTTCAATTTTGAAATGGATTGCAATTTCTAGAATTTATTTGAATAAAAAGAAAAGGTTACTTAAGACTTAAATTGAGTTCATGTATACAAATAAAATAAACTCATAGGCCTATTTTATGTTAGTAACGTAGCGTCGAATCGAACTTCACTTAAATCAATTTAACACAAAGATGTCTGGGTTAAAAAAAAATCAGTTTTGTGTGGTTTTATATTTGCCGATTGCCATTACTAATATTTAAATTTGAAAATCGTAATAATTGTGTGTTTATGGAAAGGCATGGATGATGTCTCATAATTATGAATTTGAAATGAATTAAATTAGCTAGAATCTACTTTGACTGTTTGTATACGGGAATTCAATGGAAGACTGTTTGTATATTAGAAAATAGAAATATATATAGAATCAAATAAAACTTCATTTGAACAATACTTAAACAATCCTAATTCTACAAATATATGGATCATTGCACATGTATCTAGCTGAGGTAACTACGTACCAATCACATGTGTCTCTCTTCTAGTTATCCTCGGATCCGTATGTTTTGTGGCGCGTGTGACAAAGGGGCTTTAGATTTATTTGGCAATGTGTTTCAGTGTAATTACCGAGTGTTACGCTGAAACCCATTGGCGAGTGCTGTAATCACCATGTGTTACGTCATACTCTCGGGAAAAAGATTGAACCGTTGACCAGTGCAACGGCTCTATGGCTTGCATACCCAGATGTCTTAATCCCACTGAGTCTCACCGGCTATATTTGTTTTGCTTTTTTGAATGCAATCATGGTTAGGAAATAAATATGCCAACTAATTAAAAATGCATGAACAAAACAAATATGCTGTGAGGTTGGAAATCCAAATGAGGGCAAATCAAAACATGAAATGCAATTTGAAAGAAACTCGAGGCCTGGTGTTTCTTAAAGCGCAAACTGATCAACCTTTTGATCTAAATGACGTGGTGGGAGTCAGTCCCATTTAACCCTATTGATCGGTCTACCAACCACGTTTGGCAATTAACCGACCCTGTAAGGACTGCAATGAGTTGGACTAGGAACTCGAATAGATAGGTGATGAAAGACTTCGCCACTCACCTAGACTAGGCACAGTGCCCGAATACAGTTCAAAGCCAAGGAGCCACCCATTCAAAAAGAAGACACACGAGTTTTTACACTTCAAAGCAAATATGATGTGCAACATGAATGCTTGCAAATTCAAGGGATAATGCCTGGTTACCTCCAGGCAGGCATTTGGGATTTTTTTTTGATAGCAAGAAAGGATACATGAACTAGCAACATCATAAACCAAAGACAGAATTTTGGCATTAATGGTACTTGTCATGAGATACGTACAAACCTCCACCACACTTCGATTTTCGTGTCACGGGACAACAAAATCAAGTGTGTATGTGGGCCTCCTTCGAAATTGTCCCATCACCAAAACTTACCAAGGTGTTGCAGATGATGTAGCTCTCATGTTCTTAAGCATCGTACAACCATCGTTCTTTTTAGTTTCAACCTATAATGATTAGCGACCAAAAATACCCGAGGGAGAACTTAACTGAAGAACATGCTCTTGCTAGTCTTTTTTATGTGAAAGATGATGATGTAATGGATGGGTGATGATGAATATGCATTGGTAAAGATAAATAGGAAAGGGAATAATGTGGTGATATGGATGGGGATACATGGGCCAACTCGGTTCGACACTAGTACAGCAACCGTTCCCCAGCAACGGCGCCAGAAAGCTTGTTGGTATTTTTAACGATCGCAGATAAATCTGCAAGCATATGGATACCGATGTAGCTTTCACCCGAGAGTATTCCATAGTATCGAATCCACAGGGAACATGGGTATACTAGTGAAGAGTTAAGAACGACCAAGGACAAGAGAATATATACAAGTGCAGGGGATAGAGAGGATAGCTCAGGGTTCTGGATAGCAAAATAGATAGATCAGACTGGTATTATAGTGCTTGCTTTGGGATGCCCAACCATCCAAGCCTCAGAAAGGGATGAGAAGGGGACTAGGCAAGCCAAGCAATGGTTCTACTGTACTGTAGTGCTGCTCACGTGGTGGACTACGTATGCCATCAGGGCTGTCACCACTTGGGGCTACCACTACAAATCCGTGGCGCTAGGTGCACTGCAAGGTATTCGCAAGACTAGACACCACGTCTACTCTAGTGAACATTATCCTAACTTCATGACGACTAGGACACTTAACACAGCAAGGAGCCCACAAGTAGAATATAATACAGGTGAAGTTTATTCAATAATAGTGATGCCAGAATTACCTAAGCAGACTTGGATGTACTCGAAGAGAGCCGCACCCGCAGACGTACAAGAAGAAGATAGGAAGCTGACATTCCCGGCTTCTCCCTGACTCTCACCTCACCCCTCACTAATTCTCTAAGCACTACATTGGATATGGCCTTCAAGATCTGCTTCTCTGTGTGTTGAATGAGGGAGTGGAGGTCTCTATTTATAGTGGAGGAGATGCCTTGGACGAGTGGAGATGCTTCAAAGATTCCAAAGAATATTCTTCATCCAATTTCTCCCTCTCTTCCACCTATCCCTGGAAACCGACGTAGGGAGGTTGGTCACCACCAGAATCACGAGCCAAGTCCTCCCCACAAGGTTTCCCACATCCAGGTCCGCAAAACCGGTAAAAAACCGGACCCAGAGGCGTGAATCGGCCGTGAACCACGAAGAACCGAGAGAAAACCAGCCATCTGTCTCTGCTGCGCAAGTCGGTGGGGCAAAGCAAGAGGCAAACAACAGAAAACCAAATAAATCCACCGCCTCTAGAAAAACTAAATAAACCGCACAAAACCGGGTTCCCCAACTCCAAATGTGCCACGTGGCCCCAGGACCGCGTCTCCCCACAAAACCGGCCGGCTTCCGCTCCCGCACGCGGGCGGGTGCGGACCCAGCCGGTTTTGGGCCTTTATAGGCCTGCTCTCGCCCACGCTCATGTCACCCCCGTGCACGCGCGGTAGAGCGCCGGTGTGGGGCGTCGGGCCCACTAGGCCCCTCCTGCGTGGTGCGCGTATGAGCGCCCCCCCACAATCGCCCAGCCTGTGGATCCCGTCCAGCGGTCAGCTGCGTTGACTGGGGGCGCTGACATCATGCTGACGTCAGTGTCCCCTTTTATCTCCTCTTTTAGTATCTTTCATATCCGTGATCCAAAATATATAAATAATATATCCATCGAAATCGTCTCGACGAGGTTGTTGATAGTCCTTAAATGCAAATTTTGACCATGAACTCCTGCACAAAATATGTTAAATATAATATCCAAACATAGTGGTAGGATTTATTACTAACTATTTCCATAAGTTTTGGTGTTTTAACGTGTCATGCAGGAATTCACACTATAGACGTGGGAAAGATCCAAAAATATCATTATCACAAAGTATCTCAAATGCCAAATTGGAGTGTTCCACTGCATAGAGCTCGTCGAGACGACTCCGATGGATATATTGTTCATATTATTTGGAGCTCAGATGAATAAAATGGAAAAATCACATTTTATTGTGCAGCGCTGACGTCAGCGATCGTCAGCGCTGCTGATGTCACCTAGGACCCACCAGTCCGACCCCGGCCAAAACCAGGCGCCGCAACAGCTCGGTGGGCCCACAGGCCAGCGGCCATGCAGCGCAGCAACGCCTGCCATGCCTGCACAGGCAGCAGGGGCCCATGTGGCCCATGGGCCATCGCACGCGTGAGGCAGACGTGCCCGCGTCAGCGCGCACGGGTGGAAGCCGCAGGCCGGAACCACGTGTTGCTCGCTGATCGGTCACCTAGTGGTTTTGCGCGGTTCTGCGGCAGTCCACGGTTCGGGCCGGCCGGTTTTATGGGTTTTTCCCCGGTTTCCTACGGTTTTAGTCCTCCACCGACGTACAGAGGCATAGAGATCCGGTTTACTTCCGGTTTTTGACCCAGATTGCACGGTTTCCTCTGGTTTTTTTCCCCACCGCCCCCAGGAAGCTGGCGTGCGAGTCCTGGGGGGCGTACCGACATAGGAAGGGTGGTTCGGTGGACAGGTGGAGGGAGGAGATAAGGAAAAGGAGAATATTATCCTAGAATCCTTGAAGCATATCCATTCTGCCAAGGCACCTCCTCTATTATAAATAGAGGGCCTCACTCCCTCATTCAACACACCAAGAAGGAAGAGCTCTCTTTGCCACAAGTTGTAGTCTTAGTTAGTAGTGAAGTAGTCTTAGGAGTCGAGCTTTTACGGGCTTCCGAAGGAGTCTTGGTAAGCCTAGAGCTTAGTTATCTTGTATCTTTTGTTTACTTATAAGACTTTGAGCTTTTAATGGAATTATTATCTTGCTTATGTTATTTGGCTTATTGCCTTATTTGTTCATCATATAAGTTGTATGTCTTGCATCTTAGTTTAGCTGATGCATGTTATGGCAATGGCCCAATGCGCCGCAAGGTTGCTCTGTTTATTTGGACAATAAATAGAGTAGTATTTCATATTGCAAACATGGTGTTTGGTATATGGAATACCATTGGGGATACCCTACCCCACGTATTCAGAGGTAGCCTCCGGGTGGTGACAGCCCCGTGTGGTCCTTGCAATCCTCGCCGTTCGGGTTTGGGCTTTTGCAGGCCTTCGTGATAAATATCGTGACAGTACCCTTGGATGAGTGGATCCCACGACTCCTCGATTTGCCCTCTAACATTTGTCCCTTGCTGAGCTTGTATAGTGTACACTTACAATGTATGTAACTCATATGTGAGAAGTATATAGAATCCCTGGTTCTCTCTTAGGATCTTCATATTAACTAGACATATAATGAGCGATGAAACCTTCTGTGTGTCACACTACCCCTTTATCAATGTTTACCCCTTGCTAGACTTTGGTATATTAATAGTGTTGTGATTGAATACAATGGATAACTACTCTGTTCAACCACCGCCTTCCCTGTGGACTCCATACCCTGAATACTTCCGGGTGAAAGCTACAATGGTATCCGTGCGCTTGCGGATTTATCTGCGACCGTAAGAAATACCAACAGAGGTCTACGCAATGGTGCATTCCAAATGACCATTTGAGATAGTTTTTGATAATGATATTTTCAGACCTCATCCCTGGCTCATGGTGTCTTTTCCTGCATAGCAATGTAAATCACCAACACTCGTGGAATTCATTAGTGATGAACCCTACCACTATGTTTAGTGATTATATTTCATATATTTTCTGCAGGAATTGACAGTCAAAATTGGTACTTCAGGATCATCAACAATACGCTTCCCCCCGAAGCCTACAAGCGATATATCTGATGGTTCAAGATTGTCTGGGTTTATTTTTGTCATTGACCTCAATGTCTTGGCTAGGATTATGTCTGTTGAGCTACCTGTGTCTATCAGCAACTTTCCCAATTGTCCAACCAGCTATATTGGCTTCGATTGACATTGCATCATTGTGGGGAAAATTATGCAGCTTTAGATCTTCCTTAGTGAAGGTGATTGGCACATGCGACCACTCTGATTTCTTGTAAGGTCCTTCAACTGAGATATTGTTTACTTGTCAAAAATAACTCTTCCACTGTTTCTTTGTTTTGAAGGCAAGTGAGGAACCTCCAGTTTTGGGTAGGATGTGACCATAACTTGGGAGGGGGTTGGGTGGGTTTAGCTCTGTGTTTGCGGTTTTTGTGGAAGGGGTGGTAACTCTTCAATTTTGATGTTTTGAGATGTGGCAGGATGGGATGCTTGGGAGTAGAGTTGCGGGTATAGTGTTTGTGTGAAGTAATGTTGGAGGGTTTGTGTGGAAGGCGCATACTGTATAGCCAAAGTTGTTGGTACGATGTTGGAGCTTAGGGATGGAAGTATGGGACAATAGGGTTATGTTGTTTGAGCATTACTTGTGGGAGGTGGTGATGGCTTCATTTGGTGGACTTGTATCTTGTCAGTCTTCATTTTCTCTATTGTTTTCTTAATATCTCTGCACTGCTCAGTGCCGTGAGTGTGATTTTTGCCATGATATTGGCAGAACAGTCTGGGCCCGAAGGTGGGTCTCTTCCTCTTCCTTGGCCGATTCTTTGACCTCTTTGCCTTGGTTCCCCCTTGAATTTGTGTTTGTGTTTTCTTGGAATAAGAGCTTGTTCTCTTGGAATGAAGGCATATTCTCAACACTCATGATATATTGCGATGGGTAACGCTGATAGTGCTTTGGTCTGTATTGGTTTTGCTTGTTTTGGGTCTCGGGTTGGTTTTTCAAAATTGCTTCTCTTGCCAACCTCATCCTGTTATCATTGTCTGATCTGCAATACTTTCTGAATTCCTCATAGAGATCACCAAGTGTGGGTGGTGGTTCTCTTGCTATGTGCTGCGCAAATAGTCTTGGCCGAAGCCCCTGAATAGCTGCAAACTTTGCGGCTTCATCTGGGATGTTAGGTGCTTGATTTCTTAGGGTGACGAACCTCCAAAAGTATTCCTCCAGGGACTCTTTTGGTTGTTGATGTACTGTCAACTCTGCATATGATAGTGCTTGATCTCCCATAATGCTGAAAATTTTTGTTACTTCCCTTTTTAGCTCATGCCAGCTATTGATGGAGAGGCCGGGCAGCTTTGTGCACCAACTCATTGCTGCGCCATCGCAGACAATGATGAAAGATTTTTCCAGAACTATATCATCTCCTTCCGCCAAAGCTATTGCTACTTCGTAACTCATGATAAACTGCTTGGGATCTGTGAAGCCATTGTATCTGGGTAGAGTAATTGGTTTGTACGAAGGTGGAGTGGGCAATTGTAGAGCTTTTGATAGCCTTGCCAATTGTAGAGCTTTTGATAGTGGGCAAGCGGAATCAATTGGGGCAGTGTGCAACGTTTGCAACCTGGCTTTCGAGGTGGAAATGCGGTGTGCCCCTTCCTCATGGAGGGTATTGGGTTCACTCAGCTCAGCTTGCAGATCAGCGACTTGTTTCTTTGCTCTCTCTAGCTCTAGACGAAGCTGGGCTGCCCTTGCATTTGGATTACTCATTCTTCTTTACTTTGCGTGCCTCAATTCGGATAGTTGTTGCTGAATTTGTAGCAGTTCTCGTTGTTGCTCTTCTTCTTGTTGTTGCATTTCTTACTGTAGTTCCCTCTACGCTACTTCGAGCTGCTTCTGCCTTTCGAAGTGCCTAAGGCACAACCTCTTCTCAATTCTGCTCATCTTCTTCCCATGGGTGAGAGTGGCTTCGTGATCTATTTGTTCTTCACTTGCGGCTTCGGCTTCTGCATCTGTGGTATTTTATGTGATTGTAAACTGAGTTTCATCATTGGTTTGGGTTGTATCTTTGGTGGTTCTCTTTGGTACTCTTCTAGGTGGCATGGTGGGCTATCTCGTGATGACAAAAACGGTGGGCGCCAACTTTTGTGATATGGCCGAAGACAAACATAAAAAGTAAACAAGACAAAGGATAAGTGACAAGCGGAGAAGGAAAGCGGCTTCTCAACAGTACTCTCATGGAGTCAGCCCCCTACACGTGGGTGAGAGCTCCCTGTTTATAGGGAGGCCAAAGGACATTTTACATTCCACTTATACCTTTACAAAGCAGGCATGATCCTCATGACTCTACCATTCTGATGCTCTAGGGATACAACAGTAAAATTACAACTGAAGGTGTGAACAGTCTGACTAATGGAGCCATGTTTAACTTCTCTCTTCTTGGCTTCGTTGATCCTCCGGGAGCAACGATTGCCTTCGTCCTGAGTTTTCCTCCCAGGTGCTGGCCTTTTTTATCTTCGAGTGTGAAGCTAGAATTTCTCAAATAAGAACCTAACATATCCCCGAACGAAGGAGAATCTACCATGCTTGAATGAGTTAAGGCTTAATATAGCCTTCGTCCCCCTTTTGTTAGCGGGACCAACCTCTAAAGGCGACAACTGGTGTTATGCTCAAATGCCAGAACGAAGGTAAACCTGTTCTCGAAAAATACAAACGAAGGTAATGGTTGAAGAAATACTTTAGTCAAACTGTGGGGGAGTTTATTGGTAGGCCAATCCCCAACACTGGCGTTGGGATAACTTTGTCTCCTAGTGCCCTGCCATGCCCAACGGGAAAATATCCTTTCTCTTCGTAAAACTCAATAAGCTGAGAGCCAACAGTGGACTTGCCGAAGATAAGAGTCTTTGGGAGCTTCTTCCTCTTTGGATCAGCAAGATCCGAGGCATCAACCCCACATCATCAAGACTTTCTTCAGCCCCAGACATAGCATCTTTCGGCCTCTGATTCAGCATCTTCAGCCCCAACTTCTTCATCATCAGCCCTGTCTAGAGGATTTTCCTCTTTAGCATGAATTTCACCCTCTTAAATTTGATGAGTGAAGGTAGCAGCTTCTTCTTTAGTCATTCCTGCCTGACCACGAGGACTTCTTTCGTCGAGCAATTCAATCAGACGAGCAGTTTGCTTTGCGCGAGCCACTGATGAAAATAAAAACAAAAGAATAAGAATAAAAATTAGGCACAATCGACAGGAAGAAAAGTACAAGAACATGGGTAAGAAACTTACTTTCAGCAAGACCGGAAGAACGAACTTAAACCAACTGAACACCAGAAGGTGAGAGCAAGTAGCATAAAAGACAAGCTACTTGACTTATGTAAGCGAAGGAAGGTAAAATATTCACCCCATTCGGTCCTTTATTTGGGGGGGTGAAAAGAGGTGACTGTTATAGGTCTCGAGAAGTGAACCGCCGCAGTCTCAAAGAGAAAAACAAATCAATCAAAAGAAAATAAAATGAAGCTAATACAAAAAACTAAAACAAAGACGAAGGCAACTCAAGGAATGAAAAATATGATTTCCTTCTCAACGGTCAGAAGAGGCATTTCTTATGAGCGAAGCAATCCTTGTTTCGAGGAGCTCGGCCCGTTGGATCAGGCACTCGTCCATGAGGGGCTACTGTTGGGGATTGGCTTATTCGAAACACCTCCATTCCACGGAAGTGGAGATCTAACCTCAATCATTTACCTTCATTTTTTTATTCCAGAGCAAACAGAATACCTTTGTCCTGAACGAGGCAGTCGTGGGCAAAAGCTGGCGCAAACTAGTACCTTCGTCCCAGGATGTCCCTAGTTTGGCAGAAGGCAACACTCCCAAGGGGAGACGAAGGCAAGCCTGAGACAAGAAAGGAGAGCTGATGGGGGATTTGCCTTTGTCCATCATTATGACAACTATAGTCACCGAAGCTGAAGGTACTGGGAAGCCAAGCCTGCCTGGAAAGAGGTCCAAGACCCGAAGGCAACAGTGGAGGTATCTGAAGCTGAACAAAGGAGGGAGAGACCAAATCAAGCACGGAACCTCTATTGTATATTCAACTTTGTTCCCTTTTGACTATTGTGTCATGAAATCGGGGGTGTTATGCCTGGTTTCTTAAGGGTAGTTTAGATATGAGAAGATGTCTTTTGGGCTCCCTACAAAAGGGGGTCGCCCCAACGTGTAAAAGAGAGATGGATTGTGTTGAGGCCATAATACCAGGGTAACCGATCATGAGGATTGCCAACTACCGACTCCATACGAAGAAGACTCCGAGCAGGACACGGCAGGAAGCCTCGATAGTAGATAGAGTCCTACTAGGTTTAGGTCTATTTTGTCTTGTAAAGTAAGTCTCCCTGGATATAAATAGTAGGGGGTCCTGTACGTAGACGGTATCCCAAGTTTCACCAATCCACCAGAGGGTACTTGTTACACCATTGTAATCTGTACTCACTGAGATAATACAAGCAAACAACTGGACGTAGGGTTTTTGCTCGATCTCGAGGGCCTGAACCAGTATAAAATCCCGTGTCTCCTTGTTCATCTACTGTGATCGATCTTCGCAAGAAGCGAGGTGCCTACCAGACAATTATCTTCCGAACAAAACCTCGATAGAGGCGCGCCAGGTAGGGGCCCTTGCGTGAAGATCAGATCATGCCGATCATCAACGGAGTTGGTTTGCCGGCACGGCGAGTTCGTGGCCACCCAACATGCCCAGCTCTATCAAATCAGAAGCCATCAACAGTTCAATCCCTGCTTCCGATCTCTACACTCTGAGCCATCTAGTGCCTACACGCTCCATGCACTTTGGTGATCTCGTGTTCGAGCACCAAGGCGATTACAAGCTCAAGTTAACTAGGATCTATGATCCTGATCTCACATGCGCTGGTCGGGAAGTTTTCACAACCTTCACGGAGCCAACTCCCGAAGACATTGCTGATCGCACTACGCAACTAGATCTCGACTGTAGTGGGTCAAGCAATGGATCTAAATAACCCAATGACTGTCGCATCCACGTGGTTATTGGTGGAGGGAAAAACACTGCGACCGAGTCCTCTAGCTCACCTAGGCCTCCAACTCCTCGCCTCAGTAACACGCGGACCATCCAGACAGCCAAGACCCACACTGTGCAAGCTCTGTCTTCGCTAGCTCCCCAAAATGTCAATGCTGATTTTTAAGGAATCGAACAGGACAACATGCAGATCCAAACTCTCCTAGAAACAATGGAAGCCATGGCCCAAGGAACCTTGATGGCCACCATTCCCAAGAAAGCTCGGGAGGTTGCGGACAAGGCGAATGAGCGGCTAGAAGCCGCCGCCATAGTACCAGCTCCATCGAACGGGCATGCCGAACCCCAGCCGATGATCTCAATTCATCAATGGACATCCATGTTACCGTCCCCAAGAAGGACGCGACATGAGGCCACAGCTCGACCGAAGCCGTAGGAATCTCTCTACTATAGCAGGGATTACCGAGCCCGCGAGGACTACTATCGGTCTCATCCAAATTCCCCACCACATGGCTCCCGACCAAGCACTGGGGGATGCCTCGCATATTCACCAGGCTTGCGGAAGGTCAGGTAGCCCAAAAAATTTTGTCCTACTAATATTGAAAAGTATGATGGAACAACCAACCCTCGCGAGTGAATCCAGATCTATTCCATGATCATAGACGCCACAGGGGGTGATGATTACGTTAAGCCAACTACTTGCCGACAGCCCTACAGGGATCAGCCCGAATGTGGCTCATGAACCTGCCCGAGGCCAGCATCAAGTCATCGACTCATCTCTGGGAGACGTTTGAGGCCAATTTCCAAGGCACCTATAAACGCCCCGGGCATGAGGGAGATCTGCTCAACTGTGTGCAGAAGCCCGGAGAATCTCTTCGTGACTATATCCGTCGATTCAGCGACACCTATAACACCATCCCAAATATGGTGGACGATCGGATAATTGTAGCCTTTAACCAAGGATGCAAGGATGAGCGGATGACGGAAGAACTTGCCAAAAAAAAACCCGAAGACGGTGGCCGAACTCTACAAGATTCTCGAAGAGACCGTCAAGATGGCAGACGCCCGAGCAAGGGTGCAATCAAAGCCCGAACAGAACAAGCCACCCGGGAAGGCAAGAAGAAAGACAAACACAAGAACAAGAAGTGCAAGACCATGGATCAAGAGGTCCTGGCCATGGATAAGAAGCCCCCATACCGTCGCCAAGGCAAACCTGAAGACCTCGAGGCATACTGCCCAATTCACTGTTCAATAAAGCACAATTTTGCAGATTGTTCGGTGTACAAGAAACAGAGGCGGGAAGAGGAGAGTCAAAAGCAAGGGAGTCCACGTGACCAGAACCCCTAACATACACGACAAGCAAACTATGTTGATGATGGTGATGATCCACAACTCCTGGAGAATTTGGAGATCGCCACTATATTCGGCGGTTGCACAAATCGAACCTCCAAATCCCAGCCGAAACCGGTCGAGAGGCCGATTGCAAGCACCGAACCCTGCAAACAGCTGCTGAGGTGGTCCGATGTCCCGATCACTTTTGATCAAAGGGATCACCTGAGCATGCTGTATGACGGGCCTCTGCTCCCACTATGCATCGAGCGATGGATTGGCTCGCACAAGGTTAGACAAACCTTAATCGACAGTGGAAGCGCCCTCAACCTGCTATTCACCAATGCCTACGACGAGATCGGTATCCCGAGAAGGTCGTTGGCACCGGTGGACAAATCCTTCTACGGGGTGATACCGGGCATTCAAGCTGTCCCTTTAGGGAGGATTGATCTGCAGGTGACCCTCATGGAAAGGAAAAACATCCGATCAGAATTCCTCACCTTTGAGGTAGAAGACTTTACATTGGCTTACAACTGCATCTTGGGCAGACCGTTCCAGAAGAAATTCGTGGCGGTCGCACACTTCGCATACTCCATGATCAAGATCCTAGGGCCGTTGGGGCCAATCACCGTCTGTGGTGATTGGAAGGGTGCAGTTCAATGCAATCTGAAAACCCTAGACATGATCAAAGGGGACAAACAGATGCAACCAAGGCTGCCGAGCCAGCAAAAAAGAAGCCCGAGCAGCAACCCAATACAGCCAAGCAGGGCGCAGACCTTGAAACATCCCGAGCTGCAGAGGCGCCCGAACAAGGGCAAACGCACAACCTGTGCTTGTGGTCGACAAAGCCACTGCAACAGTCCCGACCACAGTGGAAAGGTCTCAAGGGCACTAGGAGACACCACCTCCAGCCGCAGGTGATTCACCAGCTGAAGCCTCCCTGGTCACACCAACACAAAAGCGTATCGAGCAAAGGATGAAAGCAGTGGCACTTGACCCTGGAAACTCGACCAAAACCACAAACATGGGATCGGGTCTGGAGGACAAATAGGAACTCGAGCTCATTGCTTTCCTCTGGGCAAATGCTGATGTGTTCTCTTGGGAACCATCCAATATGCCCGGGATCCCTAGGGAGGTAATAGAGCACAAGCTTGGCATATGAACTGGCGTCCAACCAGTCAAGCAAAAGCGGAGAAGATATACCCCAGAGAAACGAGATGCCTTCAATGAAGAGATAAACTGACTACTCAAAGCCGGCTTCGTTCGAGAAATCCCTTTTCCGGAATGGCTGGTAAACCTAGTCATGGTAAAGAAACCCAGTGGAACGTGGCAGATGTGCGTGGATTACACCGATCTGAATAAAGCATGCCCAAAGGACGAGTATCCATTGCCTAGGATAGATCAAACTGTAGATTCAACCTCAGGATGCGAGCTGCTTTATTTTCTAGATGCCTATTCGGGGTATCAACAAATAAGCATGTGCATTGACGATGAGGAGAAAACTGCATTTGTAACTCCCTTCGGTGCTTTTTGCTATATAAGGATGCCTTTTGGTTTGAAAAATGCAGGTTGTACTTATCAAAAGTGTGTTCACATTGTTCTTGAAGGCCAATTCGACCGAAATGTGGAAGCTTACATAGATGATATCATTGTGAAAAGTAAGTTAAAAGGTGTTTTGATCGCTGATTTAAGCGAAACATTCAACTACTTGCACAAAAATAGGATGATGCTCAATCCCGCTAAATGCACCTTCGGTGTATCATTGGGTAAGCTCCTCGGTTATCTTGTATCTCAACGGGGTATAGAGGCAAATCTGTACAAAATCAAGGCCATCGATGACATGAAAGTGCCACATTGCCGCCACGAGGTCCAGAAGCTAGCAGGAATGATGACATCCCTAAGTTGTTTCGTATCCAAGTCAGGTGAATGAGGAATGCCGTTTTATAAGTTGTTATGTAAAATTGATCATTTTGAAAGGTCGGCAGAAGCAGAAGAGGCGTTCCAGGGGTTCAGACAATACCTGTGGAAAATACCCGTACTGGTGCCGCCGCAGCCCAAAGAAGAGATGTTGTTATACATAGCAGCCACGCCGACTGTTGTCAGTACTGTTCTGGTGGTCGAACGACCTATAGAAAAATCAACATCACAGCACCCTGTTTACTTCGTAAGTGAGGTGTTGCACGATGCAAAGACAAGGTACCCTCAGATTCAAAAATTACTATATGAAATACTGATAACTTCCAGGAAACTCAAGCATTATTTTTTGCGCCACAAGATCAAAGTTGTGTCAACCTACTCTCTAGGCACCGTTTTGCATAATCGAGATGCCGTGGGTAGAATTGCGCAATGGTCCATGGAACTGGGGGCTTACGACGTAGAATTCATGCCCAGAATTACTATAAAGTCGCAGGCTCTGGCAAACTTTATTGCAGAGTGGACAAATTCCAAACTCGAAGAAAGTGCCCAAAACCCCGAACACTAGATAATGTTCTATGATGGAGCGTTTTGCAAAGCAGGCGTTGGGGTTGGGGTAGTCCTTATCTCTCCACACAATGACATCATCAGGTACACTTTACAAATTAATTTTGTTGATCCTACTCCTACTAACAACGTTGCCGAGTATGAAGGGCTCCTGACAGGACTTCGCATAGCTGCTTCTCTGGGTATCAAAAGGCTGCTCGTGAAAGGGGATTCCGAGTTAGCTGCTAAACAAGTCATGAAATAGTACAGTGCGCGAAGTGATGTTATGGCCAAATACTTAGAAGCATACAGGAGGATGGAGAGCAAATTCGATGGGCTTGAAGTGCAACACAAGTCAAAAGGGAGTACAATGGTGATGCAGATAAACTTGCAAAAGCAGTTGCCGAAGGCACACAGCTTCCAGGTAATGTGTTACTTGAAGTTTCACTAAACCATCTGTGTCGGTGTCCTCACCGAACCAAAACACTGCGTCCGATAAAGATGCGGTCTCCACAATCAACGAATCCATCAAGAAGTCTATGTTGGTCGATACGGCTCGGGCTGCCACTCTAGTTGGAAATGAGGAGAACTGGATGGAGCTAATCCTGGCATACCTCACAATCCAAGCTATACCCGACGATGATGCGACATTGGAGAAAATCCATCATAAAGCCAAAAATTATCAATTGGTTGACGGACGATTACATATAGTAGCACGCAATGGAATGCTCCTCAAATGCATCACACGGGCCGAGGGCATTAGTTTGGTCCATGATATTCATAGAGGAATCTGTGGATCTCACGCTTCTCCTAGATATCTGGTTGGGAAAGCATTCCGACAGAGCTTCTACTGGCCTACAGCTCTTCAAGGCGCAAGCGAGTTAGTTAAAAAGTGCGAAGCATGCCAATTCTTTGCATGGAAAACAACTAAACCTGCGCAAGCCTTAAACACTGACACATTCACAAAATGGGTCGAAGCTGAACCAGTTCCAAAAATAACAAAACAGGCAGTTGTAAAGTTCCTGCAGAGCATCATCGTTCGATTCGGTGTCCCGAATAGGATAATTTCTGACAATGGAACATAGTTTAAAGGTAAAAAGTTTTTTGATTTTTGCTACGATCATGGGATCAAACACGATCGGTCATCGGTGAATCACCCGAAGATGAACAGGCAAGTAAAGCATGCTAATGGCATCGTACTCTAGGGCATCAAGAAGAGGATTTTCAGCAGGCTGCAAGCTTATGACAAACGATGGATTCACGAAGTACCAATGGTCTTGTGGTCAATGAGAACCACAATGAACCGAGCAACGGGTGAAACACCTTTCCTCTTGGTGTATGGTGCTGAGGCGATTTTACCTACTGACATCTGGCTACAGGCTCCTCGCATGGCAATGTTTTCGAAAATTGAAGAGCCTAATTGGCGAACCGGCGAGTTGCTCCTCGTTGAGGAGGCTCACGACGCTGCTGCTTTCAGAGTAGCACAATATCAACAGAAACTACGACAATACTATGACGCTAATGTTTGCAAGAGAAGCCTGTGCACTAGAGACATGGTGCTCAAACTAGATCAATGCACTAAGGACAATACAAAATTGTCCTCTCCATGGCAAGGACCTTATATAGTTGTGGACATCGCGTGACCAGGAGCTTACAGAATCATGGAGATTGATGGAGACATACTGTCGGACACTTGGAATATGGATCAACTAAGAAGATTCTATGCCTAAACTAATGTAATTGAGCGAGTTCAAGCCTATCCAACAATTTGGCAGGAATCGTCACCATCAGCGATAGCTTCAACAACAAAAAAAAGAGATAAGTTCTACACACTTTGCTCACCCTCGCACTTATGCTCGGGGGTTGTGTTTTCCTTTTCTACTTAGTTTCTACTCTTTGTTATCATAATTCATATACTAACAAAGAGCCGAGGACTACCATGCTGAAAATTCTCAGACCTATTCTATAGACCCCAAGCGCAATGCTCGGGGGCTCCCGTTGTGTTTGGGGTAATTCTTGTGAAAAAGTACTTCTTGACTCTTTTCTAGCATGTCTACATACTAAAAAAGAGCCCGGGGGCTACTATGGTACCATTACCTCATAAGAATTAAGATTCTCTAAATGACATAATAAAACTACGGTAAAAACACTAGACATTGTGACTGCAAGGGATTACACAGTTCAGTAGACTGCTCGAGTCTCAGTAACTATACAATCCCAAAATAGCTCATGATAAATAGTATAATTAGCTACGTTAACACTGTCATTTGGAGAACGTGCATAAAAGCCCAAACAGCTCTATTTCCTATGCGAAACATACAAGCATATGTTCATCAAAAGGAATAAAGTTCACAGATTAACCACAAGTTTCTGCCCTATTACAGGAATCTAGATCAAGTTCAGGACGAGTCTTCCGAATCAGACAAGTGAAGACCAAGCTTCTGAACAAAGGGTTCGACCAAGGGATAGAGATCGTCGAACATCACCTTAGCCTCTTCTGCCGAGCACTTGAAACCTTGCGGGAGCACTGCAGCATCTACTTCTGGAACATGACTTTTCATGGCCCCCAAGGTATGGGTCGTGGGAACCCTCCATGAGCTTGTTCTCTAGAGTCAGATTGCATGCCTTGAAAGCTTTAAGCTTGGCATTGAGCTCTGCCACCTCTTCATCCTGAACTGCAAGACGGCCCTCTAGATCCAAGCTTTTCTTCTGTAGCAGCTCGATGCTCTTGGAATTGTCTATAGGATTAAAGGTGCAAAATCAATAACGGCTTGCAGTGCGAGGATAAGAATCGAAGGCAAATATCAATACCTTCTTTCTCGGTCTTCAGAAGAGCAACCTGGGCCTCCAGCCTCGTTGCGGATGCCTCTGCATCGCGAGCCCAAGCGCTCAGCAAGCGCCACTGCTCCTCGGCTGCGGAGAGCGAAGTGATGATCAGGCCTAAAGGCGTCGGGTCTGGCAGCGCGACCTCGATAGTTTTCTCCTCTGGCTTTGAGGTCATCACTAAAGACTGATCGGGAGATTTTTCTTTAGTGAACAACGGGGCTGGAGAAGAAGCTGCAGGTTTTGAGGGCCTACAGACCAAGACAGAGAAAAATAAGGAATTACTTCATAAAACCATTTGGATGCTAATCAAACTCGTTAAAGCTCTTACTCGGTAATCGGGAAGGTGACTTTGAATCTCTTTCGCGAACCAGAAGAAGGCTTTGGTGGTGTTTGGGCGGCATGAGTTTCCTGATGAGAAATCTCTTGTTGACACCGGATTTTGACCAAATCTTGTAAATTCGGAGTACGAGACAATGGGAGTCACATGAAGTTCTGAGGAGCTACAAATACATGCGGACGGTGA
The DNA here is from genome assembly GCA_004135705.1 of Alloteropsis semialata. Lineage (NCBI taxonomy): Eukaryota > Viridiplantae > Streptophyta > Magnoliopsida > Poales > Poaceae > Alloteropsis > Alloteropsis semialata. Next base: position 48,372,427 of record CM014274.1, on the reverse strand, counting down.
TCGAGGCTTGTAAGTATGGCGTATACCTAGAGACAAGCTAGTGCAGGTGTTGTGTGCATCACAAATATTCTATGCATGCGTACATACATTGGAGAGTTATTAGCATGCAAGGTAATTAAAGAAAGCAAGGTTGACGTCAAGGAAAGAAGCCCATGCGTGGAAAGAGATGAGTAGAATAAAGAAAGTGCATGCAAAGAGGATAGTCCAGCATGTGCAAGGAAAGGTGATTAGAATAAACAAAGCAAAAGATGACATCAAGGGGGAAGAGCTCGTCCGTGTAGGCAAGGTGATTAAAATAAAAAGTCCAAGTTAATTACACATGCAGATTTGCCTATTCGTGGACGGGTTGGAGAGAAGATCTATTAGCAAGGACTCTGCGCAAGGGAAATTAGAGTCTATATATTTTAATATTTTCTTTTTAGTTAGTTAAGATATCTATAATTAGCTAGTTAAAGTTAGCTCGGACTCTGTGTTGTCCAGGGTATAAATATGTACCCCTGGCCATTGTAAAAGGTTTATCTCTCGTTCAATACAACTCGGCGCATCGCCACCCTTTTTACCTTTATTTTTTCACCAGCGGAACTTGGCACCGGACGTTGAGCTGCATCGCTTCGATCTTCGGCGAAGGGGTAAGTCCAAAGTTCCACCGGTTTATCGGATATCGTGGATCTTCTTACTTCCAGGCATATCGCTGTCGTCTCGATCTACGGTATCATGCCCTGTTTAAGATCTATCGGCTAATTTATCTTCTAGATCTATTATGCTGCTTCAAATTGCCATATTATTAGATGTCTAACAGAACATACTTTAATAGCCAGTAGTTTCTTATTCTTGGCTTTTAATGAGCTTTTGCCGAATTAATATCTAGTTGTGATCTGGTCCGCTATGTTTATAGTTTTAATCTGTCGCCCTGGTACAACGCTGTCTCGGTTAAGTTTGATCCGATTGGTGGTGACGCTAGATTAGTTTCTATTGACTAGTTGACCTTTTTATGGTTTGATATTGATTCGGCGCTCGCTCTAAGTGCTGCATTGGCTAATTGCATTTTAAGATATTATAATTGTTTAAAGCTGATGCTCATCCATGCTTTCATATATTATTTTCTTTAGCCGATATGCTTTAATTGATGGATGTTATGATATATTCAAATTATTTTGTATTGGCTATCGGCTATTGGTTATAATTATCCTGGATATATTCACGGCTGATAGGCGTTTCAATACTTAATTCTTATATCGGCCATTGGTCTCCGATTGATCTGCATATGTCTTATTTGCTCAAGTGTTGTATCGGCTCAGCATTGTGATTCTATTAACTGGCCGATACGACGCCATTATATACCTTGTCAGTTGAATAGTCAAACTGACTGGCACGCCCCAAACCTTGAGAAAATACAGGACCTGCACTGGAGTTAAGCAGATCTCCCAGGCCACAGTGTTGATACTCAGAAGATCATCACCCGATTTTTTGGCGTTAACATATTTTGGCACGCCCGGTGGGACACGATTAAATACATCAAGGACCGATTCAGTAACTATTATTGCTCGAAACAATTATTATGGGAGAATCAGACCAGGTTGAGGGCAATTCCAAGAGACATTAATTAAAGCTATATATCAGGGGAACAACGTCCAGGAACAGCTAGCTGATTGGAGCTATACAGAAACAACCATATTATTATTCATTCCGCAATACTCGGCACAATGAATGAACAAAGAAGATAGCCGATGGAGTTATTTTATTGAGAGACCGATAGGTCCAAGAGATTATTTTAATCGGCTAAATGAAGTCATTGTTCCCAAATCAGTTAAAACAATTGAATACACAAATTAGCAAACCGTCAGTTGTTCCTTCAATTTCCTGCCGCTGATGCCTGGATCTGTTCTTCGGGGCAGTTGTTTCTTGGATCTCTTCATTGGCTATTGGCTCATCTGGGATATGCTAGACGATTGATGATGTCAAGCATATGTTCACATATTATTTACATAGGATCAGTGAAGATTTAATTCAAGGAGATGAAATATTGAAGAATGTTGCACACGATGATCCTGCAGCCAATCGGTTAATTACCGATGCTTCCAATTGAGCTTAATCTGCTGCGACGAACACATCTTGGACGAACGCATCGGTTGCTTTCTCCAGCTATGGGCAGCATGTTAGCCGATGGAATTGTCTGGAGTTCAAAAATAATCGCCAGCGGAAGTTTGTGTAAAAAGATGAACGACATCTATCTAGACAATTACTCGGATCCTCATCTAAACCAATCGGGCCTAACTGGAGATCGGGTGACAATGAGTCAAGCCGATAAAGAGGGAGCCAAGAACATAGTATCGGCTTGCTAATGAAGATGCCATCAAAACAAATTCTTTTATCACTGATTGGTTATGTGTCTTGTTACTGCGAGTGTAGAAGAGCACGACGGCGGGGAGACAGAGCAGGACTTCGTATATGGACTCAATGCATGTAGCACGCTCCACCTCAGCAGGCGTGTCATGACTCAACGTCGGCGCCACACTGTTTGTCTTGTTCACACTCATGATTACCGTGACGCCAGAGGAGGCCACAGAACGCCTAGCTGACTTCAGGCAAAAACTGGCATCTTTGAAGACGCCGATGGAGGTATATCACTGGCCGATCCCGAAGGGAGTCAGATGACGGCTTTGATGCATTCTGCTGATGTCTCGATATATTGCTCAAGCGAACGCAATATCGGTCTTTCTGTGATTGATGACAATAATTCTTTCCTTGGTGGAGTTGTCATACATCAACAAAATTAAGTTGCATACATAGGCTAACCAGTCACATGAAAAAGGCTAAGACATGAACAAGGAGTTGAAGCCATGCTGCTGAAGCAATATATGTATGTGCCGATGCCAATCGGTGCCGATGACGGAAATGCCCATCACGTATGCCTTGCTATCAGCCGATGGGACCTGTCCCGTTGATCGGCTAAGAGCTAACATCTTCCCAGTGATGTAATTTTGAATGGCAAAAGTGAAAGGGCCAGAAAGACAAGGGTTATCAACCTGGAAACTGAATCAACTTTATCAACTCCTATAATTGGACTATCGGCTATCAGTTCTTTTCTGTGACATAGCCGATGAGCTTATAATATTATGGGATTAAATGGTACATACAGTGCTTGTACTGCTCTCGATTGAATATTTAATGGAACAGTTGGAGGTGATGTATGTTTGGTCCGAGCCGATGTTCATATTCCCTGCCTCCGTATAACCGATTATAATATAGACTCCGGAGACATCAGCACTCAGTTTAGAAGCCATTGGACCAATGGATTATTTTATATTTTTTTTGGTCAGCTTGATTCCTCGGCTCTCTAGCTTTTAGCCGATCAACTTCTGTCTGGACCACTTCTTATTTGCCGATTGAATATGACTTTGTGGGACTATTGGAGATGAAAAGAATACAATTAAATAAAGCGGTGGCCGATACAGTTCCAGGATTTGTTTATTTCGATCGGACATCGCTATTCTCTCGGACTGTACAAGAAGGAGATGGTGGTTGTCGATTGGCTCAGCGTCCAACATTCCGATGACTTTGACAGTTTATCTGAAAAAACAAATTTTGTCAGGGCCAACAACATTTGGTCAAAAATATTTCAATCGGCTATTGAACAGGGCAGGATCAGGTTTAATGATGCAGTAAAAGCTGATTAAGATTGGTTAAAAGTTGATGACAATTGCTTCTTCAGGGCTTAGAACAATCCTTTGTTTTGTGATTTTTCAGTCTGCAAGTCTTGAGTGGTCGCTCTGCGCGTTGGTGTTGTCTTGGTTAAGTCTGATCCATCCAACCGTGATGATTATTTAAGTCCTATTGATCTGACAGCTCATAATACGAAGGTATCACATAGTTATTGGCTTGTCACATACAGATCACTGATGGCCGATAGTAAGAAAAAGCAATGGTCAAAGTTGGTTGATTCAAGATAATCATTTTCAATTTTATAAACTCGGGCACTCAGATTAAATACCCCCTGAATTTCTTTATTGGCTGCGTGTTCTTCGAGTAATGGTGATGGCGGTGTAGCCAATAAAGGTGCTGACAAAAGCTGAGTCAAGGCCTACAAACATTTATTTGACCAGGCAGCAGGGATGGATTCGGATCGGATACGCATGGAATCGAATTCGGATATCACTTTTTACAATATTTTAATTCGAATACGAATCGAATACGAATCTTGCCGGATACGAATATGAATGCGGATGTTGTTCATTCTTGTCGGATACGAATACAAAACGAATACATCGAATACGGATTCGCATTCGGATAGATAGCTTCATCACGTGTTAATTCTTCACGGATACGGATAATATCGGATATTTCACATTTTATTCGAATACGAATATGGATTCGGATAGAGAAAAATAACAAAAATTGAATTCGGATATTTCTATTTAACATCCACATTAAAATCGAATACGAATACGGATATCCATATTGACGTTTTAGTCAAATACGAATACGGATAATACGGATGTTTGAACATCCATATCCATCCCTACCAGGCAGTGGGTAATATTGTTCTTCCGATGCTGGTATAGCCGATGATGGGAGCAGACCTTGAGCCGATTCTAAAAAAAAAATTACACAAGTGGAGCAGCAGATGGAAACAGCCTGGTGGCCGATGGGTCAACACAAAGACATCGAGCCATCAAGCCAATGGGTCTTCCAGTATTGCAATAAAAGAAAATCAATTAGCTCAAGAGATGTTGAAGCCGATGGAACTTCCAGCAGTCTTGATTGGTTAGAATTGATGGCAGGCTATAACTAATAATTGCTAGTGCTTAATTTTGGTCACCAATTATTTATAAAGGATATCAGCTCAAAGATACATCGGCACAAGATATCGGCTCTATAATATATCGACAGTCGATAACCAATGTTGCATAGGTAATAAAGAAATATTCTAAGTATGATGGGCAGCTGATCAGGAGCTGACGAAGGAATTTGATTCCAAAGCCTTTAAATATTTATTTGATCAGCTAGCGGATAATATTGGTACAATAAAAGGAGCGATGTCACTAATAACCATATCGGCTGTTTCTTCTTTATTTGTTGGCATAATGCAAATTTACCTGTCGTAGCTTACCTGATGCTAGTATGCATGGCCGGTGAATAATGATGAGAGTTTACCACCAGCCGATTCGTGGAATCTGTATGGATAATATATTCAAATAATAGTAATGCTTTGGATAATGACTTGGTCAAGGAGACTTTTTGCTGGACTTGATCATCGATGATGTCTTGGATATCCTTGTTGGCCACATGTTGCCGGCCTTAGGGAAACCGATAGGAGTGGCAGGTTTTGTGCGGGAGCAGCCGATGATTACTACATGCCAAAATGGTTGTTGGAGGAGGAGCAGTCCGATTGACATGTCTTTTGGCAACCACAACAACAGAGACCGATACGATTTATGGCAATTAAAAATCAAGCTTCCAGCAACAGGATTTCGGTGTCTCTGATAGTACGCCCCGATGAAGATGGGCGGATATCTTTCTCTGGTCAACATAGTTGACGTTGGGTCATCTGGTTCTTTATTAAAAGCCGATGGCTGAATCTATTACTTGTATCACAAAAAATGGATGTCATTAATTAATTCAGAGATACATAGTACAACAGATAAGTTCAGAAAATCATCTGGCTTACCAAGGTTGATCAGTTTCAGATTTGATCGGCTGAGATATCATGACCATCATGAAGATTCATGTTACATGATTAATGGCCGAGGATTATTATGAACTGATGAAAGATAAATTGAAGAAGATATCTATCATCGGCCACATACATTGAATGATGCTAAGGATATTATCATCGTAAAATAATTGGGAGGTTCGTATCTGAGCCGTGATGACAGCCGATATCATCTATATCGCCTTTTAGTGGCAAAAATACTTACACGAAGGATGCTGGAATATTCAATAGTATCGCCGAAGAGACTAGAAAGCTAAAAATCGGAAGGGAAATGCATTCATCGGATGGTCTTATCATCGATTGGATTTGCTGCCAAGTCAGTACTTCTTTTTCAAACAGGAATGTCTAAAGAAGCATCGGCCGTCAAAATATCTTCATTAATATCAATGATGAATCTTGCGAGGCTTCGTTTTGGAAAATTGGTGGTGCTACTTGGATGACCGATGAAGGTGCCAGTGAAACTGATGGCTTCAAATATTTAATGGGTTAATACATTAGGTGCTGATGCATGCGTACGAGATTTATTTGGAGATTTCTAGATGAAGTTATGCCCGGAATCATTCAGCATTGCATGGGCTGATCAGAAAACCCAGTTGACAAAGTCAGAAGTATTTCATTAATGAATTCAGTCGGCTATTGAAAAAGGCAAAATTAAGAACTAATGATGCTGTAAAAACTAATGAGTTGCCAACAATAATTCCTTTTTGAAGGTTCAAAGTAATCTTTGGTGTTTTGATTTATTAGTCTGCAAGTCTTGAGTCATCGCCCTACGCGTTGGTGCTGTCTCGGTTGATTTGATCCATCCAATCGTGACGATGATGTAAGTTTTATTGACTTAATCTCTCATAACATGAATGTATTACCCTATTATCAGCTAGTCACATGCAGATTACTAATGGTCGATAGCAAGGCAGAAGCTGTGTTCGTTACCTCAAGATACTGGGGGGCATTGGCACATTGTTTTAAAAATGGGCTCATCGGATATTTGGCTAACGAAGTTATTTTGTAAACAGCCGATAGGTCCAAAAGGTTGTTCTCATCGGCCAAGAAAAAAGGAGCATTGATATTGGGAGCAATGTTTGGCCGATGGTGATACTTTATAAGCAGCCCAATAGAGGTTACCTTTATTGGCTAAGTGATGTGAATACTTCCGATTGGTTAAAGCACAAATTGACTGGACTGACAGTGATCAGGAGCCTGAGCCTATGATTGCAAATTATTTTTGGTTGCTGATGATTCAACGCAGAGACACGAGACATCAAGCCGAGATAAAGCTTCCAGTGTTGCAATCAGAACTCATGGGCTCAAGAGGAGAATCGGATATCAATAATAAAAGTTGGCTGCTTATGGTTAGGGTTGATGGCAGGTTATAAGCAATGGCCGATAGTGTTTATTGTTGACCGCCCAATTAATTTTTTTTTTAAAAAATATTGGTCAAAATACATCGGCTGAAGACATTAGCTCAAGGACAAATCAACTCATTGGCTCAAGTGGAAATTCTGGAGATGGCGCCGATGAGATCTACGCCGCGGCTTGCCGAGGGCGTCATGAGGTGTTGAATACGATCGACGTCGCAACCAACGACTTGAGGATGCCGAGGCATGTCAACTCGGTGCTCCATGGTACATGGATAGGAGGTCAGTCGCCACATGCTTAATCCAGCTGGAGAATTAGCACCAGATATTTTTTTTTATCGTCCTAAGACCTCTCCACTGCCTTCTTGGATGTGATCATCAACATCGGTATTCTCCTCGGCTGTGCCTCTTCGATTACGTCCCTGCTCGCACGTCGTTCTACCTCAGCTGGCGTATCATGCACGGGATCTGCGCTGTACCATTCGTCCTGCTATAGCCGAGACGCTGGAGGAGGTTGCAGAGGATTGATTTGGCGTTGGTCGTATTCATCGGAACCAGAGTGTCTAGCCGTTTATCGGAGCAGTAAATACTAAGGAGTTCAACTGAATTGAATTCAATCTGAACTCATCGGATCAAGAGACAAGCCTCGAATTTCAATAAAGATTAATTTCGAAGCATGAAGTATTCATACTCCGAAACTGGGGGGGCCTGTGTTCACACCAGATTTTGATCAAATCTTGTAAATTCGGAGTACGAGACAATAGGAGTCACATGAAGTTTTGAGGAGCTACAAATACATGCGGACAGTGATCGAGGCTTGTAAGTATGGCGTAATACCTAGAGACAAGCTAGTGCAGGTGTGCATCACAAATATTCTATGCATGCGTACATACATTGGAGAGTTATTAGCATGCAAGGTAATTAAAGAAAGCAAGGTTGACGTCAAGGAAAGAAGCCCATGCGTGGAAAGAGATGAGTAGAATAAAGAAAGTGCATGCAATGAGGATAGTCCAGCATGTGCAAGGAAAGGTGATTAGAATAAACAAAGCAAAAGACGACGTGGGGAAGAGCTCGTCCGTGTAGGCAAGGTGATTAAAATAAAAAGTCCAAGTTAATTACACATGCAGATTTGCCTATTCGTGGAAGGGTTGGAGAGAAGATCTATTAGCAAAGGACTCTGCGCAAGGGAAATTAGAGTTTATGTATTTTAATATTTTCTTTTTATTTAGTTAAGATATCTATAATTAGCTAGTTAAAGTTAGCTCGATCTCTGTGTTGTCCAGGGTATAAATATGTACCCCTGGCCATTGTAAAAGGTTTATCTCTCGATTAATACAACTCGGCGCATCGCCACCCTTTTTACCTTTACTTTTTCATCAACGGAACTTGGCACCGGACGTTGAGCTGCATCGCTTTGATCTTCGGCGAAGGGGTAAGTCCAAAGTTCCACCGGTTTATCTGATATCGTGGATCTTCTGACTTTCGGGCGTATCGCTGTCGTCTCGATCTACGGTATCCTGCCCTGTTTAAGATCTATCGGCTAATTTATCTTCTAGATCTGTTATGCTGCTTCAAGTTGCCATATTATTAGAAGTCTAACAGAACATACTTTAATAGCCGATAGTTTCTTATTCTTTGCTTTTAATGTGCTTTTGCCGAATTAATATCTAGTTGTGATCTGGTTCGCTATGTTTATAGTCTTTAATCTGTCGCCCTGCTACCAACGTTGTCTCGGTTAAGTCTGATCCGATTGGTGGTGACACTAGATTAGTTTCTATCGACTAGCTGGCCTTTTCATGGTTTTGATATTGATTCGGCGCTCGCTCTAAGTGCTGCATCGGCTAATTGCATATTAAGATATTATAATTGTTTAAAGCTGATGCTCGTCCATGCTTTCATATATTATTTTCTTTAGCCGATATGCTTTAATTGATGGATGTTATGATATATTCAAATTATTTTGTATTGGCTATCGGCTATTGGTTATAATTATCCTGGATATATTCACGGCTGATAGGCGTTTCAATGCTTAATTCTTGTATCGGCCATTGGTCATCGGCTCCATGTTGTTTTTATTTAATTCTATCATGTAGCCGATTCATCTGCATATGTCTTATTTGCTCAAGTGTTGTATCGGCTCAGTATTGTGATTCTATTAACTGGCCGATACGACGCCATTATACACCTTGTCAGTTGAATAGTCAAACTGACTGGCACGCCCTGAACCTTAAGAAAATACGGGACCTGCACTGGAGTTAAGCAGATCTCCTAGGCCACAGTGTTGATACTCAGAAGATCATCACCCAATCTTTTGGCGTCAACATCTCCCGAACACTTTTAAGTTTGCTTACGCGTGCAAAGTTTGCAAATAAACGCCTGAAAACAAACATGCTAGGTACCTGGTCTCTGGGACGAGGCGGGTCACGCATGGCGGGCAATTCAGTGGCACCTGGTGGCCCAAGAGAACCTGATCCTGTAGAATTGTTCTCCATACTCGCGTCCCTCAAGCGCTTGCTAGAGCAAGACGGGACGGTGACTTTGGTACTGGTAGGGGCTTTCTTTTCCTGGGCAGGCGGCTGCTCGGGCACTTCGGCTGACGGGACCTTATCGCCCGAGGTTGAAGGAGTTTCTGCCTCATCCTCCAGATTGATAGCTCCAATTTGTGTGGGAGCATCAGCAATAGGAGGGGCCTGATTGGGAAATGAAAACAATAAAGCTACAATAAATAGAAAGGTATTTTTCTGAAAGTGGGATTACCTCAGGAGCAGGGTTGTCGGCACTGTACGGGGCTGGGACGTTCGCCCAATCGGGGATCTCTGCATTCATCATTCTCTTGAGGTGGGCCGCCACCTCGGATTCAGGAACAACTGCTAGATACGAGTCATGATATTTCAAATGACCGAACACTTTCATAAAAGAGACCGAACAAAGCAAATTCAATTTACCTTTGGGTTTCGTTCGATTTGGGTCAGTCTGACCGGTGAAGGTGTGGGCAAGACGATCATGGGTCACGAGCGGAATAAACCTCCATCTAATGAAGGTCTCTGATGAGGAAATCCCAGCCAGAGCTCCAACAGCACAAGTTTATGAAGGACCAAATACCCGTAGCCGAGCAAAACAACTTCAACAAGAGGTGGATGCTTTCCTCTCTGAGTTACACTTTGATATTAATGAGAATGTTATACTGCCTAAATCGCATACTTTACTTTTAATTAGGTTCACTCATGAAGATGGAACTTGTCTGAGTACTTTGGATACCCGTCCGAGTACTTTGGATACCCGTCCGAGTACGTTGGATATTCGTCCGAGTACTTTTTCTCTTGACTCCCGAAGGCTATGAAGGCCATCAAGCACTTGATGGAAAGCTTGTCAAGTCTAAATTACAACACCATCAAGTTCTGAGTACTTTTGGATTTCCACTTATGAGGTTTGACCAGATTAGTGAAAATATGTCAGAAGGTCAAGAGTCTGCTTGAGAATTTATCCAAGGTCAACTTCCCGTGCAAAATTGTACCATCTTGGGAAGGGACAGGGGTCATTATGTACATGGTTGCAAAATGCTCCAAGTCTAGTTTCCAACGCAACTGACGGCACATCATTTGGAATTCCCAATTAAGAGTAATGACCATTTGTTTGAAGACTATGCAGCAGCCCAGGAGACGCGCGTGAACTGAAAAGGACTTAATAAATGGTTCCACCACTTGGCTCTCCACTTTCCAACATGGTGCCTTCAGTTCACACCTATCTTAAACTCATCTAAGAGGGTTATTCCTAGTATAAATATCCCCTATGTACTTCTAAAAACACAAGTTGAATTTTGATATACAGATAACCTCATATGGTTTTGCAGCCACGCTGCGGAGTACCTTGCACACCCTTGTTCTTCCTTGTTCTTCGTGGACTTGTGAAGAGATCCCTCTGGGATCCCCTACTCTGTGCTCTACAGTTGCCAGTTCGGCTGCGCCGTATTGTTGAAAGCATCTAGGCCCCTAATTTTTGTTTTGGTAATTAATGACAACAATTGTGGACTAACGATTTCATTTGAGATATGAAAAATAGGGTTAGTCCCAGAGATGTGACATGTGGCGGATGATAACTTGGTGAAATCTGAATCATGATGTGAAGTGGAAACTCAAGGCAAAGGTATAAGATAGGAATTTCTATTTTGCCGGTCAAAGAGGATATTAGAGAAGAAACATTAACCGGGTTGATAGATTAGATAGCCGTACTATCAAGAGGGGTCAATGTCATTGCATGACGATTCCATAGTGCCACCTTGCTCAAATGTTGTGTTGCATGCATATGGATTAGTGGCATACATCATGAGTTTTAGAACGACGCGGCTTTCTTAAAAATCGGCTAACTGGTTTGTGAAGCGGACAGTCTCCCTTTTGTGGGGCGGACCGTGTTTTGACTTAGCCATTTTCAGAAGTCGTTCTGGGTGTTTTTCAGTGCTAGGGCGGACGGTCTCCGCAGGGGACGCGGACGGTCCGCCCTTGAAATCAAAATCGTGGACAGAAACTTAATGTTTCTGGTGGGCTGATTGGTATGACTGGCGGACGGTCCGCGCAGGGCGGCGGATGGTCCGCCGGCCATTTTCTCCGCGCCACCAGAACCGATGATGGTTCTGGTGATTCTAACTTCGTGGGGTGGATGGTCCGCGCAGGGCACGCGGACGGTCTGCCCTCTCTCCCCGAGGCGCCACTAGAACCAAGTTGGTTCTGTGTGCTGTTTTGAACCTCTACGACAGACGGTCCGGCACCTGGGTGCAGACGGTCCGCCGTCTAATTTGTGCGCACGATCAGGGAGTCCACAGTTCTGACCTGAGTTTCAAAATGAATGGCGGACGGTCTGCCCCTGGAGGGCGGATGGTCCGCTGTTGGTATTTTTAACGATTACAGATGAATCCACAAGCGTATGATACCGATGTAGCTTTCACCCGAGAGTATTCCAGGTTATCGAATCCACTGGGAACTTGTGTGCACTAGTTAAGAATCAAGAACGGCTGAGGATATCAGAGAAGAGATATATGGTAGAAGGTAGAGAGGGTTATTTCTATGTATTTTGGGTGACTAAGGATGAGCTCAAGTTGTTTACGATATTACTTGCTTTAGTACGCCCAATCGTCCTAGTCCGAAAAGGGATGCGAAGGGGACTAGGCAAGCCAAGCAATGGTCCTACTGTACTCTAGTGCTTCTCACGTGGTGGACTACGTAGGCCATCAGGGCTGTCACCACCTGGGGCTACCACTATAAATCCGTGGTAATAGGCGCACTCCAAGGTATTCAAAAGACTATACACCACGTATACTCAATTAAATACTATCTTAGCTTTGCAAGTACTAAGACACTTATCACAGCAAGGAGCCCACAAGTATATAAAGTAAAGTTTGAACTATATTAAACAAATATTGATCCAGAAATACGAAGGAAATACCCGGATGTTACTCGAACCTGAGCTGCATCCGCCGAGGTACAAGAGGAAAGGAGAAAGCCGACAGCCCCGGCTTCTCCCCGGCTTGCACCTCAACTCTCACCTATTTCTACTAACTATGTGGATATAGCTTCGCCTTGGATCTTCACTGCTTCTCTGTGTGCTTTGAAGTGAAGGAGGGGGTCTCTATTTATAGGAGGAGCAAACTTGGGCATGTGGAGAATCCCCACTAAAAACTAGGGGTACCCCTCCTCCCTTCGCGACATCTGGCACAAACCGACATACCCAGGGTCGGTTGGGGCTCCCACTGATGTCCTGCAGGTGGTGGGGGGCCAAAACCGGAGAAAATCCCGCAGAACCTGGCGCCTGGGTCAAAGAACCGGAGCAAAACCGGATGTACTCGGCATCTGTAGGTCGGCAGCACCCAGACCCGGACCAAAACCTGACTAAAACTGCAGAAAACCGGTCTTCAAAAATAAAACTGGAAAACCTCCGCCAAAACCGGTCGATTTTCCTTCTCCCCACCTGCGCCGTCCCACAAAACCGCGCCCGGCCAACCTCCTGGCGCCACGTGTCGCCTCTGCACCCGACGGTTCCCACGCGGGGTCGTCCGCAGCGCCTGCGACACGCGTCGTCCGCTGGCTGGCTTAGTCCGCCGGCCCGCGCGAGCGCGCGCGCGGATTCCCCTACTGGGCCACGCCACCTGTCGCCCACAGGTTCGTCAGCCCGCCTGACGTGCTGGCCTGCTGCTGACGTCGGCAGTGCTGACGTCAGTGATGACGTCAGCACTGCGTAATAAAATGGGAATTTTGCATCTTTTTTCTTGAGCTCAAAAAATATGAATAATATATTCATTGGAATCGTCTCGACGAGCTCTACGCAATGGTGCACTCCAACTTGCTATTTGAGATGCTTTGTGATAATGATATATTTGGATTTTTCTCAGGCCTTTAGTATGAATTCCTGCATGACATATTAAAACACCAAAACTTGTGGAAATAGTTAGTAATAAACCCTACCACTATGTTTGGTGATCATATTTGACATATATTTGGTAGGAATTGGCGGCGAAAAGTAGCACTTAATGACCATCAACAAGCTCCACCACACTTAGCCTTTGCTCGTCCTCGAGTAAAGCTCATGACTAAGGTAGAGAACAACATGATTCCAAAAGATATGATGCGAACATATAAGTTATTCCATGACATACCTGCTCTTGTGACTTTCTGAAGTGTCTATCATGTTATGTTGGATGGTTGAGAAATGGAACAGTCTTGAATCAAATCACCTCGACTCCTTCTGTAAAGTACTTGGGTTTTTGATAAATTTTCAAAACTTAGCCTTACTTGACTCCTCAAATGATTCTCTCAAATCGCTCAATGTGTATAATTCCTTACCAAGGCTTTGTTTGGCCTCTTTTCATCCTACTTCTAAAAGCCTTATGTGGAGCTCCAGGTAGGGAATGAAAACATGAGGCACACTTGTATCACATAATATTGCAAAGCCAAAGACCGGATCCAAGAAGAAAACTAATCATACAATCTGATCAAGATGTGCATGTGTGTGAATAGAGAATGTATGTGAAATTTATGATAGCTCCTTTTTATATGATCTCTCTCCTCTTTATTTAGGATAGCTCCTCTTTATTTATGTGAGATGGGCTATCTCATTTTTTCTTTTCTTTTTTTCATCATGCTTGAGAATAAATTTCTCTCCAAGCATGTACTCTCTCTTTTTTTCTCTTTTTTTAGCCCATGTCTCTTTTAAAGAAATATCTAGGAGAGAGATTCATCAAACATATGGAGCATTTATTTTGTGGATGGATAGATGTAGCTAACTTCCAGTGCAGAAGTTTAGCATATGAATGTGGAGTGTACATGATCTTGATCATGAGAGCATGAAAAGCATCTTACAAGGGTCACAACAATTTGACAAAGCTCAATGTAATAACAAGCGGCATATATGTAAGGTTTTGCAAAGTAAACAACATATGGCTTTGGTAGGTGTTGACGGTATACCACAAGTGCATGGATCGTTGGTAGCTTTTCCCTTAGAGTATTCCCCAAGGTTTATCAATCCGTGGATCAACAATGAACTACCTAGGGTTTTCCATCTAATCTAATGGATCTAATCCTAGCATTAGGCATAGATTGCATATGAGGGTGACCATGAATTTGATATGAATATTATGAATGAATCTCATCCACCCGACATGAGGTAACACGACCAAAGGTAGCACAAGCCTACCGTCTTCTAGTTGCAACTCCGGCCAAAACGGTAACCAATCTAATCTCGTACCATGATAAAGAGTCGTCTACTCAACATTACACGTTTGTTCGGCCTTTTCCCTCCCGCATGCTGTCACCACACGAGGATAATCACGCCGACTTCCCGTGCACTACTATGATCTATCCGCAAGACATAGACTAATCACCATGATTAGATCTAATCCTACTAAGGGCATATGGTAGCTACACATATGAATAAGCATGAATCATAGAAAGTAAACAAGACAAGTAGATTGATATCACCATCGAATGTACATACGCCTTGATGAGTTCAAGGCATGGCTCCGGATCTCCGCCATGGCTTCACCACGCAGGGCCAACCATGGCGGCTAGGGCATGACCTAAGCCATCTCCTAGGCAACCTTGAGGACTTGCGGCGGCCGTCGGCTTCCTTCGGTGTGTGTCCCTCTCCGCGTCGACTTCTGGTGGATTGATGTGCGTGGCTTCGGGGTACAGGGGCTATAAATAGTCCAAGGAAACCCTAGCTCGAAGGAGAGGTCGAGGCGACGCAGAAACAACCCAGGCCGGCCGGCCGGCCCAGGGCATTTTTTGTGGCCCCTCGGCCCCATGTTTCGCGTGTAAGCTTCTAGAACTTCCAGTAGTTGATTTGCCAATGCATGTGGGTATTTGACGTCGGTTGTTTCGGGATAAGATTGAGTCTTGATGTCTTTCCATATGTCTGCCTGATTTTCCTTGATCCTGAAGTCATCCGACCTTGTCTTTAAGTCTTTGCCCTTCCATATTCTTGGAGGTTGGTTCACCATAGATGAGAGCGAACGAAATCCGGGTCACATGGCCTTCATTCCTCCGCGCTACGCATGATCTCGGTCTTTGTCCAAAAGTGCTCATTTATAGCTCAAAAACCTATGTAAACCAAAATCCTCCAAAAATGCATGCATATGCAAAAACGGGGTTATTTCAAGTGCCGAGTGGTGGGTTAGTATATGAATTAGTCCCAAAACACCACTTAAATAGCACTAAAAGTGTGTCGCTAATGAGCGTCAACAATCCCCATGCTTAAACCTTGCTCGTCCTTGAGTAAGTCCAAGATCTTTGCTTACCAAGGAAATCAGCATTGCCCTTCAATGTTTTCCCTGCACTTAGTCATACACAACGAGACACATTGCTCTCAAGTGTTAAGCATTTAAAGTTCAAGTTGTGATTGGCTACTTTTCATTATGGAAGATAGACTAGCAATAAAAAACAAGCCACAATAATAATAAATGTAATGCTCTTGAACTTAAGCGAACTTTAGACCTTTACCTTGTTCCATTGTGAAGAGTTTTTCAAAAAGATGCATATCCAACATAAGTGAGATTCTCTTGCAAAAGCTCATGGAAACACTCATCTCATCAAGTCGCTCAAGCCTATACTAGATTATTTTCAACGTATTCTACTCATATATGAAAGTGGAAGGCTTATGTGGAGCTTGGTAGGTAAAAACAATCCTAGCAAAACATTATATTTGAAATATTGTCAAACTAAGAGAAAGCTCTATTGGAATTACCAAGACTAGTCAAAAAGACCATGGAGAATAAATGTTGGAAAAGGAGAGGGATGGAACACACACATTTAGATAGGTGGACATGTGCAAGTGGCAAGTGGATGATCCTGAGGCATAAATGAAGTCCTCGTTATCGAATTGCACATGGTTGGAAAATTGAGTATGAACTTGTCTTCAAAGCACTTGGAATTTGATGAAGCTAAAAGAACTAAGGAGCATTATTTCTCTTTTTTTTCTTTCTTTCATTTTTTTCCTTTCATCTTTGTTTATTTTCTTTTTTTTCTTTTTTTCACATTTTTCTTTCCTTTTGCTCCTTAGAACTTTTGGCAATGTAGTGCTTACTCAGCATCCTCCCCTCCATGCTTAAACGATTGCTCGTCCTCGAGCATAGAAGTGAGGGTTGATAATTCTTAAGTAAGTACATAAAGTCCTTCTTGATCTTCTAGAAAAGCACTTAAATCTTCTGGGAGTTTCTTCGATGCCTCCCAAATTGATGTTCTCTAAATTAAGCTTTCGATTCTTGTGGATTTCCATCGAGAAAATGATCCATACTCAATTGTGGGTTGTGGTCAAGGAGGGTAATCACAAAAAGATATTTGGGTTTAGGGTGGATATCCAGCGAAGTTTGTAAAGTTTTCGGAGTAGAAACTCACAATGCATGGATAGAAAGGCTAGCAAAAAGAGGGTACGCAAAATGGAATGGCCAGCTTCTTAGTCTCGAACCATAGAAATCAATCTTAATCCAACTCATCAAAATATAAGTTTGCAAATCTAAGGGTTTCATCATGAAAGATCATGAATATGTAAAGGCTTTGGTAGGTAGAAAGAGATTCACGAATGTAGATAGCATAAGAATCAAGCTTTAAATAAAATAATATAAGGCATAAGGTCATCGGTAAACTTAAATCAAAGAGCAACATAAGGAATATGTGAGTCTAGAATTTAGTCATTTAACCTCCACAAATAAAAGAGCCAGTATTTATATCAATTTAAGTTCATTTTATAGAGAGCAAATAGTCAAGTCATATACAACATCATGTAGGTAAAACAAGGTGGCAACTTTCATCACTTTTCCATAAGCAAAGCATTCAAAATATTGCATCGTGGTGAGCGCAAAGTGATGGTGATCATTTATTGAAAAAAACAAAACTAGGTTGTCCTTCTAGTAGCCATGTTATTAACAAGAGAGATATATAAAGGTTTCTAACCTATGGTCGATGGCATACATATATACAAGCATTAAGAAGTTGATGAACAAAAGAAAGTTGAGGAAGAGTTACCGTCCTTTTTTATGCTTGCAATGAAGTGTAGCGCGGCTTCCCCCATGCTTAAGCATTGTGCTTAGTATGGAAGAAGAATCTTGAGCATCTTGTAGTGAACACGATCATTGTACTCCATATGACCTTTTCCTTTTCGTCCAACAAGTCCTCCCCCATGCTTAGCATGTTGCTAAGCATGGAAGAAGATGGTGAACCATCATGTGATTCTTGAAGTCCTTTTGCCATGTGTTTTGTGACACCCCGGTGTCTCTAGAGTAATTAAACACCAAGTTATAACTTAATTATCAAATCATGGCATGCATCATTTTCATACACATGCTTGTTTGTGCATATGTGTGTGTTGACCCGGTAAACTATCATAAAATAAAAATAATAAGATGTGCTTAATAATTTGTTTGAAAGCACATGTACAAAATCCAATAGTGTACTCATAAAATGATAGCTTTTCTTTTTAATTGAAGCTTTAATGCTTTTTGTTGTGCTCAGTTAATTTTTTTTAACTTGTCATGTCAAGAGTAACCCAACAAAATAATCCTAAATTTAGCAAATGAAAGTTTACTGAGAGTTTTTGATCAGACCCAAAAGTCAAACACATAAATAAATGAGTTAAATATTAATTAACCCCTCAAGTGAGTTTATCTCGAGTTAACAATAAGGTTAAATTTTATATATGAACTCAACTTTTGGCCAATATAAAAGTTGTAGAACTTTTCAAAATGAACACCTTTCATAATTTATGTTTGCTCTGAAAGCGAGTGGAAAAGGGAACAAAAATGGAATCAAAACCTATTTTTTTCTCTCTCTTGTTCTTTCTTTCTCCCTCCTCCCTTCTTCTACACGCACAGAGCAGAGCAAGGCACAGGCCAATGGCCGGCGTGCTATGTGCCACCGCCAGCAGCGGGCCAACCGCGCGCCCTGGCCAGCCGCAGGGCCCCGCCACCGACCATGCCGTCGGCTCCTCGAAGTCCACGCGGCGCCGAGCTTCAGCGCACAGCCACATGGCCGGAGGCCTCTGGCCACCGCCCGCCTTCCCCAATGGCCGACCACCGCTGGCTCGCCCAATCCCCGGTGCCGCCCTTGCTGGCCAATGGCAGCGCCCCTCCCCCCTCGACTGCTCGGCTATAAAAGCCGGCACCCTCCCTGCTCTCTCCATTCATTCCAGTGAACCGAGCTCGAGGTTCCTCCAAAATTCGCGGGCGTCCACCCTCCTCCATCCAATTCCCCTCCCTCACACCTCCACCAAGTCCCTCGCCACCTCCCCAGCCCCTCCTTGCTGGCTATTGTCCACTAGGAGACCGGGAATTTCATTTCTCCGGGCCGCTGCAGGAGCTGCTCCATGCCGCTCGACCCCCATCGTGGAGCCGCCCCTGTGCTCCATCTTCGGTCAAGTTGAGCCCCAAAACGGAGTCTCGGTGAGCTCCCGGTCCTTCCCCAGCCATTTCCCCTCCGCTTCTCTGCTGCCCAAGGCCGGCCACCATCCTGCAGGAGAGCCTCACGAGCTCCAGGCTCGCTCCCTGTCCAGAGGTAGAAGAAGCCCTCTTTTGCGAGTAAACAGAACTCCAGGGGGTTATGGGGAAACTTTTAGGGACCTTTCTGCGAAATGTTTTCAGAATTAATGTTTAGATCGGCTGAAAACAAAGAAATGCATATAAAATCACAGAAAAATGCTAAAAATACAAACTCAGTTTTGTTAGCTTCCTTGTTTATAAGAGTTGATTGATTTACTTATGTTGGAATCATAAGGAATTGGTGGACGGGTTTTATGCGATAACCCGGGGTGGTTGATCATCCTGTCTACCCAGTTGAAATTGGCTAGGGTCATAACATGTTGGTACTGTTGGTCAAGTTTTTGAACGTACTAAACACATGCCGAGAATATGGTAATCGGTAAGCCTAGTACCCGATTGAACCGGGGCGTGGTCTTTATCCCCGCTTTCTCTGGAAGGATTCCCTTGTGTACACATGTGGGTACATGTGCTGCCTCGGCATGGCGACTGTGTGGGCCTTGTACCCAAGGGGAGTGGGCCCTGCCTGCGAACCGGGGATCGAGGGGAACCGTTGAAATGTGTGGACCCGGAGTGGGACGCTCAGATCGTGTGTTTAGGTCCACCTTGCAAGGTTAACAAATTCGGTTCGAATCGTCTGTTTCTCGCAGCTATTGAGACTGCTTGACCTCTGTGCTGCATTGAGTAAGAAGTGGAATATGGATCAATGTTAATTTTGATGCTTGGATAATTGTTTGCTTCACATGCTTGCTCTAGATAAGTGCTCACATAGAATGGGTAATCAACTAGAACTTGATGCTAAAATATTGAAAATAGGGATCCACTTTTAGGAGCTTTTTGGCTAAACAACCCCAACAGCCACAAAGCCTTGCATGTCTAGGAGTCAGTGAAGTAGATATCACCCGACGGGTAAGCCTTGCTGTGTATTAGTATACTCAGCCTTGCTATTGTTGAATGTTTTCAGGTAATGCCCTTGAGGATATGGTTGCTAGTTTGACTTGGCCGTGCCAGCTCCCTCCGGGTTGGACGGTTGAGTGGGACACATCCTCGGCTAGCAAGGATCGTGATGTTTGACATCATGGACGGCTTCTCCATGATGTTATGTATCGTCGATTAGACTACCGTTTTCTTTTCCGCTGCACTTGAACTCTGAACTACTTTACTTTTATGTCATGAACCTGGTTTGTAATAATAATAATTTCCTCTTGTGGGACCTTGTTGTTTAAAATTTGTGGATCGTTGTAATCTCTGAACTCGTCTTCGTGCGAGTGTGTGCATGCGAGTTTCGATCGAAGTATTCAGTTGTTGTATCGGGCTTGACCCGACAGACTGTCAAGTTGGTCCGTTTTAAGTGTGTGGTAATTCGGGTGGCCTTAATGGTGGTGGTTAGCACACTTAAACCGGGTTAATTTGAGCTGTTCTGCCACAGCTGGTATCAGAGCGAAACGCAAGCACCAGAGATTCCGACAAGCCTTAAAAACTTGTTTTGAGTAAAACTTGCCAAGAAAAGTCGTGATTAAACAATGCGTTGGAATGTTAAGGACAAAATATAGACCGTGAAGCCCTAGGGGAATTTTTGGGTATTTTCAGGTGGCTAACTAACTTATGGTTATATTATACTAACTACCAGCACATTACCTTTCAGCCGAAACTTTAATTTCTGTAACGACGCAAACCGACGTCAATTGAGTAAATATTTGGTCGCCCATTGCCGGAGGATGTGAATACTGGACGTTGTTCCCCAAGCAGTGGCCTTCTTGGTGGTGCAGCCAATATAACACTTTCACGGTGTTATAATGGCTGTAATGTCTTTAAATTTTGGGTTGACTGTCACTTCTATAGTAAGCGGCAAGGCGTGGTCATCATATGTGGGCAACCGCATATGCGTCACCCATGTGGCGTGAGGTACATGGGGGCTGTTCGTGAGTGCTGGCACGAACGGTTCAGCAATGAACATATGTTTTCTGCAGGTACACTAACCACGAAACGCATAGGTTATGAATCGTTAAATTTCGACTAGCTATTATAGGGAGAGCCGTAAATTGTGCCGTGCCACCGGCGCTAACCACGTATGCCAAAGCTTTTTGGCAATTGTTTATTTTGTGAGGACGAATAGGTCGTGCATGCATCATGACCATGATCTGAAACAAAATAAAAATTATCAAGGTTTAGTTGGGAGTTGTTTGCACGTAACTACTTTTGCACTCGCTTAATAAGGTTGATCTAGGAAACTATCTTTTTCTGCCATATCTGGATACAGGTTGATTGCACTTAGTGAATGGCTTTATCTGTAGAACCACCCATTAAGGAAGTTGCTCCAAATTTCGTCTCCTACCTGCTGCAAAAATTTGGCAATTTTTGGCCAAACAAATTGATAGTTGTGACTGTTTTGGTCAGCTTACTGTTTTCTGTCCTTTCTGCGCACCCCTACTCTTTTAGGTTGTTTGACCCCCAAAATGATTTTTTTTGTAGAACTGATAATTGATCAACCTGTGCTAAACGTACTTATCTAGCTGCTGCCAAACTTTCAGCCCCATTGGATAACCAGAACAGGATTTATGCCCGAAATACCAACTCATTGTCCTTTGGAAATTTCTGGGTGTACCGAGTTTAGAACTTTAAGGATATGACCATCTTTGAGCCTGTCCTTGATAATATGTTGACTAGAAAACTTGTTGCCAAAAATCTTAGGAGTATTCTGGCGAAGTTTGAGAATTTTTGGATAAACAGGTTTGGAGTTATGAATTTTCTTGTAAAAAGCAGTGTGTGCTGTCCGCAGCGTATCTATGATCTTTGAGTCCTAAATCTTTCCGCACTTATCCTACTAAAGCCTTGGAAGCATCGTGAACCACGTGGCTAACGAGAAGTTCACAATATGTGCAGATGGTGGGAACTCGTGGCAATCCAAGCGGATCGAATGACCTTCCACCACCGCCACAACAGGATATGGCCGCTTTGTTGGCTGCCCAGACCGAACTGCTCCGCCAGCTTGTTCAAGGGCAGCAGGCCTTTCAGCAATTCCAGCAACAGGGTGGTCGTCAAGCTCACCATCCACAAGAGGCGTCGTACTCGGATTTCTTAAGTACGCAGCCGCCGCTGTTCAACAAGACTGAAGAACCCCTCGATGCTAATGCTTGGCTCCACACAATTGAGTCCAAGTTTCCTCTGCTGACCGCTCCATGCTCAGAGGCAAACAAGGCTCGCTTTGCAGCTCAGCAACTCCGCGGTTCTGCCCGTTTATGGTGGGAGACTCATTCCAACATGCTCCCCGCTGATCATGTCATCAACTGGGACGAGTTCAAGACAGCTTTCCGCTCTCATCATATCCCAGCTGGACTCATGGAGAGGAAGCTCAATGAATTCCTTACTCTCACTCAAGGCAACCGCACTGTGTTGCAATATGCTCAAGAATTCAACCACCTATCTCAATATGCTGGATATCACGTGGATAATGATAACAAGAAACAGCATTGTTTCCGCCGCGGTCTCAGCTTAAAGCTCAAAGACCTCTCGCTCTTGTCAAGGCTGACAGCTACAATGAGTTGGTGAATATGGCCATCACTCAGGAGGATGCTTTCATGGCTCTTCGTACAGAAAAGAAAAGAAAGGCCCCAGTTGCACCATCTAGTGCCCAGAATCAGCGATTCCGCATAGTTCAAAATGCTCCACCTCAGAGTTCCCAGAAGGCCCCACAACCTGGACGTTGGGTGATCAGGTCACCTCAGCAGCAGGGTAATTCACGTTTTCCAGCCTTCCAGCAGAATGGCACAAGGCCTAACACTCAGCAGCTAGCTCATCTTGGAAATGGGGATTGCTTCAAGTGCGGGAAACCGGGACATTTTGCTAAGGAGTGTCCTCAGAACAGGCAGCAGAATCAGGGCCAAGGCTCCAACCAGAATAGGGGCAAGAAGCAGACTGTTCAAGTTAGGCAGGGAAGGATCAACTTCACTTCTCTTGCTGATCTCCCCGAGGGTGCACCAGTGATGACGGGTACTTTTCTTATCCACAACCAACCTGCAGTTATATTGTTTGATTCCGGTGCAACCCATAGTTTTATTAGTACCAAGTTCAGTGCTAAATGCGGACTAAAATTCTGCCATACAAGTGGGGCATATATGATTTCAACACCGGGTGGTAAAATTGGTTAAAATGATATAAACCGACATGTGCCAATCAAGCTGGGCAGTAAAATCTTCAAAACCAACCTAATTATATTGGGACTTGAAGGAATAGACCTTATTTTGGGGATGGATTGGATGACACAACACAAGGTCATAATAGATGTCTCAACACGGTCTGTCGAAATTAATTCACCCACACATGGAGCCATTACTCTTTACCTGCCATCCCGAGAGTGCATAAATTCTTGCGCCTTCCCAATGTTAGAGTCCCGACTAGAAGAAATTCCTGTGGTATGCGAGTATGCCGATGTGTTTCTAGATGACTTGCCCGGAATGCCACCGGATAGGAACATTGAATTTGTCATTGAGCTACAGCCAGGCACTGCACCTATCTCGAAGAGACCATACCGAATGACACCTTTGGAGTTGGCAGAATTAAAAACCCAACTTCAGGATCTAATGGACAAAGGTTTTATTCACCCAAGCACATCACCTTGGGGTTGTCCAGCTCTCTTTGTGAAGAAGAAGGATGAAAGTTTGAGGTTATGTGTGGATTACCGAGCCCTCAATGCGGTGACTATCAAGAACAAGTATCCACTGCCCCGCATTGATGTTCTTTTTGACCAACTAGCTGGAGCCAGAGTATTCTCAAAAATTGATCTTCGCTCTGGTTATCATCAAATTAAGATTCGGCCAAGTGATATTCCTAAGACTGCCTTCTCAACTCGATATGGACTATATGAGTACCTAGTCATGTCCTTTGGACTCACAAATGCTCCCGCCTACTTCATGTATCTCATGAATTCGGTGTTTATGCCCGAGCTCAACAAGTTCGTAGTGGTCTTCATTGATGACATTCTCATCTATTCCAAAAATGAGGAAGAGCATGCCAAACACCTCCACATTGTCCTGCAACGTCTTAGAGATCACCAACTCTATGCCAAATTCTCCAAGTGTGAATTTTGGTTGGATAGTGTGAAATTCTTGGGGCACACCATTTCTAGCGAAGGTATAGCCGTTGATCCCGGTAAGGTACAAGAAGTGATGGATTGGAAGCCTTCCACTTCTGTTCATCAAATAAGAAGTTTTCTCGGTTTAGACGGATACTATCGCCGCTTCATTCCAGATTTTTCAAGAATCGCTAAACCAATGACAGAATTGTTAAAGAAAGGAGTCAAGTTTGTTTGGAGCTCGAAATGTGAAGAAGCTTTCCACAATCTAAGAAAGCAACTGACTTTAGCACCAGTCTTAGCTCAACCCGATAACACCAAGCCCTACGAAGTTTATTGTGATGCCTCAGGCACTGGTCTCGGTTGTGTTCTTATGCAAGATAATCGAGTCATTTCTTATGCTTCACGAGCACTTCGGCCTCATGAGAAGAACTACCCAACCCATGATCTTGAATTAGCAGCCGTCATTCATGCTCTAAAGATCTGGAGACACTATCTTATGGGTGCTCATTGCAATATCTACACCGATCACAAAAGTCTCAAGTATATCTTTACTCAAGCTGACCTGAATATGCGACAAAGAAGATGGTTGGAGTTAATTAAGGATTATGATCTAGAGGTGCACTATCACCCTGGAAAAGCCAATGTGGTGGCGGACGCATTAAGCCGCAAGACTCATTGTCGTTGTCTTTTCGCAGAATCCTTCTCTGAAACCTTGTGTCATGAAATGAGGAAGCTCAATTTGGAAATTATTCCTCAAGGCACATTAAATCACATCTCCGTTGAGCCAACCTTGCACGACCAAATTGTTATGGCACAATTAGACGATGAGGGCATAAAGATCATTAAACAAAAGCTCTCTCAAGGGGAAAAGAAATATAAGTGTTTCCGCCAAGATTGGAAGGGAGTTGTATGGTTTGAGGACCGCATAGTTGTTCCAAAGAATCACGATCTCCGAAGGCAAATCCTAGATGAGGCACATCTCTCCAAGTTCTCTATTCACCCGGGTAGCAACAAAATGTACCAAGATCTAAAGCAAAATTTTTGGTGGACTAGGATGAAAAGAGAAATTGCCAAATATGTATCGGAATGTGACACCTGTCAAAGAGTGAAGGCCAGTCACTTAAAAGTAGCTGGTACCCTTCAGCCCTTACCTATACCGTCATGGAAATGGGAAGACATTAGTATGGACTTTATTGTTGGATTGCCCCAAACCTCTCAGAAGCATGATTCCATATGGGTTATTGTTGATAGGCTTACTAAAACTGCACATTTTATTCCGGTCAAAATAACTTACCCAACCAAGAGGTATGCAGAGATATACCTTGATCGCATCGTTTGTCTACATGGAGTGCCTAAAACGATTATTTCTGATCGAGGTGCCCAGTTTGTAGCACGCTTTTGGGAGCAGTTACAAGAATCTCTTGGCACCAAGCTAATCCGTAGCTCGGCTTATCACCCACAGACAGATGGCCAAACGGAAAGAGTAAATCAAATCCTTGAAGATATGCTACGATCATGCGTCATTCACTACGATAAAAATTGGGACAAATGCTTGCCTCTAGCTGAGTTTTCTTATAATAATAGCTACCAGGAAAGTCTCAAAATGGCACCGTTTGAAGCCTTGTATGGTCGAAGGTGTCGAACTCCATTAAGTTGGTCCCAAGCTGGAGAACGGAAAATATTTGGACCAGATTTGGTTATTGAAGCAGAGGAAAAAGTCAAGGTAATACAAGAGAACCTTAGAGCCGCTCAATCCAAACAAAAGAGCAATTTTGACAAAAGGAGGAAACCGTTGCAATTTGAAGTTGGAGACCATGTATACCTTTGGGTTTCACCAACCAAAGGTATACAGAGGTTTGGAGTCAAAGGTAAACTAGCCCCTCGATATATTGGTCCTTATGAGATCACTAAAACATGTGGACCCGTGGCCTATCGAGTGAAACTTCCAAATAAACTTTCGGCTATCCATAATGTCTTTCACGTCTCTCAACTTAAGAAATGTATTCGTGTTCCAACTGAGGTTATTGACCAAGAGGAATTATGGGTAGAACCTGATCTTTCTTATGTCGAACATCCTATCAAGATTCTTGATGGTAAAGAAAGGAAAACTAGGCGACAAGTGGTTAAAATGTTTAAAGTGCAATGGAGCCACCATAGTGAAGATGAGGCAACATGGGAGACCGAACACTATCTCAACGAAAATTTCCGTGGTTTTCTTCTAGTACACGAAGGTACATGCACTTCCACACTAGTTTTTAAATCACCCGAATCTCAGGATGAGATTCTTTTTAAGGGGGGTAGGTTGTGACACCCCGGTGTCTCTAGAGTAATTAAACACCAAGTTATAACTTAATTATCAAATCATGGCATGCATCATTTTCATACACATGCTTGTTTGTGCATATGTGTGTGTTGACCCGGTAAACTATCATAAAATAAAAATAATAAGATGTGCTTAATAATTTGTTTGAAAGCACATGTACAAAATCCAATAGTGTACTCATAAAATGATAGCTTTTCTTTTTAATTGAAGCTTTAATGCTTTTTGTTGTGCTCAGTTAATTTTTTTAACTTGTCATGTCAAGAGTAACCCAACAAAATAATCCTAAATTTAGCAAATGAAAGTTTACTTGAGAGTTTTTTATCAGACCCAAAAGTCAAACACATAAATAAATGAGTTAAATATTAATTAACCCCTCAAGTGAGTTTATCTCGAGTTAACAATAAGGTTAAATTTTATATATGAACTCAACTTTTGGCCAATATAAAAGTTGTAGAACTTTTCAAAATGAACACCTTTCATAATTTGTGTTTGCTCTGAAAGCGAGTGGAAAAGGGAACAAAAATGGAATCAAAACCTATTTTTTTTCTCTCTCTTGTTCTTTCTTTCTCCCTCCTCCCTTCTTCTACACGCACAGAGCAGAGCAAGGCACAGGCCAATGGCCGGCGTGCTATGTGCCACCGCCAGCAGCGGGCCAACCGCGCGCCCTGGCCAGCCGCAGGGCCCCGCCACCGACCATGCCGTCGGCTCCTCGAAGTCCACGCGGCGCCGAGCTTCAGCGCACAGCCACATGGCCGGAGGCCTCTGGCCACCGCCCGCCTTCCCCAATGGCCGACCACCGCTGGCTCGCCCAATCCCCGGTGCCGCCCTTGCTGGCCAATGGCAGCGCCCCTCCCCCCTCGACTGCTCGGCTATAAAAGCCGGCACCCTCCCTGCTCTCTCCATTCATTCCAGTGAACCGAGCTCGAGGTTCCTCCAAAATTCGCGGGCGTCCACCCTCCTCCATCCAATTCCCCTCCCTCACACCTCCACCAAGTCCCTCGCCACCTCCCCAGCCCCTCCTTGCTGGCTATTGTCCACTAGGAGACCGGGAATTTCATTTCTCCGGGCCGCTGCAGGAGCTGCTCCATGCCGCTCGACCCCCATCGTGGAGCCGCCCCTGTGCTCCATCTCCGGTCAAGTTGAGCCCCAAAACGGAGTCTCGGTGAGCTCCCGGTCCTTCCCCAGCCATTTCCCCTCCGCTTCTCTGCTGCCCAAGGCCGGCCACCATCCTGCAGGAGAGCCTCACGAGCTCCAGGCTCGCTCCCTGTCCAGAGGTAGAAGAAGCCCTCTTTTGCGAGTAAACAGAACTCCAGGGGGTTATGGGGAAACTTTCAGGGCCCTTTCTGTGAAATGTTTTCAGAATTAATGTTTAGATCGGCTGAAAACAAACAAATGCATATAAAATCACAGAAAAATGCTAAAAATACAAACTCAGTTTTGTTAGCTTCCTTGTTTATAGATATACACAGTGGTGGGACATAAACTCTTGAAATCTAAGTTTTTGCAACAGTTTTGATTTAAGTAAGGAAAAGGCTAAAGAAAATAAATAAATGCCTAGTAAATAATCTGAACATGGGAAAAATATAAATCTACCTGGTATAAACTTGTTTTGATCAGTAGGTTTTAATAAGCTAGTTAATTAACATATGTTATATAGAGTTTTCTATAGTTTTTGTGCATTTGTGTTAAAGGTCAAGATAAATCTATAGTAAGTTCTATTGTGTAGAAAATAAGATGCTTTTTAACCTTGTGCTGCTGTATGTTATAAAAATACATTATGAAAATCTCAGCCCCAGAAAACATGCGTAGATTTAGTTATGCTTTAATCCTTGCTCTAGTTGTTTTAATGCAATTAAATCACCAGAAATTATATGCATCTCAGAAAAATCTAAAACTTTCACAGTAGAGTTCTCTTGTCAATAGTAACCTCCAGTAAAAATGTCAACTTCAGAAAGTGCTTGTAGATTTATTTAGGTCTTTCTGTTTGATATCACTAAGTGGTTGTTAAAATAAATAGAACACAAATAACTAAAATAATGGTAGGGTCTTGGAAATTGTGTTTTACTGTGTAGAACTCAGAAATATGTTTGCTGTTTTTTTTTGTTCATATAAAATGTTTTCTATGCTTTAACTACTAAAATATGCATGACAAGGGCTTGGAATTATTTAAATTGTTTATTGCTGAAAACTTAGTCCTAAATAATTAAGTTCTACTCAGTAAATATTTGCACAGATGTATATTGGGTTGCTGCACTCTTAAGCATCGTGTTTGCACTTGTTTATGCATTCATGGATCTCATACATACGCATTTCATATAGATACGTCTCTCGCCGATGGATCGTACGAGCTGATTCCCGAGTCCGAGAGTGAGCAGCGTGAAGGCAATATTAATTTAACTGAAATTATTGAAGACCCGAACCAAGGTTCAGAAGAGCCCAAGGCTAGCTTTGAGCAAGAAGGCAAGCCCCGGAGCATAACCTAACTTTTTAAATTATGCAACTATGTTTTACCTATGTTTGTGCATTTACGTTTATAGGAGTTGATTGAAACCTTAGATGCATGATCCTAGTGCCTATGTCCTGGAATACTAGTATGATAGGTCGATAGTTGCCATGCTAAATAAGGACGCGGTAAAAGTCGAGTGATTTCCTGTCACTCGCGAGATATAGGAGTTGATTGATTTACTTATGTTGGAATCATAAGGAATTGGTGGACGGGTTTTATGCGATAACCCGGGATGGTTGATCATCCCGTCTACCCAGTTGAAATTGTCTAGGGTCATAACATGTTGGTACTGTTGGTCAAGTTTTTGAACGTACTAAACACATGCCGAGAATATGGTAATCGGTAAGCCTAGTACCCGATTGAACCGGGGCGTGGTCTTTATTCCCGCTTTCTCTGGAAGGATTCCCTTGTGTACACATGTGGGTACATGTGCTGCCTCGGCATGGCGACTGTGTGGGCCTTGTACCCAAGGGGAGTGGGCCCTGCCTGCGAACCGGGGATCGAGGGGAACCGTTGAAATGTGTGGACCCGGAGTGGGACGCTCAGATCGTGTGTTTAGGTCCACCTTGCAAGGTTAACAAATTCGGTTCGAATCGTCTGTTTCTCGCAACTATTGAGACTGCTTGACCTCTGTGCTGCATTGAGTAAGAAGTGGAATATGGATCAATGTTAATTTTGATGCTTGGATAATTGTTTGCTTCACATGCTTGCTCTAGATAAGTGCTCACATAGAATGGGTAATCAACTAGAACTTGATGCTAAAATATTGAAAATAGGGATCCACTTTTAGAAGCTTTTTGGCTAAACAACCCCAACAGCCACAAAGCCTTGCATGTCTAGGAGTCGGTGAAGTAGATATCACCCGACGGGTAAGCCTTGCTGAGTATTAGTGTACTCAGCCTTGCTATTGTTGAATGTTTTCAGGTAATGCCCTTGAGGATATGGTTGCTAGTTTGACTTGGCCGTGCCAGCTCCCTCCAGGTTGGACGGTTGAGTGGGACACATCCTCGGCTGGCGAGGATCGTGATGTTTGACATCATGGACGGCTTCTCCATGATGTTATGTATCGTCGATTAGACTACCGTTTTCTTTTCCGCTGCACTTGAACTCTGAACTACTTTACTTTTATGTCATGAACCTGGTTTGTAATAATAATAATTTCCTCTTGTGGGACCTTGTTGTTTAAAATTTGTGGATCGTTGTAATCTCTGAACTCGTCTTCGTGCGAGTGTGTGCATGCGAGTTTTGATCGAAGTATTCAGTGGTTGTATCGGTCTTGACCCGACAGACTGTCAAGTTGGTCCGTTTTAAGTGTGTGGTAATTCGGGTGGCCTTAATGGTGGTGGTTAGCACACTTAAACCGGGTTAATTTGAGCTGTTCTGCCACATGTTTGGAGATTATCTTTATGCTTTTTCACCTTTGTTGCCTTAACTTTTCTTCAACCCCTTCTCATTGTCACTAAGCATTGGCCCAAATCATTTTTCTCACCGTCATCATCTCCTTGCTTGTTGTCCTCATTGCTGCTTCATCTTCCACAAATTTTTTCTTTATTTTCAGAACAGAACATGTACTAAACTATTGCTCCATTGCAAAGTGCACAAATTTCTCTTTCCAACGAGTCATCATTCGCCTAAAACGGATTCCGAACAAGAGAGTTATGGCTATTTTATTCCAGCTCTGCAATCTGTCCCGAGCTGATTTCAGAACGCGTAGCGCCCAATGTTTTTGTCATATCTCCTTGTACGGGTCTTGAAATTCATTGATCTTGGATGCGTTGGAACGAGAATTTGATGGGGCTTCTGAATATCTACTTTTCCTTTCTTGTACATCTCTGAACATGTGCAGTTTTTTGATGAAAACAGCAGTGTCCCTTTGGAGATGTTAACGGTCTTGGTTGTAACTCCGATCACGAATTCATGGGATTGCTTCGTCATGCCTGCAAAACACTTGAAACGCACACACTACTCCCAGGGTGACGGTCGGGAGTATAAGCAAATGCCAACAACCAATGACATCCCTAAGACCTTAACTTGTGGCATAATTAACCTAGTAAAAGAGAAAAATAAAATCCTAATGGGTGTACGTGTGTGCAAAATAAGTGTGTAAATGAGAGGAAAGCTTATAAACAAAGATAATGTTTACACCTAGTTCTAAGCACCATGTTTACAACTAGATTGCCTAATTTCTCCATAGTCATAAAGATTTGTTAACCAAGGTCAAAACACCATGTCTATCCCAAGGTCAATAATTCCTTATAGCACAAGAAAAATAAGGCGCATTCCAAAGCTTATAGACCAACCAATGCAACCTAAATGCTAACAAGGTTTACAAAACTAAATGATGATGGTCCGCAAACGTGTCTAAACACCATACTTAAACAAGATTGCAAAGAGGAATGTCGTATACAAGCATTAACATGGATAAGAAAGCATTCATCAAGAAGTTTTGTGAGAGAACCGAGCTAACAAATGCATGATGGAACGATGGAATAGATGCAAAATGCAAATGCAAAGAGTTAGCAAAAACAAGAGTTAGCAAGGTTCGAAAGGTCTTTCAATGTTGTTCCGCAATCAATTCATTCAAAAAGTAATTGCTTAGAGCAACGAAGCTTGGCCAACTACCTCATAAGAAGTGAAGCATTGTCGATAAGAAAATCATTCATTGAAAAGAACCGAACAACCTAGCTAACGAGGTTTAGGGGAAGGTTTATGGGTATTCTATATTTTTGGTTTAAAACAACAATTTTGAAGAGAGAAGTCAAGTTTAGAAAATCTACCTAAGGTGGTTGAAAACAAAAAGAAAAACAAAGGTTGTTTTATTGGGTGGAAAACAAAACCTATGGGTTTAGGATGGCTATAGGCATG
The DNA here is from genome assembly GCA_004135705.1 of Alloteropsis semialata. NCBI lineage: Eukaryota > Viridiplantae > Streptophyta > Magnoliopsida > Poales > Poaceae > Alloteropsis > Alloteropsis semialata. The sequence goes on along the minus strand of CM014274.1, from coordinate 48,340,581 downwards.
AGAGATTTTCCTAAGGGTTTAGGATCTCGTGGGAGGCTAGTCAAAGTTTTCAGTTAGAACAAGGAATAGAGAAAGACTTAGCTAATCCGAAAGGTGAGACAAGCAAATCAACACAAGTCGATCCTATCCTTGTTGGCTCCGGTTTTTGGCTGGGTGATAGGAAGGCTTAGGTGGGTTTTAACGAAAAGTTAGATCAAAACATGCAATGCAAGGGTGAGAACAACATGGCATGAAGTGGAACATGAGGTGGATGAACAAAATGACATGATGGTGGTCAAAAAACAAAACAAAAGTTAGCCTAAGCCAACTAGCCACAAGTTTAGAATCAAAGGGTAGTGTCATACCTCATATTTCTCTCTAAAAAGACACAAAAGAAAAAGACTCTAAACACTAATAGGCACACAAAAGGGTCTACAAGTTTTTCAAGATCAAATAACAAAGTGCTTCCTCAATAACATTTAGATCATACAACATAAAGTTGTGGCATTTATTAGAGCAATGGTACAATGTTTCTTCATGATTCGATTAAAAAGCACAATATAGACCGTCATCTTATATAGATAATAAACAAAAGATCGGGTTGCCTCCTGCAAAGCGCTTCATTTAAAGTCATAGAGCTAGACTTTCTCACTTACCTTCTCATTGTTGTGAAGCTATGGTCCTTCGTGCGAGAATTTGAAGTATCCATGCAGCTTAATGTTGCCTTTTTGTAATCCATCGTGATTTACTTCTAACATCTTCATGAATTAGTTGTAGCCAGCTTGTGTCTTCATATACCAATGTTCTCAGGGATCTCCATTTTGTTCTAAACTTCTGAATTTGATCATGTACGCTTGATGAAAGCATTGCCCGAGCTCCTCTTCATTGTTGTTATCGTTATCTCTTCTACCTTATTCTCATCACGTTGCTCCTGCCTCTTCTTCATAGATTTTCCCCTGCATCCAGAATAGAACATATATAAAAATATAGCTCTATTAAAATGTTTGTGAAATTACCTTTCCAACGAGTGGTCATTCATCTTAAACGGAGTTCAAACGAGAGAGTTATGCCCAATTTACTTTAGCACTGCGTGCTGTCCAGAAAATTTCAGAATGCACGACCTTCAATGTTTTGATCATAACCGCTTGTAGGAATCTCCGGTTGACTTGGTTCTTGATTCGTTGGAACCAGAATTTCATGGGGCTTTTAGATATCCAAAAATATTCTGTTATTTTCTTCAGAGGTTGCATAGACTTTTGATGCAAACAGCAACTTCTTGCGAATTAATTCTGAGATGTCTATGATCTTGATCTNGCATCTAGGAAACAAAGCAGCTCGCATCCAGAGGTTGAATCTACAATTTAATCTATCCTAGGTAATGGATACCGTCGAGGTTCTTTACCGCCGGCAAGTAATATTTCTACGATCGTGTGTCAGGGCACCGGATGGTGGCTTAAGAGAGACAGGAGATTATACTGGTTCGGGCCTCCGGAGAGTAACACCCTACGTCCAGTGAGAGCCGGTGTTCTCAAACCCAAGCCTGTAGTAGGGGATACAAACTGGTCGGGAAAGGGAAACGACCCCAAGTCCCTGTGTGGTGGTGTGGTGTGATTGTGTCTGTCGATCGGTTGATCGTCGTGCGTCGGTCGTCCCCCCATCGGTCTCCCTTTGTCCCCTTTTATAGTCACAAGGGGGAAAGGAAGCAGGGGGTAAAAAGAGAGAGTTACAAGAGGAATTACAACGCCGAGGTCTTCAATTTCGTCTTACGCCCCGAGCCGTACGTGGAGTAGGTGTTGACGGGGTGGGCGCTCCGTTTGACCTGGGACCGTACATACCCGGGTGGTTGGAGTATGGAGCTTCTCGGGTGTGCCTCCGAGAGGCTTTCGGGTCGTGGTTGACTTGCACTGTGCCTTCTTGGACTCCAGGTGTCCTCCTCAGGCTCCAGGTGTCCTCTCCTGGGTGAGCATGTGTCCTTCCCCAGGACTGTAGTGTTCCTGTATTCGGATAAGATGGGTGCTCCTATGGCCGCCGTGGCGAAGGACGACGCCCATCCCATTCTGACATAGCTGGTACCAAGTGGGTATGGCCAGGAATGGGCGAAAGTGGGATGGAGCCAAGTGGACCAGTCGGGCGAGGGAGATTCCCCGGGCGAATCGGAGACTCCTCGGAGGCGGAGACTCCCCGGGCGAATCGGAGACTCCTCGGAGGCGGAGACTCCCCGGGCGAATCGGAGACTCCTCGGAGGCGGAGACTCCCCGGGTGAACCGGAGACTCCTCGGAGGCGGAGACTCCACGGGCGAATCGGGGACTGTTCGGACATGGAAGATCTGCTTGATCTGGGTCCTCAGCTTTTGTTTTTGAAGGGTTGATTGGCGTCGTGTCGTAGATTAGGGGCCTGATCGGTTACCCCTGATCTAGACCCTCGTCAGTAGCCCCCGAGCCTGGGGGGAGTTTGAGACTCGCGCCCAGGTTCAGTTGCGGTGAGGGAGCAGTGAGCCATGATTCTTCCGGTGGGGGCGCGCGAGCGCACCCGCCGGGTGTAGCCCCCGAGCCTTGAGAAGAGCAGATGCTCTTGTTAAGGCTTTGAGCCCGAGTATTTTGCCTTGGACGTTGTCGGGGTCGTGAAGGGTTCGGAGCTTGTCGGGGATGCACCTTGTTGGGCCGGGCCATTACTCGACCGTTGGTGGGACGAGCGTGGAGGCGCCGGCCTGTCTTTCCGCCGCGTGGAGGGGGGGCGTCTTTTGAGGAAGTCAGACGAAGCGACGGGCGCACATCGCAGCAGCGCGGATGGTGGGCCTGCGCATTTAATGCCGCCGCTCCGCTCTGCCACTCCGCCCTTTTTATAGCCTTGCGCCGCAGCCGCCTTGGGTTTACTTCATCCCAACCCTTTCGCCTTATGTCGCGCGTTTCATCTCCCTGGCCGTCGCTGCGCTCGCCCCCTCGCATCCTCCGCTGCCGCCGCTCTCGTATTTTTCCGTGGAGTGAGAGACCGAATCCCTCACCCGGCCAGCATCTTCTTCCTCTGGTGGCCTCGCGATGTTGACCTGGGAGCGTTCGAGGGTGACGCTTTGGCAGCTGGAGGGGCTTGTGAAGGAGGGACTGCTTCCGCTGTTGACGGAGGCCGAAGAGTGGAAGAGACCGGGGGTGGAGGACTCTCCCCGGCCGCCACCCGGGTACGTCGTCTCCTTCGTTGCCTTCCACGAGCGCGGGTTTTCCGTCCCCGCGGGGAGATTCATCCGGGCCGTGCTGAATGAGTACGGGCTGGAGCTCCATCACATCAACCCCAATGGGGTCCAGCAGATGGCGGTGTTCATGGCGTTGTGCGAGGGATACCTGGGGATGGAGGCCCATTGGGACCTCTTCAGGTATTTCTTCAAGTTTATGCTGCATACCGCCGAGGGCGGCGCCCCCGAGACGATCGGGTGCGCCGTGCTGAAGATGAAGCAGGGGAGGTCGGGCGGCTAAATCACGGGCTCCCTTGTGAGCTCGAACAAGGGTTGGCACCCCGGGTGGTTCTACCTCAAGAACGAGACCCAGAACCCCCTTCCGGAGTACATCGGACGGTGGTTCGAGAAAGCGCCCGACGAGTGGTCGTGAGGGCCCGAGAAGAGGCTCCAGGAGAAACTCCTCAAGAGCGCCTGGAAAGCCCTCAGCCGACTCTGTGACGAGAACGTGTCCCTGGCGGAGGTCATCGGCGGGTACCTCTCGAGAGGTATTGTGCCGCTGAGGCGACGCGCCCTCCAGATGTGGCAGATGACCCCGGACAAGGCCCCCTTCGTGGGGACAGTGACGGCGGATCCCCTGCCCTCGGAGGCCGAGGTGCGGCGCCGGGTGTCGGCAGCGGTGGGGAGGTCTCACCTCGAGTACCCGCCGCCGGATCTTCTTGAGATGCTCCCAAACGCCGACACCAAGGCCATCGTAAGGATTCTTTCGCCTGTCTCAAGTTTAGTCTCGAGTTCTTTTTTGTCCTCTAACCCCGAGTTCTTTAGGTGAAGAGCGAAGACGTCACCTACTCCCCGGCGCCACTTCCCGAGGACAGGGCGGTGAACCGAGCTGCCGCCGAGATGGCCAAGAAGAGGAAGGAGCGCCGGGAGAAGTGGAAGAAGCGCGAGTTGGCCAAGAGAGAAAGGAACGCCGACTGGGCCAAGAGGAGGGGGAAGGGCTACAGAGTCTCCGAGGATGAGGACCCCGAGTCGGAGCCCGCTGAGGAGGACTCGTCGGAAGAGGATGACGAGGAAGAAGAAGTCGGGGGCGCGCCTCCCGCGAAGTCCAGAGCCATCGCTGTGGTGACTGCCTCACCCTCGGCACAGAAGTCAAGGTGCAGCTGGAGAGGGAGGTCGCCGCAGCAGGACGCGGGGAAGAGCAGAGGTTCCCGGTCGGGCCAGCCTCACCGGTCCGCCGGGGATAGCCAGCATGGACGGCGCGACCGCACGCTTCCGGCCACCCGTTGCGCGTCCAAGGAGCAGGTGGACTCCCGCCGGGACGCAGCCTCCTCTCGTCGGGATAGGAGCCGCGACCTGTCAGAACGCGCCCACGCGTGAGGTTCATCGTCGGGGGCGTCGCGTTCCCCCAGGAGGTCCCTGTCGTAGGACGACAGGCGGCCGCCGCCAGCCCCTCAGACGGCGAGGGCGCAAAGCGGAGGGCGGGACGTGCCCTTGACGCCCGCCTCTCCCGCGGAGGCAAATCCTGCGGGGAGCGGCGTCTCGCCCGCGCCTCCCGTGGTGGAGGCGCGGGTTCCTTCTGCCCCGGCGAGGGCCGTGGCGGGGCAACCAGATTCCTCCCAGGTCGAGGGAGGAGGCCCGACTAGCCAGGCGGCGCCCCACTCGGGCAGGGGTGACGATGCCGCGCAGGCGGTCCCCGTCCCGGTCTAAGAGGCCCTCGTCCCCACGGGACTCAACGCCGGCTAGTGCCAAGCAGACTCGGACCGTCTCGTCGAGGTGAGTGGTGCGCTTGTCTTTTCCGAGCAGTTTTTTGTTTTCGTGGTTGCCTTCTTCCTTAGTCGGGCCCCTCGACCTTTGATGCACCAGCCGGGCTAACAAGCCACTCGAGGCGGCGCCGCAGAAGAAGCTGCGCCCGGCAACGCAGGCGCCGAGGCCCGCGGTTGAGCAGGCCGAGGAGGCGACTCGGAGGGAGACGCCCTCCCTTGAAGAGGAGGTGCCTCAGGGAAGCGGTGACAGCCCGGGAGGTGCGCTCCCCGAGGGCCTGGTCGTTGCGCAAGCCGTCCCCACGGAGGCGGACGTCGCGGCGTACCAGGCAGAGTTGGAGCAGCAGCTGGCGGGGCCGGTCCCCCCAGCCCCTCAGGAGGTGGCGAGTCACCCTGAGGCAGGGGAGGTTGCCCTGTCTGGCGACGCGGTTCCAGCCGGCGCCGAGGAGATTGCCGCCGCGTCGGACGGTCGGGTGGCTGCTTCCGCCCCGGAGACCACGGCCGATCCCGAGGAGGCGGAGGCGGGGACGTCCGGGGCCCTTTTGAGTGCCGCCATCATACCGGTGGCGACTGCTGCAGCGCCCGAGCCCTCTTCCGAGGGGGTCCCGTCAGAGGTCGTCGTGCTTGAAGATTCGCCGGAGGACAGTCCCCAGAGGGTCGATGGCGGTCCCACCGGGGGGCCAGGCTTGGAGCCCCCGAGGCCATTGAGCCCCTTGAGGGGGGTCCCGACTCCTTCAGGGACACCCCGGGGATGATGACGATGGATCGCAACTTCCAGGCCCTCGTATCCCTCGAGGATGATCCGAACCTGCCATGCGAGGGTCGGCTGAAGTGGTTCGACCGTCAGAACCCGGGGAGTCCCATCTTCGATCTCGACGATAAATCGGGATGGAGCAGTGTCGGCTTCTCGCGGAGGGCCTTCATGACATGAAGGAGATCTTCAACACAATGATCATCAAGCCTGCCCGGGTAAGCTTTCGGGTTTCTCGTTCCCTTTTCTGGTCTTAAGATGGCGCCGCTTTGGGAGTGTCTCACTACTTTGCCTCTGCCTTTACGCAGGAAATCATGAAGCGCAGCTCAGATAAATCCCGATTCCTCCGTCGGGAAGCTGGGCTGTGGCATGCCGTCCAGCAGCTGAAGGCGGAGAAGGAGCAGCTTGAGGCTCAACTGACTGAGGCCCGGCAGGCTGGTGCAGAGGCGCTTGCCCATGCCGAGGAGGAGAGGGTTGCCTTCGAGGTGAAGGCGGCCGAGGCCGAGAAGACGGTTGCGGCAGCGCGAGCGGCTGCCGATGCCGCTGGTCGGGAAAGGGAGGCCGCCGTTCGGGAGAGCGAGGACCTGAAGGCGAAGGTGACAGATCTCCAGAAGGACATCCAGCACGCCGACACCGACCTCAAGACGGCCAACAACTAGCTGGTTGACCTAGCCGGGAAGTTGAAGGCCGCAATAGATGAGGGGGCCCGCCTCAGGGAAATCGCCCAGAAGCGGGAGGAGGAGATCGTCGGTGAGTTGTCTTTTCGTGTTCTTTTGGTGGATTGTTGCTTTTTCCATTTCCCGAGTGGTCACAGGTTGCTTAACTCCACATGCCGGCGCAGCCCTCCGAACTCAGAAGGTCAACCTGGAAACCATGCTGTCGTCGGAGAAGAGCGAGGTCGCCAAGGCCTTTGCTGCGAACCAGGAGCTGGTGCAAGTTGCCCGTGAACTGAGGGTGGAGATGGCAAGTAAGCATCGTGTTTCCCCTCATTCTTCTTCTTGCTTTCTTTCCTTAGTGATAGCTCAGCCGAGGTGATTTCTCCAGGGGCGGTCGAGGATCTCCGGAAGTCGGGGAAGGCGACCGAGCGAGCTCAAAAGGCCCTCGAGGAGAAGACCGGAGTTCACGATGCTCTGGTTCAAGCCGTCGAACGCTTGCTGGGGGAGCTTGGCGTCGACGCCGGCTCGTCCTTGACGGAGCGCATCGCCCTTGTTCCGGGGAGACCTCGGGAGTAGGCCTCGGAGCTCACTCGGAGCATAGTGCGGAAGATCGTCGCCATCTTTCTCTCGCACTACCCAAGCATGGGGCGGGACTGCCTGCGAGGTGGATGGGCTCCTGGCTACGAAGACCAGGAGTACGACGCCATCGAAGCCGACTCCTCCTCGTTCGCCGACGAGATGGTTGCCGTCGCCCTGAAGGACCTTGGGCTGTAATAAAATAGAAAGCAGGGGACTTAGCCATTTCATCTCGCAATGCAATGAACTTAACTCCCCTTTGAAGGGCATTCCCTTGTTAAAGACTCGTTGTTTGCTAAAAAAGCTTGCATTTTTATCTGTTGCCTGCCATTTCCGTCTTCCGAGTGCTTTTATAGTCATTGGTCGAGATGGTAGGGCGCAGGAGCCCACCAGTCGGACTCTGTTCCGTAGCCGCCGGGGCGTAGGAACTCGAGAGTTTGGCCCAACTTAGTCTCACAGTGGTGTTGCTAAGACTCACAGCCCCCGAGCAGTTTCGGAAGGTCAAACAATGACAGGCGGCAGCTAGGTACGTCAAAAGCAACAACTAGTCGAGACGGTTCCCTTATTGCTCTCGGGAAGAAGACGTCGGTCCGAGGGCTGGGATTTTGCCCGCAAGTGTAGCGCCGTAGCCACGGGGGCGTGGGCACTTGGAGCTTGGACAGGCGCAATCGCAGAGCCGCTCGAGCTGACCTTTCTTTTCCTGCGAGCACAAAAGTATACCGCTGATCGCGCGCGGGAGCGATCATTTGCCAGGATTTTTGCGAAAAAAGGAGGGGCACCGGGCCCCAGGTGGAGCCCCCGAGCGGTGGGCGACCCTGCACAGGGAAGGGGTCGCCCGCTGCTCAGTTTGAAGAGCTCACAGGGTGTGTTTCGGAAAACGACCATACGTAATAAAGTACTCAGGACAAAGCAACACTTTATTCATTATCGTAAGCGAAAAGTACAGGTACTTTTAAGGGTAAAAGCGACGTAGCTACTCTATGTTCCAAGCATTTGTGAGGACTCGGCCATCGGCATCCTTGAGCTTGAAAGTCCCCGGGCGGAGGACTTGGTCGACGATGTAAGGGCCTTCCCACGGCGGTGACAGCTTGTGGCGGCCGCGGTTACTCTAGACACGTCAGAGGACGAGGTCGCAGACTTGAAACGCCCGGCTTCTGATGTTGCGATCGTGGTGCCGCCGCAAAGCTTGTAGGTACTTGGCCGAGTGGAGCAGGGCGATGCCGCGTGCTTCATCCAGCTGGTCGATGGCGTCTTCCAGGGAGGTCTGGTTCCCTTCGTCGTCGTAGGCTCGAACCCTCGGGCTGCCGTAGTCGAGGTCGGTTGGGAGGACCGCCTCGGACCCGTGGACCATGAAGAAAGGCGTGCAGCCGGTAGCCCGACTTGGGGTGGTCCGCAAGCTCCAGAGGACGGATGGGAGCTCTACGACCCACCTTGCTCGAAACTTCTCGAGGCGCTTGAAGATTCGTGGCTTCAGCCCCTGCAGGATCATGCCGTTCACTCTTTCCACTTGCCCATTGGTTTTGGGATGGCTGACGGCGGCCCAATCCACTCGGATATTGTTGGCGTCGCAGAAGTTGAGGAACTTCTTGCCTGTGAACTGGGTGTCGTTGTCGGTGATGATCGCGTTTGGGACTCCAAAGCGATAGATGATGTCGGTGAAGAACTGGACAGCTTCCTCCGAGCGGACCCTTCTGATAGGTCTTGCCTCAATCCACTTGGAGAACTTGTCGACGACGACGAGGAGATGCGTGAAGCCCTCGGGCGCCTTCTTCAGTGGCCCGACTAGATCCAATCCCCACATGGCAAAGGGCCAGGTGATGGGGATGGTCTGTAGTGCTTGTGCCGAGAGGTGAGTTTGTCGTGCATAGAATTGACATCCTTCGCAACTGCACACGATGTCCTTGGCGTTGGCGACCGCGGTCGGCCAGTAGAATCCTTGTCGGAAAGCTTTCCCGACAAGAGATTTTGGCGCGGCGTGGTGTCCGCACGCACCTGCGTGGAGTCCCTCAGCAGTTCCTTCCCCTGGTCGACTGGGATGCACCGCATTAGGACGCCAAAAGTGCCTCGCCTGTAGAGCTCCCCCTCGATGAGTGTGAACGTCTTGGCCCAGCGAGCGATCCGCCGAGCCTCAGTCTTGTCGGAAGGGAGCTTGCCTTGCACTATCCACTCGAGAAGCGGGAATCTCCAATCCGGATCTTCAAGGTTGGGCTCTGGTACCTCGTCGACCTCCATCACCTCCGTTGGTTCTTGCTCTGGAGGTTCTGGCGGCTCGTCGTCTAATCGGACGGATGGGGCGTACTGGTCCTTGGCAAATACACCATGGGGGACTGGCTTTCGGTTGGAGGCCGCCTTTGCGAGGGTGTCGGCCGCCTCGTTGTATCGCCGCTGGATGTGCTTGAGCTCGAGGCCGAGGAACTTGTCTTCCAGCTCGCGGACCGCCTGGCAGTAGGCAGCCATCTTGGGGCTGACGCAGCTTGGTCGACGACGAACTCCGAATCACCCCGGATCTCGAGCCGCCGAATTCCTAGCTCGAGGGCGATACGGAGTCCATTGATAAGGGCCTCGTACTCTGCGGTGTTGTTGGAGGCCAGGAAGTGTAGTCGGACCATGTACTTCATACGCACGCCCAAGGGCAAGACAAAGACAAGGCCGACACCACCCCCTCTTTCATAAGCAATCCGTCGAAGTACATGACCCACGTTTCATGCTCAACAGAGGTCGGGGGAGTTTGGGCCTCAGTCCACTCGGCGACAAAGTCGACCAACGCTTGTGACTTGATGGCGTCCCATGGGGCGTAGGTGATGTTCTTTCCCATCAGCTCGAGCGCCCACTTGGCTATCCTCCCTTCGGCTTCGGGGCTTTGGATCACCTCGCCGAGTGGATACTTCGACACCACCGTGATGGGGTGGGCGTCAAAGTAAAGTCGGAGCTTCCGCTTGGTGATGAGGACCACGTAGACCAGCTTTTGGATCTAGGGGTATCGTACCTTGGTGTCAGACAAGACTTCACTGATGAAGTAGACTGGGCACTGTACCTTC
>CM014274.1:48306062-48329657 GCA_004135705.1 Alloteropsis semialata | reverse complement strand
TGAAAACAGTAGTGTCCCTTTGGAGATGTTAACGGTCTTGGTTGTAACTCCGATCACGAATTCATGGGATTGCTTCGTCATGCCTGCAAAACACTTGAAACGCACACACTACTCCCAGGGTGACGGTCGGGAGTATAAGCAAATGCCAACAACCAATGACATCCCTAAGACCTTAACTTGTGGCATAATTAACCTAGTAAAAGAGAAAAATAAAATCCTAATGGGTGTACGTGTGTGCAAAATAAGTGTGTAAATGAGAGGAAAGCTTATAAACAAAGATAATGTTTACACCTAGTTCTAAGCACCATGTTTACAACTAGATTGCCTAATTTCTCCATAGTCATAAAGATTTGTTAACCAAGGTCAAAACACCATGTCTATCCCAAGGTCAATAATTCCTTATAGCACAAGAAAAATAAGGCGCATTCCAAAGCTTATAGACCAACCAATGCAACCTAAATGCTAACAAGGTTTACAAAACTAAATGATGATGGTCCGCAAACGTGTCTAAACACCATACTTAAACAAGATTGCAAAGAGGAATGTCGTATACAAGCATTAACATGGATAAGAATGCATTCATCAAGAAGTTTTGTGAGAGAACCGAGCTAACAAATGCATGATGGAACGATGGAATAGATGCAAAATGCAAATGCAAAGAGTTAGCAAAAACAAGAGTTAGCAAGGTTCGAAAGGTCTTTCAATGTTGTTCCGCAATCAATTCATTCAAAAAGTAATTGCTTAGAGCGACGAAGCTTGGCCAACTACCTCATAAGAAGTGAAGCATTGTCGACAAGAAAATCATTCATTGAAAAGAACCGAACAACCTAGCTAACGAGGTTTAGGGGAAGGTTTATGGGTATTCTATATTTTTGGATTAAAACAATAATTTTGAAGAGAGAAGTCAAGTTTAGAAAATCTACCTAAGGTGGTTGAAAACAAAAAGAAAAACAAAGGTTGTTTTATTGGGTGGAAAACAAAACCTATGGTTTTAGGATGGCTATAGGTATGAGAGATTTTCCTAAGGGTTTAGGATCTCGTGGGAGGCTAGTCAAAGTTTTCAGTTAGAACAAGGAATAGAGAAAGACTTAGCTAATCCGAAAGGTGAGACAAGCAAATCAACACAAGTCGATCCTATCCTTGTTGGCTCCGGTTTTTGGCTGGGTGATAGGAAGGCTTAGGTGGGTTTTAACGAAAAGTTAGATCAAAACATGCAATGCAAGGGTGAGAACAACATGGCATAAAGTGGAACATGAGGTGGATGAACAAAATGACATGATGGTGGTCAAAAAACAAAACAAAAGTTAGCCTAAGCCAACTAGCCACAAGTTTAGAATCAAAGGGTAGTGTCATACCTCATATTTCTCTCTAAAAAGACACAAAAGAAAAAGACTCTAAACACTAATAGGCACACAAAAGGGTCTACAAGTTTTTCAAGATCAAATAACAAAGTGCTTCCTCAGTAACATTTAGATCATACAACATAAAGTTGTGGCATTTATTAGAGCAATGGTACAATGTTTCTTGATGATTCGATTAAAAAGCACAATATAGACCGTCATCTTATATAGATAATAAACAAAAGATCGGGTTGCCTCCTGCAAAGCGCTTCATTTAAAGTCATAGAGCTAGACTTTCTCACTTACCTTCTCATTGTTGTGAAGCCATGGTCCTTCGTGCGAGAATTTGAAGTATCCATGCAGCTTAATGTTGCCTTTTTGTAATCCATCGTGATTTACTTCTAACATCTTCATGAATTGGTTGTAGCCAGCTTGTGTCTTCATATACCAATGTTCTCAGGGATCTCCATTTTGTTCTAAGCTTCTGAATTTGATCATGTACGCTTGATGAAAGTATTGCTCGAGCTCCTCTTCATTGTTGTTATCGTTATCTCTTCTACCTTATTCTCATCACATTGCTCCTGCCTCTTCTTCATAGATTTTCCCCTGCATCCAGAATAGAACATATACAAAAATATAGCTCTATTAAAATGTTTGTGAAATTACCTTTCCAACGAGTGGTCATTCATCTTAAACGGAGTTCAAACGAGAGAGTTATGCCCAATTTACTTTAGCACTGCGTGCTGTCCAGAAAATTTCAGAATGCACGACCTTCGATGTTTTGATCATAACCGCTTGTAGGAATCTCCGGTTGACTTGGTTCTTGATTCGTTGGAACCAGAATTTCATGGGGCTTTTAGATATCTAAAAATATTCTGTTGTTTTCTTTAGAGGTTGCATAGACTTTTGATGCAAACAGTAACTTCTTGCGAATTAATTCTGAGATGTCTATGATCTTGATCTTGTAGTCTTTGGAGCGTCGTGTTGTGCATCCTTAGGCTTCAAGGTCATCACCATTGATTTACCAGAAAGTAGCATTCCAATGATGTGTCTTCTCCATAGTTCTTGCTTTACCCAAGGTGCCGGGATCTTATGGGGCTCTTGCTCTTTATGTCGATGATTTGAGCGGTTTCCTTCGTTGGTAGCATCGCTCAATTAGAAGCTTCTTGAGCATCCTACTGGAGAAGATTGGTGGTGTCATGGTGCTTCTAATATTGTTGCCTCCAGTCTTTGATCAACTTCAAATCATCATCTCTTGTGTTCAAGGCCGTCCAATCATCCCTTGACATCATCCTCACATTCTCCGTTGCTTGCTGCTGCCTCTTCTTCGTTGAATTCCTCTTCACCCAGTGCATAACATGTACTAAACTTCTACTCCATTTTAATGTGCATCTAATTTCCTTTCCAACGAGTGCTCATTCACTTTAAACGGACTCCGGATGAAAGAGTGACGCTTGTTTTGCTCCGACACTACATTCTGTCCCGAAAAGATTTTAGAACGAATAGTATTGAAATATTTTAGCATAACTCCTTGCACCGATCTCCAAAAATTACGATTCTTGATGCATTGGAAAGAAGACTTTATGGAGCTTTATAATTTCTAATTTTTCTCAATGGCGCCTCTCTGATCAAGGGCGAAAAACTGGTCTCAACAGCAACCTTCTGGAGATGTTGATGATCGGATCTCACGACTTCTTTGGGGGCATGATTCATCACCTATAACTTGAGCAAACAATTATCCAAGAAACATTAGTCTTAAAAGTTAATTGACATGGCGGCATACCTTGTTCATCTTTACTTGTTTTGTATGTGGGCTCGATAGCGGATGATGGGCCACTAACAAAAGTTAGCACCTACCACTAAAGAGCGGATCTTGATGTACCAATCAATCTTGTTTGAGCGAGATTGGACTTGCCAAAGTCCGGGTGTCGAGAACTTCTCGATCGCTTTGTGTCTAGGGTTTTACCTGCATTCATGGACACAAACAAAAATGCAGGATATAAGCAATAACAAAATTAGGGTTAGTCCGAAAAATTAGATAGATTTCCCTAGGGTTTGAGTTGCCGATCCCCGGCAATGGCACCAGAAAAGCTTGTTGATGGTCCTTAAACGCGCCAATTGTTAACCGCAAGCGCACGGATCGTTGGTAGCTTTTCCCTTAAAGCATTCCCCCAAGGTTTATCAATCCGTAGATCGACAATGAACTACCTAGGGTTTTCCATCTAATCTAATGGATCTAATCCTAGCACTAGGCATAGATTGCATATGAGGGTGACCATGAATTTGATATGAATATTATGAATGAATCTCATCCACCCGACATGAGGTAACGACCAAAGGTAGCACAAACATACCGTCTTCTAGTTGCAACTCCGGCCAAAATGGTAACAATCTAATCTCGTACCATGATAAAGAGTCATCTACTCAACATTACATGTTTGTTCGGCCTTTTCCCTTCCACATGTTGTCACCACACGAGGATAATCACGCCAACTTCCCGTGCACTACTGTGATCTATCCACAAGACATAGACTAATCACCATAATTAGATCTAATCCTACTAAGGGCATATGGTAGCTACACATATGAATAAGCATGAATCATAGAAGATCAAAGTAAACAAGACAAGTAGATTGATATCACCATCGAATGTACATACACCTTGATGAGTTCAAGGCATGGCTCCGGAAATCCGCCATGGCTTCACCACGCAGGGCCAACCATGGTGGCTAGGGCATGTAAGCCATCTCCTAGGCAACCTCAAGGACTTGCGGCGACCGTCGGCTTCGTTCGGTGTGTGTCCCTCTCCGCGTCGACTTCTGGTGGATTGATGTGCGTGGCTTCGGGGTACAGGGGCTATAAATAGTCCGAGGAAACCCTAACTCAAAGGAGAGGTTGAGGTGGCGCAGAAACAACCCAGGCCGGCCAGCCTGGGCCCCTCTGGGCCAGCCGGCCCAGGGCATTTTTGTGGCCCCTTGGCCCCATCTTCGCGTGCAAGCTTCGAGACCTTCCAGGAGTTGATTTGCCAATGCATGTGGGTATTTGACGTCGGTTGCTTTGGGATAAGATTGTCTTGATGTCTTTCCATATGTCTGCCTGATTTGCCTTGATCCCGAAGTCATCCGACCTTGTCTTCAAGTCTTTGCCCTTCCATATTCTTGGAGGTTGGTTCACAATAGATAAGAGCGAACGAAATCTGGGTCACATGGCCTTCATTCCTCCACGCTACGCATGATCTCGGTCTTTGTCCAAAAGTGCTCATTTATAGCTCAAAAACCTGTGTAAACCAAAATCCTCCAAAAATACATGCATATGCAAAAAGGGGTTATTTCAAGTGCCAAGTGGCGGGTTAGTACATGAATTAGTCCCAAAACACCACTTAAATAGCACTAAAAGTGTGTCGCTAACGAGCGTCAACAGTAGGAATATATATCACTGAGGAGTTTGTAAGGCTAAATTTATTTCTAGTAAAACATCCCAAGCACTTATACGGAATAAGCAAGGTTCATGTCATCATACCTTATCTCATTTGTCAACCATTTAGATTAACATGCTTCTCTAATGATATATGTTCACAAGAAACAGGTGTATGTGCTAGGAATAAAAAATATGCAAGACAATCAAGGAAAATCATGTATATCAAAGGAGCACCAGGATTCATTGAGTTTAATTTAATGACGAACAAGAATTAACTGAACTCATGAATCAGTGAGTTTGAAAGATAGAATTGTGCAAACCATGATGTCCCTTTAAGAGGATGTCCTTGGTGTCTCCTCCACACTATTTTTTGCTGCGATGTCTTCTCCTGCACATTCTTAGATACAATGATGAGATACAAGGATTTGGCTAGTACAAGTGTACTAGCCAAATCAAAGCGAAGCTTTTATTTGTTTATTAGAAGTTAAAAGGTTTTTATTTTATTTTATTCAAGGGTGAAACATTTAATCACCAAAGTCAAGAAATTCGATTTCATTGACTTCCTCCATCTTTTCAGGCTCAAAATAAACTTTTAAGCGGTGGCCATTTACCTTGAAAATATTACCTGAGTCGTCCTGAAGGGTAATGGCTCCATGGGATGATGTGTCAATCACATTGAATGGTCCTTCCCACTTGCTTCTAACTTTACCATGGCCGAAAAGTTTCACTCTGGAGTTGAACATGAGGACTTTGTCTCCAAGCTTGAACTCCTTGTGTTTAAGCCTCTTGTCATACCACCATTTTGTTCTGTCCTTATAGATCTTGGAGTTGTGGTATGCTCTCTCCCTCCATTCCTCCAGCTCGGATATTTGCATCTTTCGGTTGTTTCCAGCAAGATGGAGGTCCATGTTTCATTTCTTAATAGGCCAATGGGCTTTGAACTCCAACTCAACTGGAAGATGGCACGTTTTTTCATACACGAGCTGGTAGGGGGACATACCAATGGGTGTCTTGAATGCTGTGCGGTATGCCTACAATGCTTCAGGGAGTTTGTTCTTCCAGTTCTTTCCCATCTCATCAACGGTCTTCTGCAGAATATTCTTGATTTGTTTGTTGGATGTTTCTGCTTGACCGCTCGTCTGTGGGTGATATGGTGTTGCTACATTATGGCGGATCCCAAATCCTGCTAGGTATTGCCTGAAGGTCTTGTCGATGAAGTGGGATCCTCCATCACTTATCACCATTCGGGGCGTGCCGAATCGAGGGAAGATGACCTCATGGAACATCTTCTTAGCATGTTTGGACTCGGCAGCCCGGCAAGGTAGTGCTTCTACCCACTTGGACATGTAGTCCACAGCTACCAAGATGTACTCACAGTCATAAGATTTGGGGAATGGCCCCATGTAGTCGATGCCCCACACATCAAAGAGCTCAACTTGCAAGTTGCTTGTGAGTGGCATGGTATCTCTTTTGTTGATATTACCATGCCGCTGACATCTATCACATCTTCTGATGAACTCTTTGGTGTCATCTTGCATGGTCGGCCAGAAGAACCCACTTTGCCAAATTTTGGCATGGGTTTTGAACACTCCATAGTGTCCCCCAAAAGGAGATGCATGACATCTCTCTATGATCTTGGTGGCTTCAATCATTGGGACACACTTCCTTAGCAACCCATCGGCACATACCCGATATAGGTATGGCTCATCCCACAAGTGGAAGCGGCTTTCATACTCCAACTTCTTCTTGTTTCCACCTGGGGGGACATAGCCTGCCACTATATAGTTTACAATATTTGCATACCATGGGTTATCATGTGTTACCTTAAGGAGTGTGTCATCCCTTAGGTAGTCATTGATGGGAAGGTCATGTGTCTCCTCAACCTATAACCTGGATAGATGATCGGCTACCGAGTTTTCTACTCCCTTTTTATCTCGGATTTCTAGATCAAATTCTTGGAGAAGAAGGATCCATCGGATGAGCCTAGGTTTAGCATCCTTCTTAGTGAGGAGGTATTTCAGAGCAGCATGGTCTGTGTAGATGATTACCTTTGCCCCCACTAAGTAGGATCTAAACTTATATATCGCGAAGACCACAGCCAACAACTCTTTTTTAGTGGTGCCATAGTTCAGCTGGGCTCCAATCAAGGTTTTGCTAGCATAGGAAATGGCATAGTGCCTCTTGTCCTTGGTTTGGCCTAGGACAGCTCCTACAACATAATCGCTAGCATCACACATGATCTCAAAGGGGAGCGCCCAGTTGGGTGGTTGAATGACTGGGGCCGAGATGAGTGCCTTCTTTAGGATTTGGAAGGGTTGATGGCACTCATCAGTGAAGATGAACTCTGCCTCTTTCGTTAGAAGATTGGTTAAGGGCCGGGCAATATGAAAGAAGTCTTTGATAAAACGCCGATAAAACCCGGCGTGTCCTAGAAAGCTATGGATTCCTTTCACATTCGTGGGAGGTGGAAGCTTCTCGATAACTTCAATTTTAGCCTTGTCCACCTCTATGCCACATTCGGACACCAAGTGTCCAAGCACTATTCCTTCCCAAACCATAAAATGGCATTTCTCCCAGTTCAGGATTAAGTGCTTTTCTTCGCACCGTTGTAAGACCTTGTCTAAATTCTCCAGACAATCTGTGAAGGATTTGCCATAGACGAAAAAGTCGTCCATGAACACCTCCATGATTTTCTTAATCATGTTGGAGAAAATAGACATCATGCACCTTTGGAATGAGGCTAGGGCATTGCAAAGACCGAAGGACATCCTACGGTAAGCATATGTTCTATAAGGGCATGTGAAAGTGGTCTTACTTTGGTCATCCGGGTGTATGGGGATTTGATGATATCCGGAGTATCCATCAAGGAAACAAAAGAAGGATTGGTTTGCAAGCCGTTCCAACATCTCATCGATGAAAGGTAACGGAAAGTGATCCTTCTTAGTAGCCTTGTTGAGTCTTCGGTAATCAATACACATGCGCCACCCGGTGACGGTGCATTGAGGGATCAACTCATTTTTGTCATTTTTCACCACTGTCATCCCTCCTTTCTTTGGTACCACTTGGACCGGACTCACCCACTCGTTGTATGGCACGGGATAAATAATCCTTGTGTGAAGTAGCTTAAGGAATACCTTCTTAACTACTTCTCGCATCGCGTTGTTCAACCTTCTTTGGGGTTCCCTAGAAGGTGTGGAATCGGGATCGGTCGGGATGCGATGAGTGCAAAGAGTAGGACTTATGCCCTTAAGATCATGGAGCGAGTAACCCAGGATTGAACGATGTTTTTCTATGACAGCAACAAGCCTATTGGTTTCTTCTTCGGTGAGCTTGTTGTTGATGTTAACCAGGGTTTGACGGTTACCATAAAGGAAAACATATTTTAGGCCTGGCGGGAGAGGTTTTAGCTCGATTGTGAGTGGTGGAGATTGTTCCGTTATGTCCAACTCAATGGGCTCAGCAATGACCTCTTCTTCATGAGAGAAGTTTATTGCGTCATCGTCCCAATTTGGTTGGGCCATATCGGACAATGACACTCCCATAAGCTCTTCGATAGGGTCAAGAATTGGCATTGGCTCCGCTATCGAATTATTTGCATGAGCTAAAGGAACGGTGTAGGTGGATTTTTCTATTTGAATGGCAGGGCCTCCTTTAGGCATTTCTTGGAAGAGTTTCTCGATAGGCCTGCCGATAAGAATGGGCACATCCGGACCGTCATAAATATGGAAGTCCAGAAAAACCTTGGCCCCATTGAAAACTACGGGGATCGTTCTAAGGATGTCGTAGCATTCCAAAATGTTCCCATTAGGATCTTGCATAAGCTTTTGGGAACGGGATAAGGCTACGTTGGGACAAAGTGTTTGGGCAAGAGATTTTGAAATGACATTTATCCCAATGGTAGGGTTGTAAAGGATGTCCATAGTGACCCCCTGTATTTGATAGGAGTGAAGGATTAAGGGGCTGACGAGTCAGACAATCTTGGGCGATGTCTCTGCTTCCTTTAGCCATTCTCTACTCTTGATCGTCGATAAGTATTTCATATCTTTTATGAGAACGGGCTTATCGGATGGGTTGAGATCTTGTTGAAGCAGAGAACTACACGCTTGGGGTTTAGGTTGAGTTGGTAAATTCGAGGTATTACCAAAATCTGTGAATAGATCATCCTCGATTTCACCAATAAAGTCCATTGGATGAGTTTCCTCATCTTCTAGACTGTGGAATTTTCTCACGGGAGGCTCTTCTTTTACGGGCTCAGAAAGAGGGGTAGTCACAGGTGTAGGCTTGATAGATAGGACCTCTTGTTCTGGCTTGGGGATTTCTCCGACTTCTGGTTCGGGGAATTCATCAAAGACACCAGTGAAAGGGGTGTTCTCAAGTATTTTACTGAGGACAGCTCTCCCTTCACTAGGTGTCAAATGAGTGAACGACCCACATAAAGACGTGTCAAGAATGACACCGGATTCCTTGCTAAGTCCACGATGGAAATGCTGTAAAAGCATAGGTTCGGGGATAGCAAGGTCGGGACCAGACATGTTTAGATTCAAGAATCGGGCCCAGGCCGCTCCTAAGGTTTCTTGCTCCCTTTGCCGAAAGGTTAGGATTTCTACTCGGAGGTCCACTATTTGGGAAACTGGAAAGAAAGCTAGACAAAATTTGTCTCGCAGCACTTCCCAATCTCCATTGGTAGTACCTACGGTTTGAGCGTACCATCGCTTGGCAATTCCTATCAAAGAGAACGGGAAAAGTTTCCACTTAAGTGTTTCCTGTGACATGCTAGGAATGACAAGGCAGGAGCACACTTGCTCAAAACCGTGTAGGTGAGTGTATGGACTTTCCTTTTCTGTTCCAGAAAAAGATTGCTCCCCTACCATGGCCATGAGGGCGGGGTGAAGTTCATAACCAGGTGTATGGATGGGTAACGATAAAGGTGGAGGCTCCAGATATTCGCCCTTTGGAGCCGAGTACTGGTTGATAGACATTGATTCCATGGGGTAGGTGTAATGATATGGATGGGGATACATGGACGAACTTGGTTCGAAACTAGTACAGCAACCGTTCCCCGGCAACTGCGCCAGAAAGCTTGTTGGTATTTTAATGATTACAGATGAATCCGTAAGCGTATGGATACCGATGTAGCTTTCACCTGAGAGTATTCCAGGGTATTGAATCCACGGGGAACTTCTGTGCACTAGTTAAGAATCAAGAATGGCTGAGGACAAGAGAAGAGATATATGTGTACAAGGTAGAAAGGGTTATTTCTATGTATTCTGGATGACTAAGGATGAGCTCAAGTTGTTTACGATATTACTTGCTTCGGGACGCCCAACCGTCCTAGTCCAGAAAGGGATGCGAAGGGGACTAGGCAAGCCAAGCAATAGTCCTACTGTACTCTAGTGCTTCTCACGTGGTGGACTACGTAGGCCGTCAGGGCTGTCACCACCTGGGGCTACCACTACAAATCCGTGGCACTAGGCGCACTCCAAGGTATTCAAAAGACTATACACCACATATACTCAATTAAATACTATCTTAGCTTTGCAATTACTAAGACACTTATCACAGCAAGGAGCCCACAAGTAAATAAAGTAAAGCTTGAACTATATTAAATAAATATTAATCTAGAAATACAAAGAAAATACCAGGATGTTACTCGTACCTGAGCCGCATCCGCCGTGGTACAAGAGGAAGAGAGGAAGCCGACAGCCCCAGCTTCTCCCCGGCTCGCACCTCAACTCTCACCCATTTCTACAATGTGGATATAGCTTCACCTTGGATCTTCACCGCTTCTCTGTGTGCTTTGAAGTGAAGGAGGGGGTCTCTATTTATAGGAGGAGCAAACTTGGGCATGTGGAGAATCCCCACTAAAAACTAGGGGGTACCCCTCCTCCCCTCGCGACATCTGGCACAAACCGACGTACCCAGGGTCGGTTGGGGCTCCCACCGACGTCCTGCAGGCGATGGGGGGCCAAAACCGGAGAAAATCTCACAGAACTGGGCGCCTGGGTCAAAGAACCAGAGCAAAACCGGATATACTCGGCATCTGTAGGTCGGCAGCACCCAGACCCGGACCAAAACCAGACTAAAACCACAAAAAACCGGTCTTCAGAAATAAAACGGAAAAACCTCCGCCAAAACCACCCGGTTTTCCTTCTCCCCACCTGCGCCGTTCCGCAAAACCGCGCCCGGCCAACCTCCTAGCGCCACGTGTCGCCTCTGCACCCGGCCAGATCCCGCGCTTGGTCGTCCGCAGCGCCTACGACACACGTCGGCCGCTGGCTGGCTTACGCTGCCGGCCCGCGCGAGAGCGCGCCCACGCGGACGCCCCTGCTGGGCCGCGCCACGTGTCACCCACTGGTTCACCGGCCCGCATGACGTGCTGGCCTGCTGCTGACGTCGGCAGTGCTGATGTCAGCGATGACATCAGCACTGCGTAATAAAATGGGAATTTTGCATCTTTTTATCTTGAGCTCCAAAAAATATGAATAATATATTCATTGGAATCGTCTCGATGAGCTCTACGCAATGGTGCACTCTAACTTGCTATTTGAGATACTTTGTGATAATGATATATTTGGATTTTTCTTAGGCCTTTAGTATGAATTCCTGCATGACATGTTAAAATACCAAAACTTGTGGAAATAGTTAGTAATAAACCCTACCACTATGTTTGGTGATCATATTTGACATATATGTGGCAGGAATTGACGGCGAAAAGTAGCACTTAACGAGTGTCAACATCCGCCCCCTGTGTAACGGTCGGGTCTGACAGCAATGATTGCTGTTGTAGCCGTTGGTTTTGAACGGTGGACTGTCCGGGCTTTGTGAGGCAGACGGTCCACAAAAACTCGTATTTCACGGGTAACAGAGAGTAACGGCTAGATTTTGAAGGGGGCTCTATATATACCTCATGCCCAGCCATGGGTGAGGTCTCTCGGCACTTTGAAAAGCTTTCTTGACATACTTGAGCCCTTCTTCTTCACTCTCTCACTCACTTTGCTTTGAGGTTGCATTCTTGTGAGATTGAGAGCATCCTAGTGTCGGTTTTTTATACCGGCTAGCCTACTATAGGGGGTCCATAAGTAGTCGAGTTGTTCGTAAGGGCCTCACCGGAACAAGAAGCACGATGGTGAACACGAGACGATTTAGACAGATTCAGGCCGTCTCGAGAGAGAGTGTAATACCCTACGTCCTGTATGGTGGATCGCTTCATATTGATGGTTATGATTTTACAAGGGGTCCCTGCCTCACCTTATATACTTGGAAGACAGGGTCTACAAGGCAAGAAATACAAACTCCTAGTCAGATACTATACATAGAGTCCTAACATGAGTAGGCCGGGTTGTTTCCTAGTAGCCGACTAGTTACCTTAATCTGTATGCCTCTTCCTTGTATCTGTCAGAGTTGCTGGCCCAATTTCCTAGTGGGCCTACAGCCCATAAAGGACTCCCATGGATCTTGGTCCGTCAAGCCCCGAGCGTCTTCATGTCTGCACGCCTGTCGAGTTGTTTCTCAACAGTTTTAGCATCAGCCGAGTTGTTTTCTCGTCATCCTGCTTCTTTGTTGAAAACCTTCAGAAGTGAATATGATGTGCTCCTTGCCGACTTCTTTTAAAATCAGCCCCTGGGCTTTGATTTTAAATCAAAGATAATGCAAAAACTTCCCCATTTACTATAATGGTGTCCAGCTTTTGAAAAAAGATGGACCCATTATGGGTCTAGCCCTAGAGCATAGAAATGTTTTCAAGGATTAAAAATAATTTTAGGGTCTTTAATAAAAAAACTTTTCAAAAGAAATATACTATTTCACCCCCAGCCCCCAAGCTTAAAGCAGATGACAATAAGCTTAAAGACTTTTGCAGAAATAAGTATATTCTTTGATGTGGAAAAAACTCATCCTATTAAGCATCAGCCCCAGAGTATGTAAATACTTCGGGAAATAACTTAGCCCGTTGGGAATTGCCGCACAAATATGCATCTGGTAGAAAAACCGTGAATCCACAAGTGTTGGCGTATTTAGTGAAAATGACTTCCGTGAAATACGCTTAGGGTTACCACTTTGCATTCACATCTGGTCCAGCCGCCACTCCCAAATCTGAAATCTTCCATACTCACGCACGCCCTCAAATCCACTCCAGCTTCGCTTAAGATCCCCTTCCCAAGGACCTCGGCTAGCAAGATGGGCAGGAAACCAGCATCCAGCAAGCCCGCGGGAAGCAAATCCACAGCGAGCAAGCCGGCGGCGAGCAAGAAAACCCCAAAGATCCCGTTCACTGGGATGCCTGTCTTCAAGACCGCTCCAGCACCCGTACTTGTCTAGAAGCCATCCAAGGCCACAGACCAGCTGGTACAAGAACTCGTCAGTCAAGGTTATCTTCTTGATAAATCTATTTCTTGCTGGCGCACGGATGTAGGGAAACCGTGGCCATTCGATGAAGTTCATGAAATCATTGTCTTCTCCTCTTTCTATGAGCGGGGATTCCCCCTTCCCGCTCATGACTTTCTTCGCGGCTTACTCGCCTTCTACAAGCTAGAGTTAGTACATATTAACCCCAACTCCATTCTCCAAATTTCTCTCTTCATCCACCTCTGCGAAGCCTTCATTGGAATCGACCCCCATTTCAACCTATTCCAGCTTCTTTTCTGTGTCAAATCGAGCCAATATAAGGTGATTGGTGGGCCCAAAATCCAACTCTGCCAAGGGATGAAGAGTGTTTATTTTGATTTCAAAATGAATGACTCCATCAAGACTGGGCGGACAAATGGTTCTATGTAGAGAACCAGCCCCCAAGGCTGACCAAGCATTCTGGCCACCTGCCACAACCCTAGAGCAATTGGAATGAAGCACTCGGCGAAGATGAAGTTGCAGGACTCGCCGAGTTGCTGAAGATGATCGCCGATTTGAAGGAGAAGGGCCTGACGGCCATTGGGGTCGCCAGCTCGTTCCTCCGCCGTCACGTGCAACCCTGCCAAAAGTGGGCGCACGCTGGCTACAACTACACCAGCCCCAATGACCCGACCAGGGTCTCCGTCGTTGACCTGTCATCAGATGAAGTCACTGTCCATGTCCAAGCATTATTCATGGACACGCAAGAGCTGCCACGCCGGGTACCCGAGTACTCGGCGAGTCGTCCTCCACCAGCAGTAAGTTTGAAATCAACCCGAATACTTACGTGTTTAATATCCAGCTAAATTCTGAGCATATTCTGATAAATCTCATTGTGCCCAATCACAGGATCTGCACACAAGGTTCGCCTCCGCACCCCCTGCCTTGGAGGAGACGCAAACTGGACTGCCTGAGCCGCCCCTTTCCTCGCCGCCCAAGCAGAGTGCTGGTGGCTCTAGAAAGGGGAAGAAAAAAGCAGAGCCAGCCACTGACGCGGAGATGTTGATTGAAGACTCCTCGTCGGATGAAGACACGCCACCACAACCCCTTCCTAAGATTCTTGGTCAGGGAGGGTCAGGCCTGAAGAGGCCCATCTCCTACGACGCGCCAAGCCCTCAAGTCCCCAAGAAAAGGCGGGCTGTGCGGAAGAAAGTTAGGTCTTCCACTGAGGAGCCTGCTGATGCCGGCCTGCCTGAAGCGGAAGAACTTGGCACGGAAGCGGAGAAGGACGCAGAGATACCGGTGGGTATCCCGCTGCATACGTCCCCACCCAAGGTATGTTAAATGGTGTTTGAAACCCTTCGTCTTGACCTGTTTTGAGTTCTTTTTCCTGATCCGAGTTCTTTGATGCAGCAAATGCAGGAGAAAAAATCCTCGCCAAAGGAGAAAACCCCTGAGCCTCAAGACATTCCGTCTGTAGGGATCTCCTTTGATTTGGATGAGCCAGAGTTCGATATGGATTTCACGAGGTAAGAATTCTGTTTTGTTTGTTATTGCCATCTATGCATCCACTAAGTCCAATAGTCTGATCACTGTATACTCCTGTCTTGTTCAGTCGGCCACCCACTCCTCCGCCCGCGCAGTCGCCAGAAATCCCGGAGGTCAACCCGTCCCCGGATACCCATTCCAAGGAAGCGGGAGTGGAGCAAGAGCCGACCTCCCGGATGTCACCATAGCCTCACTCTCAGGAATCAAGAGCCAAAGCGTCGTCGTCTTCCAAAGTACCAGAGCAAGCCACTCCGGGTACTTCTACTCAGGGCACATGGCCCAAATCTGCAGAAAGTACCCGAATGGCGAGTCTGCGTACCAAGGAACTCGATGCGGATGCCGGACTCGTGAAGGCATCGACTATTGAAGAGATCATCCGGGAGAAGAAGAAAACCAGAGAGCCGTCACCTGAGCCATTCCAGATCTACACTGGAACACCAGGCGCAGGCCCAGATGACGATAATGCCTTCCCGTTCAAATCCCAGGTTGATCAGGAAGATCTTGAGAAGGCTGCCGAGCTACAGAAACAACTCTCCAAGCTCACAGAGGTTAGCATAAAGTAACTCAATACTGTAAATGTACTTATCTCCATTGAATGTTGTACTAAGAACCCTGCTGCCTTGTTGTGAAAACAGAGTATCTTGCACCGCTCGCACCTGAAGTCGGAGATGCTCCATAGGGCCAGTGCGTGCTTTACTCGAGCGGAGAAGGCAGAGAAAGACTTGACACAAGGTCACTTATCATGGGAGACAGAGCGCGCCAAGCTTTGCCTTGTGCTGGATGAAGTGTACAAGAAAATCAACCTGTACCAAGACTAGTGTTGACGGTCCTTAAAGTGCAACTTTTGGACGTCAATTCCTGCAGAGAATATATGAAATATAAACACCAAACATAGTTATAGGGTTTGATACTAATGAATTCCACGAGTGTTGGTGTTTTGAACTGGCTATGCAGGAAATGACGCTATGGGCCTGAGAAATATCTGAATATATCATTATTACAAACTATCTCAAATGCCGATTTGGATTGCACCATTGGATAGAGCTCGTCGAGACGATTTTGATAGATATATTATTCATAATATTTGGAGCTCAGGAAGAAAATATATGAAGAGAACAATTTATTAGGTGGTGCTGACGTCACACCCCGGCCGACCTATGCGGGCAGGGCCCAGGGCGCAACAGCAGGCGGAGCCCAGCTGGAGGCCCAGGTGGCCTCGCTGCCACGCGGCCCAGAGGGCGGCCCAGAGGCCAAGCCGGCCTAGGAGCACGTGCGCTCCCTGCGGGGAGGCGGAGGCACGCTCACACGGAGACTAGACCGGGTCAGGGACACGCGGCACTCGATGCTTCTCGCACTACCACGCGAGCGCGGGAAGCAGCCCCGGCCGGGGGCATGTGGCGCTCGGCCACAGGTGGATCGGTGCCCTGGCCTGGTCAGCGCGTGGGGAGCCACAGGTGACGCAGGGCCGAGACAGGTGGCGGGCTCTAGGTGGCTGGCGACCGGTTCCGCGCGGGTCAGCACCGATTTTTACTCCGACGGCCGATTCTATGCGGGGTTTGCTCTAGTTTTCTCCAACCGACGTACAGGCAACCAATCAGGACGTGGTTCTCTCTTGGTTCTCCATGGTTTTGACCGGTTCTCCTCTGGTTCTTCGCCCACCGCCCTTCAGAACCTTCGTGCGTGAGTCCCAGGGGCTACCGACCTTCCCTGGTCGGTTGGAGGCCAGGTGGAGGCAAGAGAGCACTTGAAGGGGAATATTCTCCTAGGATCTTTGAAGCATATCCACTCTCCCAAGGCACCTCTCCCAAATCTTATGACTGCTAGTACAACATGGTAGCTGTGGACTATGTGTCCAAGTGGGTAGAAGCACTACCTTGCCGGGCTGCCGACTCCAAACATGCCAAGAAGATGTTCCATGAGGTCATCTTCCCTCGATTTGGCATGCCCTGAATGGTGATAAGTGATGGAGGACCCCACTTCATCGACAAGACCTTCAGGCAATACCTGGCAGAATTTGGGATCTGCCATAATGTGGCAACACCATATCACCCACAAACGAGTGGTCAAGCAGAAACGTCCAACAAATAAATCAAGAATATTCTGCAGAAGACCGTCAACGAGATGGGAAAGAACTGGAAGAACAAACTCATCGAAGCATTATGGGCATACCGCACAGCATTCAAGACACCCATTGGTATGTCCCCCTACCAGCTCGTTGTTGGTATTTCTTAACATCACTACTTAGAGTAGTAATGGTACTAGAGATACTTCATCGTAAATCTAGACGTTACAGATATTCTGCAAGCACACAGAAGTACGTTGTAGCATTTCACCCGGGAGTATTCCAGAGTATCGTTATTTGTTTATCCACAGGGAAAGCATTTAGTTAAAAGAGAGATGTGCCATCCAATGCTCTTACGTACAACAATATTAATGTACCATAATCTAAACAGGGGTAAATGATATAGAAGTGAATGATTGGGTTGACACACAGAAGTTCATTGCTCATCATTATGTTAGTCTTAGTTAGTATAGTACATTAGTGAAGATTAATAAGGGTTTATTAGCATCATACTTATGGAACTTCGATATACTACAATACCCTATACAAGCTCATTCAATGATCGTATGCAAGAGGACAAATCGAGGTATCCAGTAGTTCCCTCATCAAGGAACGACAGTAGGACGTCTTATCATAAAGGCCTAATACCCACTCCCGTACGTGGAGGATTACAAAGGACGGACAGGGCTGTCACCACCTACCGCCTACCTCTACTAATCCGTGGGGCAGCGGTACCCTCAATAGTATTCCATAACCCAAACACCATGTTTGCAATACGAGATACAACTCTATCTATCACGTTAATAAATAGAGCAACCAAAAGGCACATTGAGCCAATGTCATAACATACATTCACTTGATTGAGGTGTAAGACATAAGTAGTATATACTAAGTGGATAAGGTATAACTGAGGCATACAACATAAGTATGAAGGTATTTCCATTAAGCTCAGAGTATTACAAGTAAGTAAGAGAATACAAGAACTGAACTCTAGAACTTACCAAGACTCCTTCGGAAGCCATTCAGAAGATCTAACACTATGACTATCACTACTAAGGCTAAGACTAAGCTTGTAGCAAAGGAGAGCTCTTCTTCTGGTGTGTGTTGAGTACGGCGCCCTTCGCAGTTATTTGTAGCATCACAAAGGCGGTTGGAGTCAGCTAGAGGAGGTTGAGGCAGTTGGGAAGTGGGCCCAGGTCGGCCGAATCCCCAAGGTCGGCCGACCCTTGGATCCACCGTCTTCAGCGCTTCACGGCTCAGATGTACTCTCCATGGCGGTTTACAGTTGTAGGTCAAAGGAGGGCCGAGTCGGACGCACGCCGGGATCGGCCGACCTGGCTGGGTCGGCCGATCCCCCATAACCGCCATTCGGGCCCACCTTCCTTTGGGAGGCTTACATGTGGGTCCTAAGGTCAGTTCCAGTTGGGTTCTGTCGGTTTGGGTACATTTGTCTCTGGTTGTGGCCCTTTCGATCCATGTGATGGACATGTGGCTCATCCTTCACCCTTAACTTCCACCGACCATGAATCAACGTTCAAGATCCTTCCTTAGTGTGCTTCTTGACCTGTGTGAGAAATGGGCTTGATCGGGGCTCAGGCCAGGTCGCCCGACCTAGCCAGGTCGGCCGACCTGGGCCTGTGCCCAGTTTCGTCCATCTTTTGCACCGTAATCCCTGTACTCAAATATATTCCAGATATGCATGGTATACTATTATTTGAATACTAATGTCTAAGTTATGTCTTGATCTTTATTGGTTTTTGAGCCTAATGACGGTCGGATTTTATGTTATAAGGACCGTCAACAACTCCCCCAAGCGTAACCTTTGCTCGTCCCGAGCAAAGATTAACACTTTTAGGCTCAGTGGATCAGGAGTTGCTTCCTCATTACTCCTCAAAAGTACCAGTGGTTCAGCAAGATATTCTACCAAGGATTGAATAAGCTGGTAAAATAAACTTCCTTTATTACCTTGGCTTCTCATGGGGCTTGTAGCTTCTCATTGTCTTGGGCGGTTGATGGCTAGAACGACTTAGACCAAGCACCTTTCCTTCTACCTTGCTTGACAATCAAACCGGAGGTTTTGGGATTTTCCAAAAAGTGGAGTTCCTTAGGTGGTACTCTCAAGTCACTCATGGTGTATTTCCTTACCAATTTCCTCTCTCAACTCTCATGTCACTCATTGGAGTGGAGCTTGTGCTAGGAGAGCTATATTGCATACTTGCAATGCACATATTGTAAAGTCAAAATCAGGATTCAAAGAGAAATAAGTCATACCTTCAAACCAAGATGTGCATGTGTGTGAATGGCATAGCAAATGATAGCTCTTTTTTACAGGTCCCTCTTCCCCTTTAAAAGAGTTGCTTTTAGAGACATGGTTTTATTTTTGAACCAAGAGCCTTCATTTGCTCTCTCTCTTCTCTTTTTTTTTAACCCATGTCTCTTCTTGCAGTAAGATGGGGAAAAGCACCATACTTTATGTAGAGCTTTTATTTGATGGAATGATGAGTGTCATGTTTACTTCCAGAGTAGGAGTATAACATGTATATGGTGGCGTGTGCGTGATCTTGGCTTTAAAAGCATGAAGTAAATCTCTAAGAATCACAGTGACCTTGACAAAACTCATTGCAAAACAAGTTGCTTATTAGGTAGAGGTTTAAAACATTATGAGCTTTGGTAGGGAATTTAATCACCATAAGGAACTCTCTATTTTTATTTTAAAAGAGAAGACTCCGGTTATCAAGTCCAGCTTAGTAAGTTCTTAGGGCACTCAGGTCTTATCATATCTTAGCTAACAACAACCTAGACCAGAGCGTGCTTATGCTACCCACAGATAGACAAGATAACAGAAAAGATCATGCTCAACCAGCAAACTCAAAACTTAAGAGAATAACAGGTTGAAACATAGGTACAAGAGAGAAATAAGAGCAACTTTTCATCATATCCAAAGGAAAAGATTTAAGCATGGACTTAAAACATTTAAGGGATTATCATGGATGGCTCTCATTTACTAACTTTATCTGAACTAAAAACTTTATCCAACAATGCTTACCTGATTCTTACCTGATTGAGGGTCCTTCCCCAAGCTAGTTTGTTAACACCGATGTACCTGTCGGCGCAGGACTCGTGTTTTACGTCGTCGAGCGAAGACGTCTCCTTTGTAGGATTCAACTTGACAAAGCAGCATCTGACCCTGGAGATGAGGATACAGATGATTTAACCCGCCATACCTGTTTTACCTTTTTCTGGTGGTCGACAGCCTTGTTCCGGTGTTTTCTTTGTCTGTGCTTTTGCACCTCGTGTAGACTTCTTGTTGTGTTTTGCATAATACCGGATGGGGAAATCCTTCTCCCAGAACTTCTCCATGAACTTAATTAGGCTGTCTTTCTCTGGAGGCATCACCTCCACCTCTTTGACGTTCTGACTGTTTCTCCCGTACTTGATCTTGATCATGGAGCATTGCTCCACTTTTGGCCTGAACTCAAACTTCTCCTTCCTTCCATTAATGTTGAGCTGGATCTCTCCAGCACCCACATTAATGTGAGCGTCTGCTGTGCTCAAGAAGGGTCACCCAAGGATGAGCGACGAATCATTGCTCACGTCCATGTCCAGTACCACGAAGTCGACAGGAACGAAGCAATCCCGGATGCGCACCGGAATGTCCTCGGCTATCCCCTCCGGGTAGCGAACCGTGGAATCGGCCAACTGCAGTCTCATGGGAGTAGGAGACAAGGTAGTATAGTTAAGGCGGTCAAAACTACCTTTGGCATTACGCTGACACTTGCCCCTAGATCACAGAGTGCATGCTCAAAGTGTTGTGTCCCGATTGTACATGTGATGGTGGGACATCCTGGATCCTTCTTCTTCTCCGGGACTTTATTTAGGATTGCTGCGCTGCACTCCTCAGTCAGCTTTACGACCTCGGTACTTGGGAGTGGACGTTTGTTGTTGAGAATGTCCCTCAAGTACTTTGCATAAGTCGGTACCTGTATAGCATCCAGCAAAGGCACATGTATATTCAATTTTTGTATAACTTCTACGAACCTGGCGAATTGCTCGTCCGCGGATGGTTTCTTTTGACGCTGCGGGAATGGCAAGACGTTGGAGTCGTAGAACTCATGCGGCGCGGTCTGTCCAGCTGGTGCTAGTTCGGCTTCCGGCTCTTCTTCCACTGTGGGGATCTCCTTTCTTGGTGCTGCTGTTTTCCCTGCATGGTTAGGGGGAACCGGGTCCCGAGTAGCCTTGCCGCTCCTCGTGGACACAGCCTTAACATTTTCAAAGGACGAATCCGGTTGTCTGGGAATTCGCCCCTTATCACCAGACGGAACAGCGGCAGCTAACTGAGCTAATTGGGTTTCTAACATCTTATTAAAACTCAGCTGGCTTTGGAAGGTGGAGGCCAAACTTTCTATTTCAGAGTTTATGCCCTCCAGAGCCTTATCATTAACAGCAAGCCTCTTGGAAATAGACTCATTAATCTTGGCCTGACCAAGGACAAGATCTTTAAGGGAAGGTTGATTGGAGAAAGAGTTATTATTGTTACCTCCTTGGTAAAATGGGCATTGCTGATTCCAGTTCCCTTGAGGCCGGTACCCGTTGTTGCCGTTCACGAACTGTACCTCCTCTTGTGTCTCGGGGCAGTTGTTCCCCGAGTGGCCAGTTTCTCCACAGACTTCACACGTCATGTGTGAGTCCAGTGGCCCTTCATTGTCGGCGCCTCCATCCTTGGTACGGTCATCAAGGCACTTCATAATAAGATCCATCTTGGCGGCCAGCATGTCCACCTCCTTTAAGGTGTGCATACCGTGTTTGCGTCCCTAAAGACGGTCGTCATTCCAGGATTGGTTTGACAGCATCTTCTCGATGAGAAGCTTGGCGGCGTTCACGGTTAAGGAGAGGAATGCCCCTCCAGCAGCAGCATCCATGTGTTCATGGGCTGTTTGGGACAGCCCATGGTAGAAGTTCTGAAGCAGGAGCCACTCTTGCATGCCATGGTGGGGGCACGCGAGAATGTAATCCTGGAAGCGATCCCATGCTTCCGGGACCGTCTCCCCGGACTCTTGCTGAAAGCTGGAAATTCTTCCCCGAAGGGCATTGGTTTTCCCAATGGGGAAGAACTTCGCCAAAAAGGCGTTGGAACACTTGATCCTTGTATTCACCGCCTCACGATTGGAATAGAACCATTGTTTGGCTCGACCCAGCAGCGAGAACGGGAATAGACGGAGCCTGATGGCCTCTTGATCCACCCCTCGGATGGTGATGGTACTGCACACCTCCTGGAAGTGCTGCAGGTGAGCGCTGGCATCCTCATTGGCCTTCCCACAGAAGGGGCTAGCCTGCACCATGTTGATAAGCGGAGCCTTCAGCTCAAAAGCATGATCCCCCACTTCCACTGCTGGACCCGTAGGGATCTGGGCAGCGGACGGAGCGGAGTAGTCACGAATGGTCCTGTCGGCCATGGCTTCTTCCAGTTGGGGTGCTACGGGAACGGGTTGTTCTCCTTGGTTGGAGGATTCTCCGATGACTGGTTCGGTTTCCTACAAGAACACCTGAGGGATTATGACACAAGAGCGTACCCTCCTTCCTATGGTATTTGGGTTCTCGACGTAGTTGGATGGTAGTTGGAAACCAGTCATGCACTACCCTGTTTCACATCACAGAGAAACAGAGCGAAAAGGGTAAACTGCTAGATTACTGGCAATTAACTTTGTTGCATGAAATGCATGGATGTTCAAATCTCTTTAACCATGGCTTTCCCCGGCAACGGCGCCAGAAATGCTTGTTGGTATTTCTTAGCTTCACTACTTAGAGTAGTAATGGTACTAGAGATACTTCATCGTAAATCTAGACATTACAGATATTCTGCAAGCGCATAGAAGTACGTTGTAGCATTTCACCCGGGAGTATTCCAGAGTATCGTTATTTGTTTATCCGCAGGGAAAGCATTTAGTTAAAAGAGAGATGTGCCATCCAATGCTCTTACGTACAACAATATTAATATACCATAATCTAAACAGGGGTAAATGATATAGAAGTGAATGATTGGGTTGACACACAGAAGTTCATTGCTCATCATTATGTTAGTCATAGTTAGCATAGTACATTAGTGAAGATTAATCAGGGTTCATTAGCATCATACTTATGGAACTTGGATATACTACAATACCCTATACAAGCTCATTCAATGATCGTATGCAAGAGGACAAATCGAGGTCTCCAGTGGTTCCCTCATCAAGGGACGACAGTAGGACGTCTTATCATAAAGGCCTAATACCCACTCCCGTACGTGGAGGATTACAAAGGACGGACAGGGCTGTCACCACCTGCCGCCTACCTCTACTAATCCGTGGGGCAGTGGTACCCTCAATAGTATTCCATAACCCAAACACCATGTTTGCAATACGAGATACAACTCTATCTATCACGTTAATAAATAGAGCAACCAAAAGGCACATTGAGCCAATGTCATAACATACATTCACTTGATTGAGGTGTAAGACATAAGTAGTATAAACTAAGTGGATAAGGTATAACTGAGCCATACAACATAAGTATGAAGGTATTTCCATTAAGCTCAGAGTATTACAAGTAAGTAAGAGAATACAAGAACTGAACTCTAGAACTTACCAAGACTCCTTCGGAAGCCCTTCAGAAGATCTGACACTATGACTATCACTACTAAGGCTAAGACTAAGCTTGTAGCAAAGGAGAGCTCTTCTTCTGGTGTGTGTTGAGTACGGCGCCCTTTGCAGGTATTTGTAGCATCACAAAGGCGGTTGGAGTCAGCTAGAGGCGGTTGAGGCAGTTGGGAAGTGGGCCCAGGTCGGCCGAATCCCCAAGGTCGGCCGACCCTTGGATCCACCGTCTTCAGCGCTTCACGGCTCAGATGTACTCTCCATGGTGGTATACAGT
>CM014274.1:48283516-48305062 GCA_004135705.1 Alloteropsis semialata | reverse complement strand
TAGAGATCAGCTCCTGAGAAGCCAGCTCCTGAATCAAAAGGTAAGTTTCACGAAGCAGTTATACTTGCGTTTTTAGCTGAAATGATGTTTTTTCTTGATATGTTGATTATTTTGCTTCAGAAACAAGTTATGCTGGGTATGGCCCCCTTGCAGATCGGCTTCGACAGAGCGGCTTTCGTCCTCCCAACGATATTCCTGTTATCGTTCCAAATGGTTTGTTATCTGCTCACCCGAAGCTGTTTGATTTTAGCTTTTTGCCTAAATATTGGTTTCACTCTTTCAGAACTTGAGACTCGTGTCAAGTCCTAGGATTTGGACACGCTTTCCATTTCAAGCCTTAGTGGCGGCATCCAGGTCTGTTCCTTTTCCTTCGTTTTTGAGTTTGTTGTCCGGCTTTTTGATTCTTATGCTTTTCTTGTTTTAGTCTATAATGTCCATGCAGGAGCTTTTCGCTTGCCTTCCGCTTCGTCTCAATGATGTTGAGAACGAGCGGGCCGAGCTTGAGGCTCTAAGGAAGGAGCGTGAGGGCTTTCTGCTGCTTAAGAGATCTTTGAACGATGAGAAGGAGCAGCTTCAACTTGAGCATGAGTCTGCCTCATCAGAAGTTGCTTCGCTCAAAAGGCAGGTCGCTTCGCTGGAGTCTACGCGTGCACTTAACGCTCAAACAATTGTGGGGCTTCGGGGTAAGGTAATCGATGCTGCCACCTTGGAGCATGACTTGAAGAATCAAGTCAAGTCTCTCGAGGCTGATAAGGCGAAAGCGACGTCAGATGCTGAAAAGTACAAGAGGGAGCTTCTAGTTGCCGTTGACTTAAAGGACTCCCTTGTTTCCGAAGCCAGTCAGCTTAAGGCTCAAGTGGAGCAGCTTAGGACGGACAAGGAGAGTTTAGATTCTGAATTGCTCAGTCGCAGCTTGGGCATTTATGCTGAATACGAAGCTGCTCTAAAACAATACGGAGCCGAGCCGCTGCCCTTCCCCTCTGATGACTTTAGCGTTGGGAAGCTTTTTGACTGGCTTGATGATGAGTTCAAGTCTTTGCCAGACGTCTTGTCCAGAGTTGGTGATTACGCTGCCTGGACATGCATCACTAACGCCTTTAAGATGCTGGCAGATGATGGATGCTCTCATTTCAAGGGCTTTTTAAGGAGGGATTTTCAGTTTCCTTCGGCTCTGAATCCTGATAAGAAAGAGCTTTTCAACGAGGCTGTTCTGGCGACTCGTGGCCTTTTTCTGAGGAAGTTTTGGTCTGAGACAGGGAGGGAGTGTGCTCGGCGCACTGCATATGATCGTCTGGTTAAGGTTGGCTTCTTTATCATTTCGTTTATTTATTTTGGCTTCGGTTGTATCCTGTTAGCTTTGCTTTCAGTATTGATTGTTTTGTTTAATTTCAGTATAAGGAGGAGCTCGCTCTCGAGCAGCGGCAGAGAGCCGAAGCCGAAGCCGCTGCTGCCGCCGCCACTGCTGAGGCCTCAACTTCAAGGGCTGGTGCCGAAGCTGGTCGTGATGATGCTGATGCCGGAGCCTCTAATGCTGATCCGAAGGTTTAGCTTCAATAGATCTGATGACTTTGATTCTTTTGTTGAGAGATGTTAAAACTTTGTAAATTTGTATATACTCAGATCCCTGATGAGGGAGGTGTTCTTGAAATCATGCCCATCACTATGCGCGATGGCCCCTTGTGTGTGTCTGGCTTCGCATGGGAGCAATATCGGAAGTTATGTCCAAGTCAGAGAATCGACGATTTCTGGGAATTTTGCCATGAGTTCTTTAGTCGTTGCGAATTCGATGTGTTTGAGTTTTTTAACTCCTTCATCGTTCGATGTTCTCCTCGTGTTGAACTTGCTCGTGCAAGAAATGCCGAAGCTACTCGTCTGCTTCCAGTTAAGGTGGAGCCAGAAGATTTAGATAATGATAGGGATTTTGCTTATGTATACAATGCTCCCAGATTTAGGAGATCTGGTCAGCTTTTTGATGGCTATGTTTTTGAGATGTTCTGAGTCGTCTCTCTGTGAAACACATTGTAATTCGCTTGGTCATCGTTTTGATTCAAAAGACTTGAATGAATGTAAGCTCGATTTGGCTTCGTTGCGAAAGAAACGCCTCCTCCCCCCCCCCAAAGCGGGGTTTTATTCGTTCAAGTGTTTTGCACTTTTTGGTTCGGAGCCGCCTTGACTCTTTTGCGCTTTGTACGGGGATGTGGTTTGCGTGATTTGCCGAAGCCCCTATTATTGCAATCGTTTTAAAATACTGATAGCCGAAGCTGATTTTAATTTAAAATATATGTTTTCGCCGAAGCCCCTTTTGGTCTTTTTGGAGTAAGCGCTTTTGTACTGAAGCCCCTTTCGCTCTCTTTTTAGGGGGCTTTTCCTTAGATCTGAATTGGCCTTACTCTCGGTAGGGCTAATTCAGTTCTATCTGAGTTATCGAATATCAGCGACTTGGTCGAAGCCAATCGCTTTCGATGCTGTTCTTGTGTGTTCTAACAAGTTGCCGAAGCCCCTATAGGCTTTTTAGGGCGCTGCTAGACTAAGCTGCTGAAGCCTTTATAAGATTTTAGAGTACTGCTATCCGAAGCTGTTTTTGTTTTATAACAATTGTTTGGGTCAGAGCCCCTTTTACTCTATTTTTAGAGTAAGCGTTTCTGGACCGAAGCCCCTTTTACTCCTCTTTGGAGTAAGCTTTTGCTTAGATCTGAATTGGCCTTACTCTCGGTAGGGTCAATTCAGTTCTTTGTGAATTGTCGAATATGAGCGACTTGGTCGAAGCCAATCGCTTTGGATGCTGCTTTTTTGGGGAATACCTCGTTCATATATGATTTGACGAGTTACAGTAAGCACCGCCTCGTTAAAAACCTCACCCCTTGGTCAGGGTCCCCTTGTGAGGAAAAGAGTACGGGCTTTTGGAAACAAAGTAAAAATGCTATTCTACTCAATGACTTCGTTTATAGGATACGAAGCCATTTTACATCTTTTCATAGGTAGTATTTGCGTAAGCTGTCTGCATTCCATGAATGCGGCAACTCATTGCCTTCGTCGTCGCCTAAGCGAAATGAGCCAGGCCTGTTGCTTTTGATGACTAAGAATGGGCCTTCCCATTTCTGTTGCAGTTTTCCAGCGGGCATGCTTGGATTTTTCCTTAGGACCTAGTCCCCTGCCTTGATATCTTTTCTGATTACCTTTTTGTCTCGCCACTTTCTTGTCTCAGCTTGATACTTGGAAATGTTTTTAGCTGCCTGGAGCCTGTATATCTCAACGAGATCCTTGTCAATGGCTTCGCTCTCTTTGGGAGCTTCTTGTTGGGTGCGAAGCCCTTTGTGCAGTATTTCCTCTGGGCATACTGCTTCTTCACCATAAAGCAGTTTGAATGGAGTAAACTGTGTTGCCCTTGATGTGGTGGTGTTGTGAGCCCAGATCACCTTCGGCATCTCTTCTACCCACTTGCCTTTTTTCTTACAATTTGCGAGGCACTTTCGGATGGCTGTAAAAATTAAGCCATTGGCTCTTTCAACTGCTCCATTTGTTTGCAGATGATAGACCGAAGTGAATTTCGCTTTTGTTCCAATTGACATGCAGTATTGCCTGAATTCGTCACAATCAAACTGCTTCCCATTGTCCACTGTTATTTCCCTTGGTACTCCGAATCGGCACACAATTTGCTGCCAGAAGAATTTGATAACTGTTTTTGCTGTGATGTTAGCCAAAGGTCTGGCTTCGATCCACTTGGTGAAATACTCAACTGCTACTATGGCGTATTTGAGATTTCCTTGAGCCGTTGGAAGCGGGCCAACTAGATCAATGCCCTATCTTTGCAAAGGCCATGTTGGAGTTATCAGCTGTGATTGCTCCGAAGGAGATTTTCTGTTCGCTGCACACTTTTGACACTGATCACACGTCTTGACCGTGTTTGTTGCATCCATGATGATTGCAGGCCAGTAGAATCCTTGCCTCATTGCCTTGCCCACTAAAGCTCTTGCCCCAAAGTGTGCCCCGCATAAGCCGCTGTGTATCTCTTGGATCAGTTCTTTTCCTTCGTTGTGAGATATGCAACGAAGCCAAGGAGCTACAACTCCTTTCTTGTAGAGGACATCATCTATCATCTGATAGCATCTTGCTCTTTGTTGCATAGCTTTTAGATCATCTTCGTCAATTGGCTCATAATATCCCCTAAGGAAAGCTATTATTGGGGATCGCCAATCCTCTGAGCTTATTGCATTGATCAGCTTCGGTGGGTCATCTGAATCCTTTATTGATGGTGATGTTAAAGTTTGAAAGAACACATCAGGTGGAAGCTTGTCCCCCTTTGCAGCTGCTTTGGCCAAGGCATCTGCCTCTTCATTTTTTGCTCTTGGAATGTACTCTACAGCGAAACCTTTGAACTTTTTCTCCATTGAGCGTACAGTGGTCAGGTATTTGATGAGTTCTGGTTGCTTCGCTATGCTCTCTTTTTCAATGTGATCTGCTACCACCTTAGAATCTGTTTTGACAATGAACCTCTGAGCTCCCAAAGTCCTGGCTTTTCTGAGTCCAAGTAACACTGCTTCGTACTCAGCAACGTTGTTTGTGCTTCTGTCACTGTATTTGCAAAACTCTAAATTTGCTGCATATCTCATTTTCACGCCCGAAGGCGATTGTACAATTGCCGCGATGCCAGCTCCTTTGTCCCCCCAAGCGCCATCACAGTGTATCAGCCAATTTTCCTCTCTGGTAGTATTTTGTGGCGAAGGTGATGTCCACTCCGCGATGAAGTCAGCTAGGACTTGTGATTTGATTGATGTTCTCCTTTCAAAATCCACGACGTACTCTGAAAACTCCACTGCCCACTTGCGAATTCTCACTGAAGCTTCTTTGTTGTTCAAAAGCTCTTTAAGAGGCTGATCTATGAGTACTTTGATATTGTGGCTCTCAAAATAGTGTCTCAGCTTTCTAGAAGCCATTATCACTGCATAGATCATCTTCTCGATCTCTGTATAAAACAGCTTCGACGCATTCAAAGCTTCGGATACATAGTAGACTGGCTGCTGAATGTTTCTGCCATCTATCAGCTTTTCTGTGATGAGCGCTGCACTAACTGCTGATTGTGATGCTGCAATGTACAGTAGGAGTGGTGCTTTTGGGTTTGGTACTGTTAGCTTCGTGAGTTGCATCAAGTATTGCCTTAGCTCGTGGAATGCTTTTGACTGCTCTGGCCCCCATTGGAACTTAGCTGCATTTCTGAGTGTTGCAAAGAATGGTAAGCTTCGCTCTGCTGCTTTTGCGATGAATCTGTTGAGTGCGGCGATTCTGCCCGACAGCTTCTGCACATCTCTCATGCACTTTGGCTCTTCCATGTCAAGAATTGCATTTATCTTGTCTGGATTAGCTTCTATATCGTGAGCTGAAACCAGACAACCAAGTATTTTGCCTTTTGTCACTCCAAATACACACTTTTCTGGATTTAGCTTGAGACCAGCCTGTCTCATGCGAGCGAAGGCAGTTGCTAGATCTGATACATGATCTTGCCTTTTGGCACTTTTGACCAAGATGTCATCAACGTATGCCAATATGGTTTTGAACAATTCGTCCTTGAACACAGTGCTTGACATTCGGCAGAAACTGCTTCCTGCATTTCGAAGCCCCTCAGGCATCCTGACGAAGCAAAAAGTGCCAACTGGTGTGATAAAGCTGGTTTTCTCCTCATCCTCCTTTTTCATCCAGATTTGGTGATAGCCAGAAAAGCAATCTAAGAGGGACATCATTTCACTTGCTGCCGCTTGATCAACAATCTTGTCAATTCTTGGTAGTGGGAAATCATCTTTTGGGCAAGCTTTATTGAGGTCTGTGAAATCAATACACATTCGCCATTTTCCATTCTTCTTCTGAACTGGTACAGTGTTTGCTAGCCATGTTGGATATTTGACTTCGCGTATGACGTTGGCGTCCAGTAGTCTTTGCACTTCGGCTTTTACTACATCAGCTTTCTCTTCTGACATCTTTCTCAACTTTTGCTTTTTTGGCTTCATATCAGGACTGATTGCCAGCTTATGCTCAACTATGCTTCTGTCAACACCTGGTAAATCTTTGCTTGACCAAGCAAACACATCTTTGTTATTTCTGAGCAATTCGATGAGCCTATCTTCTTCGTCCGGCTCTAAATCTGAGCCAATGATCACTTCTCTGTCAAAGACATCGGGCTGCAACTGCACTTGCTTCGTCTCTGCAGCTTTCTGCATCTTTCTGCTATCTTTCTCAATATTTGGCTTTTCTTCTGGGTAATATGGATCTTTCTCTTCAAGCAAATGCACATTTCGCTGACCTGGAGCTCTGGCTTTTTTTATGTTTCTGGCTTCCCTCTGGTCACCATATACAGTTATAACTCCTTTGAGAGCTGGCATTTTCAAGCATAGGAATGACTGCCTTATGATGATGTCAAAAGCATTTATGACTCCTCTTCCGAAGATGACATTGTAGTCAAAAACCATGTCCACCACATCAAAGGTGATGTATTCTGTTCTTGCATTGGATGTATCACCGAAGGAGACTTGCAGTGAAATTTTCCCGAGTGTTTGGGTTCGCTTACCCCCGAAGCCGACCAACGGAGTGTCTGATGGCTCCAGGTTATCTGGGTTGATATTGGTCATGTTTCTGAGTGTTTTTGCTAGGATGATGTCAGAAGAGCTTCCTGTGTCCACGAGCACCTTTCCAATCGTCCAGCCAGCAATATTGGCTTCGATCGACATAGCATCGTTGTGTGGGTAGTTGTGGAGCTTTAGATCTTCCTCAGTGAAAGTGATGGGCATATGAGACCATTCCGACTTCTTGTACGGGCCATCAACAGAGATGTTATTGACTTGGCGAAAATAGCTTTTCCTTTGCTTTTTGTTCTCAAAAGCAAGCGATGATCCTCCAGAAATGGGCATGATGTGTCCATAGCTTGGGAGTGGACTTGGAGCTTCTTTCTGATTGGCTTTTTGCTGTGGGAGTGGTGGTGGTGGTGGCAGCTCCTCAACCTTTATGTTTTGCGAAGCTGCTTGCTGGGATGTTTGAGGGTATAAGTGAGGATATATGGCTTGTGGGTAATAGTGTTGAAAGGTTTGTGGCGAAGGCAAAT
The DNA here is from genome assembly GCA_004135705.1 of Alloteropsis semialata. Taxonomy (NCBI): domain Eukaryota; kingdom Viridiplantae; phylum Streptophyta; class Magnoliopsida; order Poales; family Poaceae; genus Alloteropsis; species Alloteropsis semialata. The sequence continues at coordinate 48,297,975 of CM014274.1, read as the reverse complement.
ATTGGGTTGCCATCGCTGTTGATGGATGCACAGTGTTTGAGTTTAGCGAAGGATATACTGGGCAGTATGGTTGGATAGCTTGGGAAGGGTTTTGGATATTTGGTTGCGAAGCCGATATTGGCTTCGTTTGGGTTGCTTGAATCTTCTCTGCTCTTAGCTTTTCTATTGTTTTCTTGATATCTCTGCACTGTTCTGTGCCATGGGTATGATTTTTGCCGTGGTATTGGCAAAACAGCTCAGGTCCCGCTGGACCTCTTCCTCTTCCTCGGCCTCTGCCGGCTTTTCCACCCCTCTGAGTGGGCTCATTTCTCTGGTTGTGGTATTGACTTTCTGGGTACGGTGGTTTGGTTTCGTAAGAAGGAGGCGGATTGTCCACCTTCATGATTGTTTGGTGGGAGTAGTTTTGGTAGTTGTGGCTGTGGTGATGGGTTTTGGCTTGTGACTCATATTGGTTTCTCATGATGGCTTCTCTTGCCAATCTCATTCGGTTGTCATTGTCAGAGCGACAGTATTTTTTGAACTCCTCATACAGGTCTGCCAGAGTAGCTGGTGTCTCTCTTGCAATATGCTGTGCAAACAATCCTAGGCGAAGCCCTTGTATTGCTGCGAATTTTGCTGCTTCATCAGGGATATGTGGGGCTTGAGCACGCAGAGTGACAAATCTGCGGAAGTAGTCCTCTAGTGGCTCCTTCGGCTGCTGGTGTAGTGTGAGTTCGGCATATGAGAGTGATTGGTCTCCCATGATGCTAAAATTTTTGATAAGCTCCCTCTTCAGATCATACCAGCTGTTGATCAGCTTCGTGTACCAATTCATTGGTCTCCCATAATGCCAAAATTTTTGATAAGCTCCCTCTTCAGATCATACCAGCTGTTGATTGATAATCCAGGCAGCTTCGTGTACCAGTTCATTGCTGTGCCATCGCAGACAATGATGAAGGATTTTGCTACGACAACATCATCTCCCCCTGCCGAAGCTATTGCAGCTTCATAGCTCATTAGGAATTGCTTTGGGTCGGTGAGGCCGTTGTATCTTGGTAGAGAGATGGGTTTGTAGGAAGGTGGCCATCTTGCCAGTTGGAGGCTTTCTGAAAGTGGACACATATGATCGATGGGATGAGTATGGAGTGTTTGGAAAGCCAGTTTGGGATGAAGAGTTGTGGTTTGGTGGGTTGATGGTGTTTGGCTCATTAAGCTCTGCTTGGAGCTCAGCGACTTGCTTTTTGGCTTTCTCGAGTTCTTGGCGCAGCTTTTCAGCTCTGGAGCTTGTGTTGTTTAGCCTCCTCTGCTTCGCTTGCCTCAGCTCCTCGAGCTGCTTCTTGACTTGCAGCAATTGATGCTGCTGCTCCTCTTCCTCCTCTTGCATTTGTTGCTCTAGTTCGAGCTGTGCAGCATCCAGCTCTCTCTGTTGCTCAAGGCGTCGGAGACGAAGCCTTTCTTCGATTCGGTGCATTCTCTCCTCAGTGGTAAGGGTTTCTTCATCGGTCTCTTGATCGTCGAGAACGGCTTCGGTTATTGGTGGTGGGTTTGTTGGTGGAATTGTGGGTCGGGGGGCAGCTTCGATGCTGAGGGTTGCATTTGACACGGTGGTGGTTGGTTTGGTTGGTTTGGTTGGCTTTTTTGGTGGCATGGTGGTTATCGTGGGTTTTGTTCGTGTACTGCACAAACGGTGGGCGCCAGTTGTTGGGAAAATAGCCAAAGCAAATGGTCCCAAACAACAGCTGAAACGGGACAACTGAGACAAGCAACAATAAATTACTTATCTACAGTATCCTGGAATCAACAACCTTTACATGAAGGGGAGGGGTCCCCTTTTATAGGGAGACCAAGGGTCTTTACATTCCCATTGTACCCCTGAGATCAGGCATCATCCTCTAGACTGTACAATACAAATAGCCTATGGACACTTTGGTACATTTTACTCCTCCCAATGTGAATGTGTAGACTTGTGATTCCGTGTTTGACTTGGCTTGGACTTGGTCTCCTTGGACTTGGTCCATGCTTGCTTCGCCCGCTTCCAAAGGCTTTGTAGCTCCTGGAATTGGCTTCTTCTGAGTCGAGATGACCCTAAGCCACTTCCCAGCGTCCAGGAAGCCGATGGCTCCTGCAAGAACCTGCAGTTTAGAGTGAACCGAAGCTTGCCATTAACTTATTCATAGCTTTTGACATTCAATAGTATCAATATTTCACCAAATTGGCTTCTAACTTGATTCCGATAACGCCACATTGGCTTCCTGCAACATGATCACCGAAGCCGATTGGCTTCTGTATATAGCGAAATGTGATTACCGAAGACGATTGGCTTTTGTATTCAGCAAGACGTGACAAGCGAAGCCGATTGGCTTTCGTATTCAGCAAGACGTGACGAGCGAAGCCGATTGGCTTTCGTATACAGCAAGACATGACAACCGAAGCCGATTGGCTTTCGTATACAGCAAGACATGCTCACCGAAGCCGAACTAGAGATCTGTAGAGTAAAACGAAGCTAAATTGGCTCCATCTCCTTCGTTCATTGCTGCCCTTACGCATGAGATAGAGCAAAACAAGTAGAGGGCGTTTGTCAGCGGTCCAAATCCCCAACAAATATCATAAACATCTTGAGCTAATCCTTAATTATCCAAAATACATAGAAATAACCCTCTCTACCTTCTACATATATATCTCTTCTCTTGTCCTCGGCCATTCTTGATTCTTAACTAGTGCACACAAGTTCCCTATGGATTCAATACCCTGGAATACTCTCGGGTGAAAGCTACATCGGTATCTGTACGCTTGCGGATTCATCTGTAATCGTTAAAAATACCAACAAGCTTTCTGGCGCCGTTGCCGTGGAACGGTTGCTGTACTAGTGTCCCCATGTAACCCCATTCCATACCATCACATCATTCCTTTTATCTTTATCGATCCATATTCATCATCACTACACATCCGCTTCATAAAAAAAACTAGCAAGAGCATGTTCTTCGGTTATGTTCTCCCATGGGTATTCTTGGTCGCTAACTATTACAGGTTGAAACTAAAAAGAACGATGGGTGTACGATGCTTAAGAACATGAGAGCTACATCATTTGCACACCATGGTAAGTTTTGGTAATGGAACAAAACTTGAAGGAGGCCGACACACACTTGATTTTGTTGTCCAGTGACACAAAAATCCAAGTGTGGGGGAGGTTTGTACGTATCTCATGACAAGTTCCATTAATGCCAAATTTTATCTTTGGTTTATAGATGATGCTAGCTCATGTATCCTTTCTTGCTATAAAAAAGATTTAAAAAAATCCCAAATGCCTACCTAGAGGCAACCAGGCATTATCTCTTGCATTTTGAAACATTCATGTTGCACATCATATTCATTTCAAAGCATTCGTGTTGCACATCATTTGCAAGCAAACTCTTGTGCCTTCTTTTTGAATTGGTGGCTTCTCGGCTTTGAACTGTATTCGGGCACTGTGCCTAGTCTAGGTGGGTGGCAAAATATTTCATCACCTATCTATTGGGGTTCCTAATCCAACTCATGCAGTCCCTACAGGGTCGGTTAATTGCCAGAACGTGGTTGGTAGACTGATCAATAGGGTTAAATGGAACTGGCTCCCACCACGTCATTTAGATCTAAGGGTTGATCAGTTTGCGCTTTGAGAAACGCCAGGCCTCGAGTTTCTTACAAATTGCATATCATGTTTTGAATTTCCCTCATTTGGATTTTCTAATCACCCAACATATTTGTTTTGTTCATGCATTTTAAATTAGTGGGCATATTTATTTCCATGATTGCATAAAAAAATAAATATTTAGCCGGCAAGGCTCAGTGGATTAAGACATCTGGGCGTGCAAGCCACAGAGCCGTTGCAGCTCAGTAGTCCCCATATGCCTTCTGGCTCCACCTTGCCTTGCATTCTTGGTTCTTGTGCGCGCTTTCATGAGGAAAGGTGTTTGTTGCATTCTCGTGTTTTGCATTTGTGCCAGCTATTTGTTGGAATCACCCCAACAATTAGCACACACATGTTTTCCACACGCAACCACATCACCGTTAATGATGTCATCAAGATCCAAGGAGCTACCGCGATGGAAATTTTAAAACTCATCATTTGATCGCCAGCGGTAAGTATGCTAAGGTAAGTGGAATGTCTTGCTTTTGACTTTAAACAAAGCCCTTCCGGGAGGTAACCCGAAGTTCACCCTTCGTATACTCATGTTTATCTCTATTTGAAAAATGCTTGGTCATGTTCTCATGCCTCCTTTATCTATGTTCATGTGCTCTTGTTTGAATGTATTCTCGAGGTACATTCGTAGGCTTTTTTTAATTAAGCATGGTGCTTAGGTTAAATTGCCTACTTTGATCAAATTAGACATGGTGTCAAGTTTGATTAATGAACCTATGAGTAAATGCATGTATAGATATTGGTTGTATGAATGGACTAACCCCTGCAAGAAAGATTTCAAATTTGAATGGGTAAGTCGTCAAGTTTGATTCGAATTGGAGACAAAGCAAGGCATTGGATACACTGCAACAAATTTTGCACAACATACAAGGAGGTACATCACTTTCAAAGGTTCACTGTGAGTATATTGCAAAATCCCCTTGTGATCATGTTGATGCAATTCAGTCTTTGTTTGAGTTGTGCTTAAAAGAAAATGGTGAAAATAAAATTTGAAAAAAAGAGAACATTTGAAAATAAATCTAAAAAAATAATAAAATTAAAGGCAAATAGGATCTACACTTAATATGTTAAAGACCAATCTGTTTTTAAGTGTGGACGTGAACAACTAACCCTAGGGCAATAATGATATATATTCAATTGGTCCTTCGGGTATTTGTTGTTCACTAACTTTTTGCAAGGGATGAAGTGATGACTAAAGGGCGGCGAGCATAACTCCAACATCTGAAACCCTTAGTCACATGGAAGAAATTTGCATGATGAAGCAGGATGAACAGTGGACAAATCTTTGGCACTCTTAAGCTCAAATCTTGCATTCATTTGCAAGATAGACGCTTGGGGGAATTTCGCTAGGGAAGTATCCAAAACACCTTGTGCATATTTTCTCCTTTAATCTCCCTGCTAAGTTACCTTGCAAGATTTTGTTGCCATGAAAAAATAAAAGAAAAAATCAATAAAAGTTTGCATAACCCAAAAACACCAAAAATATTTGAATTTCAAATAAAGTTCAGGCTTCCTGGTTTGTAAGGCCATTAGAACCATTGTTTTGTTTCTACCTTGTTTTGAATAAATGCAGGTACAAGATCAAGTGTGGGGTCTCTCAGCTTCTTCACGTTCACACATTCGCTACGCCTCACAACATTGCACGGACCAACATTAAAAAGATCACGACAGCCGGGCACTAGAGGGGTTTGAACGAATTCGTTCAACCCAAAGCCCGCTGGAACACAACGTCGTCCACTTCGTCCAATGCAATGGTTTGCATGCCAATCCTTCACTCTCTCTCATTCATGAGTTTAAAATAATCCTAAGATGATCCTTAAAACTAAACTCAAATGAAACATGATGCTCCTTTGGCTTATATGTTCATCCTTGATTGGCTTGCATATTCTTTGTTCCTTGCACATTTGCCTATTGCTTGTGAAAATATATCTATAGGATAGCTTGCTATCTAAATGGTTGATGAATGAGATATGGTATGATGAGATGAATATTGCTCTATCTGTACAAAGTACTTGGGATGTTTTTTCTTGCAAAAGTTTAAAACCAATAGCCTTACAAGATCCTCAATGATATTCCATTCCTACCAAAGCCATATTTTGTTTACATTGAAAACCTTATACATATGCTGCTTCTTATTGCATTGAGCTTTGTCAAATTGTTGTGACCCTTGTAAGATGCTTTTCATGATTTCTGGATCAAGACCACGTACACTCCACATACACTTGCTAAACTCTACACTGGAAGTTAGCAATATTCATTCATCCACCAAATAATTGCTCCATGTGTTTTATGAATCTCTCTCCAAATATCCTTTGCAAAAGAGACATGGGCTATAGAAAAACATTTTGGACACATGAAAGCCCAAAGGAAAAAAAAGAAAAAACATATATACATGCTCGTAAAAGCATTGAGCATGAAAAAAAAGAGAAAAAAACATAGATAGCCATGTTCTCAAAATAAATTCAAAGGAGAGAGATCATACAAAAAGGAGTTCTCATACACTTCCTATTTTCCCACACACATGCACATCTTGATCTGATTGTATGAATAGTTTTCTTCTTGGATCCAGTTTTTGACTATGCAATATATGTGATACAAGTATACCTTATCTTTACTTCTATCTTGAGCTCCACAAAAGCATTTTAGAAGTAGGATGAAGAACGGCAAAGAAATGCTTTGGTAAGGAAAATATACACATTGAGCGATCTGAGAGAATCAGTTGAGGAGCTAGGTAAGGTTTTGTTTTGAAAATTTATCAAAAACCCGAGTTACTTACCAGAAGAGTGGAGATGAATCGAATCAAGGCCGTTCCATTTTTCAACCATCCAAGATGATATGATGGACACTTCAAAATTCACAAGTACAGGTATGTCTTGGAATAACTTATATGCTCACATCATATCAAAAGGAGTTATGTTGTTCCACCTTAGTCTTTGAACTTTACTCGAGGACGAGTAAAGGCTAAGTGTGGGGGAGCTTGTTGACAGTCCTTAAGTGCAACTTTTGGCCGTCAATTCCTGCAGAAAATATTGAAATATAAACACCAAACATAGTTATAGGGTCTGATACTAATGAATTCCACGAGTGTTGGTGTTTTGAACTGGCTATGCAGGAAATGACGCTATGGGCCTGAGAAAGATTTGAATATATCATTAATACAAACTATCTCAAATGCCGATTTGGATTGCACCATTGGATAGAGCTCGTCGAGACAATATTGATAGATATATTATTCATAATATTTGGAGCTCGGGAAGAAAATATATGAAGAGAACAATTTATTAGGTGGTGCTGACGTCATTGTGACGTCAGCACCCCGGCCGACCTGTGCGAGCAAGGCCTAGGGTGCAGCAGCGAGCGGAGCCCAGCTAGAGGCGCAGGTGGCCTCGCTGCCACGCGGCCCAGTGTGGCAAACCGCCCCAATTAATCCAGTTTAAACGTATGGGACCACTTCCACAGCGGTGCTCCACACACTTAAACCGGGCTAATCGTGCAATCCGTCGGATACCTTCCCGATTAAACCACCATTTCTCATGACCGAAACGAAATAGCAGCAAGTCCCACTCGAAGATGGGCTCAGGCAGTACAACTCATCACATATTTTACAGCACAAGGTTCACACGGGTAATTATACAAAGCAGTGCATAAGTTTTAGTTATTACAACCCAGAGTTATAATACAGCGGAAGTCCAAACGTCGATACACATAATATCATGTGGAGCCCTCACATGGCATTCAATCACCGTGGCCTGAGTCGGACTCAGACGGCACCCGCTCCATGGTCCAACTATCGGGCAACACACAAGGCCAAGTCAGAGCAGCAACAGGATCATAGCCATCACCATTATCTAAAAAACATGCCACAAGCAAGGCTGAGTATACTAATACTCAGCAAGACTTACCCGACAAGGTTAAATTCTAGACATGCAAGGCTTTATGGTGGAGGGAAATTGTTTGGCCAAAAAGCATCTACAAGTGGATCCCTATTTTTTAATATTTTAGCCAAGTTAAAGTGAGATTAACCATTACTAAGTTTGTCAAACTATCCAACAACATTCAGTGTCGAAAAACAATTCATTAACCAGATATCATCTTTACTCGACTATCAACATCTCTAACCATTGGCCCAGCACACTGATGTGCGACAAGCAATCAAGCAGCTTCATGTAACTGCGAAGGACGGACAACTCGAGTTGATTTTTACAATGCATGGGACAACCTAATCGCACGCCCCGTGAGAGACACCCAGGACCTCACGAGGCAACCGTTCCCATCTCTCCCTGCCATCTGCCATCGGGGACCACTCCACCCGAGTGCACGCCCCAACGAACCCCAGGTGCCCCGGGCAAACCTGTGCCGTGGCCACTGCTACACTCGCCATCAACCCCTCGCCCAATGGAGTGGATATGTCCATCAGACGTCAGTTTTAATCAAGTACTAGGTTTACCAGTTTACCATATTTCCCGGCATACGATTAGTACCTTCAAAAGCTTGACCAACAACGCCACACAATTAATGCCTTAGCCAACATCCATCTGTGCAAGCGGGACATTCAACCAATTAGTAATATCGCACAAGCCGCGCCTGCCGAACTTCGTAAATAAACATAAAGTAAAAGCCTATATCTCACGAGTGACAAGGCAATCACTCGACTTCTACCGATCCTAATTAAGCATGGCATTCTATACGACCTACACATACTAGTATTAGGACATGGGTACCTAGGGATCATGCAACTAGGGTTTCATTCAACTCCTCAAAACTTAAATGCACAAAGTAAAGCATAGAGTAAGGAGTGTTAGTTTGAACAGAGGGTTCATGCTCCGGGGCTTGCCTTCCTGATCACCAGCGGCCTTGGGCCCTTCCGGACTTTGGCCCGGGTCTTGTTCAGCAGTATAGTTCAGCTCAGCAGCAACGGGATCACCCTCGTGCTCGACCTCGATCTCGTACACTACATCAACAATGGGATTATCTACATGAAATGCGGATGCATGAGATGCAGTAATGCACAAGCAATCCATCATAGGAATAACTGCAACAACTCACTAATACATCACTGGGCAATCATTTACGGAATATAAACAACTAAGTAGCTCACAAAGAAAGCTGGGTGGGGCTGCTTTTAGTTGCTGATTAAACTTAGTTCAGATCTGAAGTAAAATATAAAGAAGTTTTATTAAACCTTTTAATATGCTAAAAACAACTTAAACTATTACACAATTTGAATAAAACATCTAGAAATGTCTACTAGTAGTACAATGGGGTTTCTATGGTTGAATCTGAATATTCAGTACTCCAGGTTGCTATACATGTTTTAGAATTAATTTTACAGCAAGAAAACTATTTATTAATTAAGTATTTTCTAGCTAGTTTTTAGCAAATAAAGCCTAGAAAATATATTTGCATAAACAAAAATTAAGGTAAATATGTTTCTGTGTTCCTGACAGCCAAACATATTTTTCAGGAATTTTCCAGCATTTTACCTATTTGTTTTATATTTCTTTTAGCAGCCAACATTTACCAACAGTTAGAAAATCAAAATGAATTCTACAAATACTTTCTGTAGCTGAAATTTTTACTGCAACTAATATTCTACCAGAGACATTTTCTATGAATTTTTCATATTTTTCTAATCCATACAGAATATTTGGTGATTTATCTACATTTAACTAGCTAGAACCAAACTTAATCCATAACTTAAAAACTACACACTTCCTGGAGCTGAATCTTTTTATTGGGTTTCCTAAGCTCCAAGGCAGCACTAACAAAAACTAACAAGTTTTATTGGTATTTTAACTATTTATTCCATTTTCCACTCCACCAACTCAACTAAATCTATATCTATTGAAAACATGCATAGACTCTGATTAACAAAGGCTCAAATCAACTCTACTAAACATAACAGAACTATCATAGGTAGTTTTGCATTTTTAGCTCATGTATAGAATTTATAAAACAATAAACAATCTCTTAATCACTTATTCATACATAGAGCAATACAGTAGGCATTACACAGTTTACATATGCATATGATATACCACTGGAAAGATAATTTCACAAGGATTCCAGAAAGTCTACACTTGTGATTTTATGATTTTTTTTGTGATTTTTAATGATTTACCAAAATTTCAGCCTATTTACACAAAAACAATTACGAAAATAAAAATGAATTCACAGATTAGCCCTTGATACTTTTCAGATTATTCCACATAAATCCAACACATTTATGGATAACCCCCTGTACTACTTATTCCCTTACCCACCTACCCTTCTTCTTCTACCTCACGAGCAGCAGCTCGGCTCGCTTGGTTCGGTCGGCCAATGGCCGGCGGCCGGCCTGGGAACGGCCTTGGCAGCCGGGGCAGCGACTTGGGACAGTGAGGGCGCGGCAGGGATGGCCTGGCACGACTAGGCCCCAGCCCGGTGCGGCCAGCCCCTGACTAGAGACGGCCGGCGGCAAACGCCGTTCGCCGGCGACACCGGAAACGGCGGCGAGGCCCAACCGGACTAGGAAACGGCGGGGAAAAGGTTCGGGGAGTATCACGGAATCATGGGGAAACCATTTTTGGCATTGGTTGGCGGGGATGAAGGCCGTGGAGGGCTGTCCACGTGAGGTCGAGCTCTAGGCCATGGTTGCAATGGTGGCTGAGAAAACTGAAATTCCCGGCAATGGGAGCTATGGTGGAGGATGGGAAATAGTGGAGGGCGGAGAGGGCGAGGTAAACGATGTCAGGGTGGAGTGAATCGAAGAGAGAGTGATTGAGAGCGGTGAAATTTTGGTCAGCATTTACTGAGCTCGTAATGGGGAGGAGGCGAGCTGGCGGCGCGGTTTTCCCTACGCACGTCGAGCTGGCCACCGGGCAAGCTTGCGTGGCGAAGGGCCAGGAGGCGCGCGGAGGGCTCGCGTGGCCAAGGTCTCCTGGTGCTCGACAGCGCAACGGCCGGCGTGGACTTCGGCCGAGCTCGGCTCGGTCCTGACCCTGATGAACCGAATCAAAGGATTCAGTTGTCAGGCCGCCGAACAGCCAGCACTTGCTCCACTTTTTCCCCGAATTTTGTTTGCAAATGTAAAGATCGGTTAATGTAAAAGTTGTAGAGTAAACATCAGGCTACATTCTCTATAAAGAAAGTTATAGCGTTGGATCAATGGTTGGAAAGTTATTGAGTGGTGACAATTAGCAAAAATTCGGCCAAAAGCCGTTTCAGTTCTGAACTAAACTGAATATTCAGTTCAGTCTGGTTACCATGCGACGACCGGTTTTTAACTCAACTTTTATTCTGATTTTGTGTGTAAATGTAAACATCGGCCAATACAAAAGTTGTGGCTGGTACATTGGGCTACAACTTCTACAAAGGAACTTATAGTATTTGAGCAAAGGTTTGAAAGTTACAAAGCTCTAAAGTTCAGCGAAAATACTAAATTTCAGACAGTTTATTTAGCTGAGTTGCAGCACAACCGGCCCGACTTTGGTTAACTTTATCTCTCGATTTCGTATGTAACTTTCCAAATTGGCCAACGTAAAACTTGTAGCTAGATCATAGGGCTACAATTCCTACAAAGGGTTCCATAGTATTTGAGCAACAGTTTAAGAGATATGGAGTGGTGAAATCAGACCAAAATCTGCCCCAAAAAGGACTGACGAAACTGAATATCAGTTCAATCCGGTTCAGTTGATTTTGTGGAATGGGTCCGGTTTTGACTGGTGGTAACTCTCAAACCGTGCAGAATTTGAAAGAGCTCCAATTACATAAATTGTAGATCAATGTCCCAGCTACAACTTTCGTTATAGTAACCTCTCCCAGTTCACAACAGTTTAGCAGATGTAGTGAGTCAAAATACAGCAAAAATCAGTTTTCAGTTTCAGACTTAGGCAACAATTGGAGGGCTGGAAACCAAGGGTTCGGCCAGGTTTTGACATTAAATTGGACCAGGAAAAACTAAATTTTAGTCATTGTATGGTGTATCATTGTAAAGTAGATACAAAGAGATTTCCATTTTGGTACATGCACACCATATGTTATTAGTCACTTTAAATTTTAAACAGCCTCCCAAAAAGGCTCAAAGAACTAGGAGTTTCGATTCGCATGAATGACACTCCAATGGAGTTGGACTTCGAAAATTGCTTTGAATTTTCAACACACATATGAGTTCAAAATCATGAAATTGACATTCTGAGTAACCTTTTGATATATTTTTCATAATTTCCTATTTTTGTTCATAAAAGTTGACTTAGTCAACATACACACATATGCACATACAAAGGATGACGTGAGATGATGCAGGACATGATTTGCTTAATTATGTTTATTAGGGTTATTAACTACTATAGTGACACCAGGGGTGTCACAGCCCTCCCCCCTTAAAAAGAATCTCATCCCCGAGATTCCGGTGTAAAATTTTAGTGCGGAAAACTAGATACCTAAGTTTGGGTTTAGAAACTTGGGTATCTGGAAATTCATAACTCAAAATTGAGCAACCCAAAAAAATCACAAAATTTTACCAAAATGTTGAGAACTGAATTCTCTACAACTTTGGTACTATGTGATAGAGCTAAATACATCAGTAAGATGTTCAAATCCTTAGGACTCGATAATTGGTACATACAAGAATTTAGCAGAACAATTAGTGAGTATTTCCAAACATATCTCCTGCTCTATAAGGCCAAAGTGCCTGAATTTTTGACAGCAATTAGCTTATCAAAATTTTGAACCAGTTTCTTAATTAAGTAAACTGCCAGAAATGCCATTGTGATATGAAAATGACAATGCAATGCATCAGTTATGGTGCAAATGCTTGACTGCAATTATATGGTGCATTCATGAGATGCATAGCTGCCATGATGCAATGCACCGATGAAATGACCCATGTAGTAAATGAAATGGTGATGATGCAATGCACCGATGAAATGATCAATGTTGTAAATGAAATGGTGCATATGGATGCATATGCATAGTATGTTATGATGCATACCATGCAATGTATGTTAGCATTTACGTGACTTGCATATACTTATACCAAGTTTCCCTGTTATTTCCACATTGTGCCGAAGAAGTCAAGAGGACATAAAACATTGGTAAGGGTTGCACAAAATCGTAGTGAAATCACGCCCACACATCTCCAGGCACCAGTGCGCCCCTAGTGGTTGACTCATGTGGCTGCAGTCCACGTGAGGCCCTAGGTTCCGACACGGCACCATGGTTGTGCGGCAGATGTCACCTCTAGATAAATCAATACATAACCGGCTTACAGTAGAAGTGGCGGCAAGAAAAGGAATAGAGGGAAACAAACACAAGTGACATTAAAAACAAAATAGACCCTGTTAGTTACTCGATAACTTCCCCAAGATGCATATGCTCTCCAATGATACTGGTTAAACATGTGATATGCAAAGGTGCAACATGATGCTATGCATGACATTGTAGTGAGGATCGTGTGATGTCAACTGTTATGGCCATTGCTCCATTTCAGTTTAGGCAAGTGTTATCTACATATAAGGAATAATCCAACAGGATAGAATTTGTACTGAGCTAGAAAAATGCATACTCAGAATTCATTGAGCCAAAAATTCTCAAATTTTACCAGAATGTTCCTAGATAAGTTATCTACAACTTTGGTATTCTAGGACATAGCTAAATACAGAAGTAAAGTGTCCAAATCTGTAGAGTTTTGTAACTGGTACAGGCAGAATTTTCAGCTGAACAGAGAGCTAGTAAAAAGACTATATCTCACTATCTGCTGGGCCAAATGACCTGAAATTTTGGCAGTGAATAGACGATCAAGTTGGTAACAATTATTGTAAATATGAGTTTCAAAAGAAACATCATTAAAATGGATGAATCCTTGCTGTAATCAGATCTGCGCAAAGTTGACAGATTTCAATTCAAGGATAAAACTGTCATAACTCCTAATTGGCTGGGCCAAAAATTTCAAAATTTTGGCATCAGCTAGATAAACAATTTTGGAATAACTTTTCTTATTTGGTCATCTGCAAAAGAGATGATCTAGCTGGTCGAAAAATTCATACCAACAGAAGGTTAGGAATTTCTCTAGAACAACCTTATGTGAAGTGCAAGTATTTACGTGACATAAATTTTATATTTCCCTCCTATTGTTCCGTATACATTGTTCAATGATTCATGACATGATGCATGTATGAAACAGTCCTATTCGTCCTCACAAAAGAAACAATTGCCAAGTATTCTTGGACTTACGTGGTTAGTCATCGGTGGCACATAAATACGTCTCTCCTTATAATATCTAGTCGGGATTCTATCGATCAAACATCCTAGCGTTTCGTGGTTAGTGCACCTGCAAAAAATATATTCATCACTGAACCGTTTGTGCCAGCACTCACAAACAGCCCCCATGTACCTCACGCCACATGGGTGACGCATATGCGGTTACCCACATATGATGACCATACCCTGTTGCTCACTATAGAAGCAACAGTTCAATCAGTAAAGTAAAAGCACTACAGTCATTATAACACCGTGAAGATGTTATATTGACTGCACCCCAAGTAGGCCACTGCTTGGAGAACAGCGTCCAGTAGTTACACCCTCTGGCGATGGGCGACCATTTACTCACCTGACGTCTATTTGCGTCATTACAGAAATCAAATTGCAGAAAATAAATGTGCTGGAAGTTATTAATATATATACTATATAAGCCACCTGAAGTATACCCACTTAAACCCTAGGGCTCACGTTCTATTCTTTTCAAACCCTGGCGCAACCAACGAAATTCTAAGTCAAAATTAAGCTTTTGCACATCAAGAAAACATTTTTAAGACTTGTCATACCA
>CM014274.1:48270632-48281610 GCA_004135705.1 Alloteropsis semialata | reverse complement strand
CATTTTTAGCTCATGTATAGAATTTATAAAACAATAAACAATCTCTCAATCACTTATTTATACATAGAGCAATATAGTAGGCATTACACAGTTTACATATGCATATGATATACCATTGGAAAGATAATTTCACAAGGATTCCAGAAAGTCTACATTTGTGATTTTATGATTTTTCTGTGATTTTTAGTGATTTACCAAAGTTTCAGCCTATTTACACAAAAACAATTACGAAAATAAAAATGAATTCACAGATTAGCCCTTGATACTTTTCAGATTATTCCACATAAATCCAACACATTTATGGATAACCCCCTGTACTACTTATTCCCTTACCCACCTACCCTTCTTCTTCTACCTCACGAGCAGCAGCTCGGCTCGCTTGGTTCGGTCGGCCAATGGCCGGCGGCCGGCCTGGGAACGGCCTTGGCAGCCGGGGCAGCGACTTGGGACGGCGAGGGCGCGGCAGTGATGGCCTGGCACGACTAGGCACCAGCCCGAGGGCGCGGCAGTGATGGCCTGGCACGACTAGGCACCAGCCCGGCGCGGCCAGCCCCTGACTAGAGACGGCCGGCGGCGAACGCCGTTCGTCGGCAACGCCTGAAACGGCGGCGAGGCCCAACCGGACTAGGAAACGGCGGGGAAAAGGTTCGGGGAGTATCACGGAATCATGGGGAAACCATTTTTGGCATTGGTTGGCAGGGATGAAGGCCGTGGAGGGCTGTCCATGTGAGGTCGAGCTCTAGGCCATGGTTGCAATGGTGGCTGAGAAAACTGAAATTCCCGGCAATGGGAGCTATGGTGGAGGATGGGAAATAGTGGAGGGCGGAGAGGGCGAGGTAAACGATGTCAGGGTGGAGTGAATCGAAGAGAGAGTGATTGAGAGCGGTGAAATTTTGGTCGGCATTTACTGAGCTCGTAATGGGGAGGAGGCGAGCTGGCGGCGCGGTTTTCCCTGCGCACGTCGAGCTGGCCACAGGGCAAGCTTGCGTGGCGAAGGGCCAGGAGGCGCGCGGAGGGCTCGCGTGGCCAAGGTCTCTTGGTGCTCGACAGCGCAACGGCCAGCGTGGACTTCGGCCGAGCTCGGCTCGGTCCTGACCCTGATGAACTGAATCAAAGGATTCAGTTGTCAGGCCGCTGAACAGCCAGCACTTGCTCCACTTTTTCACTGAATTTTGTTTGCAAATGTAAAGATTGGTTAATGTAAAAGTTGTAGAGTAAACATCAGGCTACATTCTCTATAAAGAAAGTTATAGCATTGGATCAATGGTTGGAAAGTTATTGAGTGGTGACAATTAGCAAAAATTCGGCCAAAGGCCGTTTCAGTTCTGAACTGAACTGAATATTCAGTTCAGTTTTGAACTGAACTGAATATTCAGTTCAGTTTGGTTACCATGCGACGGCCGGTTTTTAACTCAACTTTTATTCCAATTTTGTGTGTAAATGTAAACATTGGCCAATACAAAAGTTGTGGAAACATCGGCCAATACGAAAGTTGTGGCTGGTACATTGGGCTACAACTTCTACAAAGGAGCTTATAGCATTTGAGCAAAGGTTTGAAAGTTACAAAGCTCTAAAGTTCAGCGAAAATACTGAATTTCAGGCAGTTTATTCAGCTGAGTTGCAGCACAACTGGCCCGAATTTGGTTCACTTTATCTCTCGATTTTGTATGTAACTGTCCAAATCGGCCAATGTAAAACTTGTAGCTGGATCATAGGGCTACAATTCCTACAAAGGGTTCCATAGTATTTGAGCAACAGTTTAAGAGATATGGAGTGGTGAAATCAGACCAAAATCTGCCCCAAAAAGGACTGACGAAACTGAATATCAGTTCAATCCGGTTTAGTTGATTTTGTGGAATGGGACCGGTTTTGACTGGTGGTAACTCTCAAACCGTGCAGAATTTGAAAGAGCTCCAATTAACTATTGTAGATCAATGTCCCAGCTACAACTTTCATTATAGTAACCTCTCCCAGTTCACAACAGTTTAGGAGATGTAGTGAGTCAAAATACAGCAAAAATCAGTTTTCAGTTTCAGACTTAGGCAACAATTGGAGGGCTAGAAACCAAGGGTTCGGCCAGGTTTTGACGTTAAATTGGACCAGGAAAAACTAAATTTTAGTCGTTGTATGGTGTATCATTGTAAAGTAGATACAAAGAGACTTCCATTTTGGTACATGCACACCATATGTTATTAGTCACTTTAAATTTTAGACAGCCTCCCAAAAAGGCTCAAAGAACTAGGAGTTTCGATTCGCATGAATGACACTCCAATGGAGTTGGACTTCGAAAATTGCTTTGAATTTTCAACACACATATGAGTTCAAAATCATGAAATTGACATTCTGAGTAACCTTTTGATATATTTTTCATAATTTCCTATTTTTGTTCATAAAAGTTGACTTAGTCAACATAAACACATATACACATACAAAGGATGACGTGAGATGATGCAGGACATGATTCGCTTAATTATGTTTATTAGGGTTATTAACTACTATAGTGACACTGACACCAGGGGTGTCACACCCAGGCGGCGGCCCAGAGGCCAAGCCGGCCTAGGAGCACGTGCGCTCCCCGCGGGGAGGCAGAGGCACGCTCGCACGGAGACCAGACCGGGCCAGGGACACGCGGCACTCGGTGCTTCGCGCGCTACCGAGCAAGCGCGGAAAGTAGCCCCGGCCGGGGGCAAGTGGCGCTCAGCCACAGGTGGACCGGTGCCCTGGCCTGGTCAGCGCGAGGGGAGCCGCGGGTGGCGCAGGGCCGGGACAGGTGGCGGGCTCTGGGTGGCTGGCGACCGGTTCCGCGCGGGTCAGCACCGATTTTTACTCCGACGGCCGGTTCTGTGCGGGTTTTGCTCCAGTTTTCTCCAACCAACGTACAGGCAGCCAATCAGGACTTGGTTCTCTCTCGGTTCTCCATGGTTTTGACTGGTTCTCCTCTAGTTCTTCGCCCACCGCCCTTCAGAACCTTCGTGCACGAGTCCCAGGTGGCAACCGACCTTCCCAGGTCGGTTGGAGGCCAGGTGGAGCCAAGAGAGCACTTGAAGGGGAATATTCTCCTAGGATCTTTGAAGCATATCCACTCTCCCAAGGCACCTCTCCCACTATAAATAGAGGACTTCTCCCATTCATTCAAGACACAAGAGAAGGGAAGGAAAGCTCCAAGGTGCAAATCCAATGTAGTGTTAGAATAGGTGAGAGGTGAGGCCACAGTCCGGGTGGAGCTGGGGATGTCGGCTCCTCTCCTCTTCTTGTACCTCGGCAGATGCGGCTCAGGTTCGAGTAACATCCGGGTATTTTCTTAGTATTTCTGGATTAATATTTATTCAATATAGTTCAAGCTTTACTTTATTTACTTGTGGGCTCCCTGCTGTGATAAGTGTCTTAGTAATTGCAAAGCTAAGATAGTATTTAATCGAGTATACATGGTGTATAGTCTTTTGAATACCTTGGAGTGCGCCTAGTGCCACGGATTTGTAGTGGTAGCCCCAGGTCACAGCCCTGACGGCCTACGTAGTCCACCACGTGAGAAGCACTAGAGAGTAGTAGGACCATTGCTTGGCTTGCCTAGTCCCCTTCGCATCCCTTTCTGAGGCTAGGACGGTTGCGCGTCCCGAAACAAGTAATATCGTAAACAACTTGAGCTAACCTTTAATTATCCAGAATACCTAGAAATAAACCTCTCTACCTTCTACACATTTATCACTTCTTCTGTCCTTGGTCGTTCTTAACTTGGCACTAGTACACACACGTTCCCTGTGGATTCGATACCCTGAAATACTCTCAGGTGAAAGCTACATCGGTATCCGTACGCTTGCGGATTTATCTGTGATCGTTAAAAATACCAACAACTAGCACGAGGATGTTATTGAGAAGAACAAGTCAATGAGACAAAAGCTTGCAGGTATGGCACCGATTTCCTCTTCCCATTGTTAGCACAAATCATAAAATATCAAAATAATTAGACTTGTTTGATGCAGAGGACGAGAAGAGGATCAAGACTGTGAAGGCCGAAGTAATCGATATGAAGAATCTTTTCTATCGGCAACAAGAGCGTGCCAATCAAGCCGAGCAGCAGGAACGAGACTGCATGGCGGAGCTAGCCGAGGAGAAGCGGATGCGCCAAGATGCAGATGGTCAGCTTGTTTGGGATATGACGAAGATCCGCGACCAAGATAATGCAATCCAAGCTCTTCGTGAGGAGGTCAGCCGGCTTGGCACGGAGCTCGAATCCTTCAAGGAAGCTATAGTTCCGCTGATCGACGTGTATGCCAAAGTACCCGTCGGTGGTCCTACTACTCCTCTACTTGATCGTCTCCGGGCTACACCTGGGCAGGTGCGAGCTTATTGCCAGCGGATCACCCAGTCTTGCACTAGGCGAGTACTCGGCTTAGTCCGATCCTGGTTCCCTGCCCAGCCGTTAAGCATTACGCAAGGTAAAATCGACCCGGCGTGTACCCGTGACATGTTTAATGTCTATATGGAGGAGGAGAAGGACACAGCTAAGAAGATAGTGTCTCTGCTGAAATTCTAGGTTCTTGTGTAAAAGAAACCTTTTGTAATGAACTTGTAGATATAAATACTAATGTTTCCTCAACAAGAGTACTTGTTATCTATGTTTTGGTTTGCCCAATCTCTCTGTGTCGAAACAGAAAGTAGATGGCTTGTGTTTGCGAATATAGCCTGTCTGAGTTGTTTTTAAACAACCCGGCATGATTTCAAAACTTTTTTGTATATGCGTTACTTGGCCAGCAAGCGTAGCATGATACATGTATCCGAATTCCAAGCTTGATGACAATGGAATATAGATACTTTATTATCGTTTGGCTAAAAGACGACATCAGTACATTGAAATAACTGACTTTTATTGACTCTTAACAACTCGTAAAAAACTTTTAAGGGTAAAAATGCCTCATGTGCTCAATGTTCTAAGCATTGGGCACTTCTGTTCCGTCTTCCCGCTGTAGCTGATAAGTACCTGGGCCAATGAACCTTGATACTATGAACGGGCCTTCCCAAGGCGAAGATAGCTTGTGCTGATCCTTTGTACTCTGGATTCTCCGGAGAACCAAATCGCCAATGTTAAATGACCTTGCTTGGACGTTTTGGTCATGATACCTCCTGAGCTCTTGTTGGTACTTGGTTGTCCTGATCAATGCGGCTAGCCTTGCTTCTTCTAGCATGTCCACATCTTCTGCTCTACTCTGCTCAGTTGCTTCCTCCGAGTAGTTTTGGATTCACGGAGCATTGTACTCGATGTCTACCGGGAGTACTACCTCGGAGCCATAGACCGGGAAGAAGGGTGATTGCCCCGTCACGCGGCTAGGCTGGGTTCTGAGCCCCCATACTATTGACGGTCCTTATAACGAAAATCCGACCGTCAATAGGCTCAGAAAACCAATAAAGATCAAGGCATAACTTAGACATTTGTATTCAAATGATATTGTACCATGCATATCTAGAATATATTTGAGTACAGGGACTACGGTGCAAAAGATGTACGAAACTGGGCACAGACCCAGGTCGGCCGACCTGGCTAGGTCAGGCGACCGGGCCTGGACCCCAATCGAGCCCATCCTCCACACAAGTCGAGAAGCACCCTAGGAGATGATCATGGACATTGGAACAAGGTCGGTTCAAGTCAAGGGTGAGGATGAGCCACGTGTCACTCCCACGGTTTGAAGGGCCCACACCTCAACTCAATTGCACCCAAATGAAGTATACCCACCTGGAACCGTCATAAGGACCCACATGGCAGTCTACCAGAGAAGAGTGGGGCCGAAAGGCGGCGGAACCAGGTCGGCCGACCTGGCTAGATCGGCCGACTTGGCCCTGCGGCCGTTTTGCTCCCCCCCTTGACCTGTACCTGTAAACCGCCATCAGGAGTCCATCTGAGCCGTGCAACGCTGAAGACGATGGATCCAAGGGTCGGCCAACCTGGGGACTTCGACCGACCTGGGCCCACCTTCAAACTGCCACAACCGCCTCTGGCCGGCTCCAACCGCCTATGTGATGCTATAATTACCTGCAAAGGGCGCCGTACTCAAACACACACCAGAAGAAGAGCTCTCCTTTGCTACAAGCTTAGTCTTAGTCTTAGTAGTGATAGTCATAGTATTAGATCTTCTGAAGGGCTTCCGAAGGAGTCTTGGTAAGTTCTAGAGTTCAGTTCTTGTATTCTCTTACTTACTTATAATACTCTGAGCTTAATGGAAATACCTTCATACTTATGTTGTATGCCTTAGTTATACCTTATCCACTTAGTATATACTACTTATGTCTTGCACCTTATTCAAGTGAATGTATGCTATGACATTGGCTCAATGTGCCTCTTGGTTGCTCTATTTATTAACGTGATAGATAGAGTTGTATATCATATTGCAAGCATGGTGTTTGGAATATGGAATACTGTTGAGGGTACCGCTGCCCCACGGATTAAAGAGGTAGGCGGCAGGTGGTGACAGCCCTGTCCGTCCTTTGTAATCCTCCACGTTCGGGAATGGGTATTAGGCCTTTATGATAAGACGTCCTACTGTCGTCCCTTGATGAGGGAACCACTGGATACCTCGATATGTCCTCTTGCATATAATCATTGAATGAGCTTGTATAGGGTATTGTAGTATATCCAAGTCCCATATGTATGAGGCTAATGAACCCTTTGTATTCTACACTAATGTATTGTTACTAAGACTACCATAACGATGAGTAATGAACTTCTGTGTGTCACATTACCCACTCACTTCTATATCATTTACCCCTGTTTAGATTATGGTATATTAATGTTGTTGTAAGTAAATGTATTGGATGACACCTCTCTTTAACTAAACGCTTTCCCTGCGGATAAACAAATAACGATACTCTGGAATACTCCCGGGTGAAATGCTACAACGTACTTCTGTGCGCTTTGTTGGTATTTTTAACGATCACAGATAAATCCACAAGCGTACGGATACCGATGTAGCTTTCACCCGAGAGAATTCCAGGGTATCGAATCCACAGGGAACGTGTGTGTACTAGTGACGATTTAAGAACGACCAAGGACAAAAGAAGTGATGAATGTGTAGAAGGCAGAGAGGGTTATTTCTAGGTATTCTGGATAATCAAAAGATAGCTCAAGTCATTTACTGTATTACTTGCTTCGGGACGCCCAACCGTCCAAGCCCGCCTCGGCTGGGCCTCCGCCTGGGCCCTGACTGGACCCCGCCTGGGCCCTGTTCTGCGCGTGGGCGCTGGCGCCAGGTGGGCCGGCCTATGGCAGCTAGGCTGCCAGCTTGCGGAGAGCGTCAGGGGCGCTGACGTCATGCTGACGTCAGCGTCCCTTTTAATTCCTCTTTCTTATATTTATAATATCTTTTGCACCCTAGCTCGAAAGTATATGAATATTATATCCATTTCGATCATATCGACGAGCTCTTCACAATGATACACTCCAATTGGACATTTGAGATAAGTTATGATAATGATATATTTGGATCTATCTCAATCCCTTAGTGTCCTTTTGGGCATTTCCTGCAAGACAAGTAAAAAATACCAACACTCATGGAATTTATTAGTATTAAACCCTACCACTATGTTTGGTGTTTATATTTCATATGTTTTTTGCAGGAATTGACGGTCAAAAGTGGCACTTAAGGACCGTCAACAAGCTCCCCCACACTTAGCCTTTACTCGTCCTCGAGTAAAGTTCAAAGACTAAGGTGGAACAACATAACTCTTTGATCTAATGCAAGCATATAAGTTATTCCAAGACATATCTGTACTTGTGAATTTTTGGAGTGTCTATCATGCTATCTTGGATGGTTGAGAAATGGAACGGCCTTGATTCGATTAATCTACACTCTTCTGGTAAGTAACTTGGGTTTTCGATTAATTTTCAAAAACAAAACCTTACCTAGCTCCTCGGATGATTCTCTCAGATCGCTCAATGTGTATGATTTCTCACCAAGGCAATAATTTGCCACCTTTCACCCTACTTATAAAAAGGCTTATGTGGAGCTCAAGGTAGGGGTAAGGATAAAGCACACTTGTATCACATATATTGCAAAATCAAAAAGCGAATCCAAGAAGAAAACTATTCACACAATATGATCAAGATGTGCATGTGTGTGGGAAAATGGAAAGTGTATGAGAACTCCTTTTTGCATGATCTCTCTCCTTTGAATTTATTTTGAGAGCATGGCTAACTATTTTTTTCTCTCTTTTCTCCCCCTTTTTTTTTCATGCTCAATGCTTTTATGAACATGTATTTTTTTCTTCTCTTTTTTTCTTGGACCTTCATGTGTCCAAAATATTTTTTTTTCTATAGCCCATGTCTCTTTTGCAAAGGATATTTGGAGAGAGATTCATAAAACATATGGAGCATTTATTTGGTGGGTGAATGGATATTGCTAACTTTCAGTGTAGAAGTTTAGCATGTGTATGTGGAGTGTGCGTGATCTTGATCAAGAAAGCATGAATAGCATCTTACAAGGGTCACAACAATTTGACAAAGCTCAATGTAATAACAAGCAGCATATGTATAAGGTTTTCAATATGAGCAACATATGGCTTTGGTAGGAATAAGTCATCACTTGAGGAGCTTTGTAAGGCCACTGATTTTAATTTTTGCAAGAAAACACCCCATGTACTTTGTAAAGAAAGAGCAAGATTTCTCTTAACATACCATATCTTATTCGTCAACCATTTAGATAGCATGCATTCCTAAAGATATATGTTCACAAGCAACAGGTATTTGTGCAAGGAATAAAGAATATGCAAGCCAATCAAGGATGAGCATAGAGATCATAGGAGCATCAAGTTTTATTTGAGTTTAATTTTAATGATCATCTCAAGATTATGTTAAACTCATGAATGGGAGAGAGTAAGGGATTGGCGTGCAAACCATCGCATTAGACAAAATGGGAGACGTGGCATGCCAGAAGACCTTCAGTTCATGAAGAGTCCGTTTGAGCCCTTCTGGTGCCCAATCGTCGTAATCTTTTTTATGTCGGTCCATGCGATGTTGTGAGGCGTAGTCGCGGGTGGTCTCGAATGTGTGAACGTGAAGAAACCTGAGAGACCCCCACACTTGATCTTGTACCTGCATTTATTCAAAACAAGGTGGAAACAAAACAACGGCTCTACTGGCCTTACAAACCAGGGAGCCTGATCTTTATTCAAATTCAAATGTTTTGGTGTTTTTTTTAAGTTATACAAATTTTTATGGATTTTTTTTCATGGCAAACAAAACTTTAGCAGGGGGATTTAAGTAGAAAATATGCACAAGGTGTTTTTGGATACTTCCCTAGCGATATTCCCCCAATCTTTGATCTTGAAAATGAATGCAAGATTTGAGATTAAAGGTGCCAAAAGATTTCTCCAGTGTTCATCTTGCTTCATCGTGCAAATTTCTTCCATGTGAGTAAAGGGTTCAGATGTTTGAGTTATGCTCGCCGCCCTTTAGTCATTACTTCATCCCTGCAAAAAGTTAGTGGACAACAAATACCCGAAGGATCTTTTGAATAGATATTATTATTGCCATAGGGTTAGTTGTTCACATCCACACTTAAACACAGATTGGTCTTTAACACATTAAGTGTAGATCCTGTTTACCATTTTTTTTATTTTCAAATGTTCTCCTTTTTTTTACAAATTTTATTTTCACCATTTTCTTTTAAGCACAACTCAAACAAGGCTGAACTGCATCAACATGAACACAAGGGGGTTTTGCAATGTACTCACAGTGGACCTTCGAAAGGTGATGTACCTCCTTGTATGTTGTGCAACATTATTGTAGTGCATCCAATGCCTTGGTTCATCTCCAATTTGAATCAAGCTTGATGACTTACCCGTTCGAATTTGACATCTTTCCTGCAAGGGTTAATCCATACATACATCCAATATCTATACATGCATTTACTCAAAGGTTCATTAATCAAACTTGACACCATGCCTCATTTGATTAAAGAAGACCATTTTAACCGAAGCACCATGCTTAATTTAAAAGTGGTCTATGAATGTATTCCGGAGACATTCAAACTAGAGCATATGAGGATAGATAAAGGAAGCATGAGAACATGATTAATCTATATTCAAATGGAGATGAACATGAGTATATAAATGGTGAACTTCGGGTTACCTCCCGGAAGGACTTTGTTTTATGTCAAAAGCAAGACATTCCACTTACCTTAGCATACTCACCGCTGGCATTAGATGATGAGTTGAAAATTTCCATCATGGCAGCTCCTTGGATCTTGATGATGTCATTAATGGTGACGTGGTTACGTGTGGACAACATGTGCTTGCTAAATGTTGGGAATGCTCCCAACAAGTAGTTGACACAAATGCAAAACACGAGCATGCAACAAACACCCTTTTTCATGAAAGCGCGCACAAGAACCAAGGATGCAAGGCAAGATAGAGCTAGGAGCCATATGGGGACTACCGAGGTGCAACACCACAATGACAAGTACCCTCGAATGTCTCAATCCCACTGAGACTCGATAGCCTTTTTTTTAAATGCAATCATGGTTGGAAAATAAACATGCCAACTAATTTAAAATGCATGAATGAAAGAAATATGCTGGGTGATTGAAAAAATCCAAATGAGGGAAATTCAAAACATGATATGCAATTTGTAAGAAACTCGAGGCCTGGCGTTTCTCAAGCGCGACTGATCAACCCTTATCTCTAAATGACGTGGTGGGAGCCAAATCCCTTTAACCCTATTCGACCGGTCTACCAACCACGTGCTGGCAATTAACCGACCCTATAGGGGCTGCATGAGTTGGACTAGGAACCCGAATAGACAGGTGAAGAAAGATTTCGTCACCCACCTAGACTAGGCATAGCGCCCGAATACAGTTCAAAGCCGAGGAGCCACCCATTCAAAAAGAAGGCACAAGAGTTTGCTTGCAAATGATGCTCAACATGAATGATTCAAAACAAATATGATGTGCAACATGAATGCATGCAAATGCAAGGGATAACGCCTGGTTAC
>CM014274.1:48217547-48264944 GCA_004135705.1 Alloteropsis semialata | reverse complement strand
ATCAAGCCGAGCAGCAGGAACGAGACTGCATGGCGGAGCTAGCCGAGGAGAAGCGGATGCGCCAAGATGCAGATGGTCAGCTTGTTTGGGATATGACGAAGATCCGCGACCAAGATAATGCAATCCAAGCTCTTCGTGAGGAGGTCAGCCGGCTTGGCACGAGCTCGAATCCTTCAAGGAAGCTATAGTTCCGCTGATCGACGTGTATGCCAAAGTACCCGTCGGTGGTCCTACTACTCCTCTACTTGATCATCTCCGGGCTACACCTGGGCAGGTGCGAGCTTATTGCCAGCGGATCACCCAGTCTTGCACTAGGCGAGTACTCGGCTTAGTCCGATCCTGGTTCCCTGCCCAGCCGTTAAGCATTACGCAAGGTAAAATCGACCCGGCGTGTACCCGTGACATGTTTAATGTCTATATGGAGGAGGAGAAGGACACAGCTAAGAAGATAGTGTCTCTGCTGAAATTCGAGTTTCTTGTGTAAAAGAAACCTTTTGTAATGAACTTGTAGATATAAATACTAATGTTTCCTCAACAAGAGTACTTGTTATCTATGTTTTGGTTTGCCCAATCTCTCTGTGTCGAAACAGAAAGTAGATGGCTTGTGTTTGCGAATATAGCCTGTCGGAGTTGTTTTTAAACAACCCGGCATGATTCAAACCTTTTTTGTATATGCGTTACTTGGCCAGCAAGCGTAGCATGATACATGTATCCGAATTCCAAGCTTGATGACAATGGAATATAGATACTTTATTATCGTTTGGCTAAAAGCCGACATCAGTACATTGAAATGACTGACTTTTATTGACTCTTAACAACTCGTAAAAAACTTTTAAGGGTAAAAATGCCTCATGTGCTCAATGTTCTAAGCATTGGGCACTTCTGTTCCGTCTTCCCGCTGTAGCTGATAAGTACCTGGGCCAATGAACCTTGATACTATGAACGGGCCTTCCCAAGGCGAAGATAGCTTGTGCTGATCCTTTGTACTCTGGATTCTCCGGAGAACCAAATCGCCAATGTTAAATGACCTTGCTTGGACGTTTTGGTCATGATACCTCCTGAGCTCTTGTTGGTACTTGGTTGTCCTGATCAATGCGGCTAGCCTTGCTTCTTCTAGCATGTCCACATCTTCTGCTCTACTCTGCTCAGTTGCTTCCTCCGAGTAGTTTTGGATTCATGGAGCATTGTACTTGATGTCTACCGGGAGTACTACCTCGGAGCCATAGACCGGGAAGAAGGGTGATTGCCCCGTCACGCGGCTAGGCTGGGTTCTGAGCCCCCATACTATTGACGGTCCTTATAACGAAAATCCGACCGTCAATAGGCTCAGAAAACCAATAAAGATAAAGGCATAACTTAGACATTTGTATTCAAATGATATTGTACCATGCATATCTAGAATATATTTGAGTATAGGGACTACGGTGCAAAAGATGTACGAAACTGGGCACAGACCCAGGTCGGCCGACCTGGCTAGGTCAGGCGATCGGGCCTGGACCCCAATCGAGCCCATCCTCCACACAGGTCGAGAAGCACCCTAGGAGATGATCATGGACATTGGAACAAGGTCGGTTCAAGTCAAGGGTGAGGATGAGCCACGTGTCACTCCCACGGTTTGAAGGGCCCACACCTCAACTCAATTGCACCCAAATGAAGTATACCCACCTGGAACCGTCATAAGGACCCACATGGCAGTCTACCAGAGAAGAGTGGGGCCGAAAGGCGGCGGAACCAGGTCGGCCGACCTGGCTAGATCGGCCGACTTGGCCCTGCGGCCGTTTTGCTCCCCCCCTTGACCTGTACCTGTAAACCGCCATCAGGAGTCCATCTGAGCCGTGCAACGCTGAAGACGGTGGATCCAAGGGTCGGCCAACCTGGGGACTTCGGCCGACCTGGGCCCACCTCCAAACTGCCACAACCGCCTCTGGCCGGCTCCAACCGCCTATGTGATGCTATAATTACCTGCAAAGGGCGCCGTACTCAAACACACACCAGAAGAAGAGCTCTCCTTTGCTACAAGCTTAGTCTTAGTCTTAGTAGTGATAGTCATAGTATTAGATCTTCTGAAGGGCTTCCGAAGGAGTCTTGGTAAGTTCTAGAGTTTAGTTCTTGTATTCTCTTACTTACTTATAATACTCTGAGCTTAATGGAAATACCTTCATACTTATGTTGTATGCCTTAGTTATACCTTATCCACTTAGTATATACTACTTATGTCTTGCACCTTATTCAAGTGAATGTATGCTATGACATTGGCTCAATGTGCCTCTTGGTTGCTCTATTTATTAACGTGATAGATAGAGTTGTATATCATATTGCAAGCATGGTGTTTGGAATATGGAATACTGTTGAGGGTACCGCTGCCCCATGGATTAAAGAGGTAGGCGGCAGGTGGTGACAGCCCTGTCCGTCCTTTGTAATCCTCCACGTTCGGGAATGGGTATTAGGCCTTTATGATAAGACGTCCTACTGTCGTCCCTTGATGAGGGAACCACTGGATACCTCGATATGTCCTCTTGCATATAATCATTGAATGAGCTTGTATAGGGTATTGTAGTATATCCAAGTCCCATATGTATGAGGCTAATGAACCCTTTGTATTCTACACTAATGTATTGTTACTAACTAAGACTACCATAACGATGAGTAATGAACTTCTGTGTGTCACATTACCCATTCACTTCTATATCATTTACCCCTGTTTAGATTATGGTATATTAATGTTGTTGTAAGTAAATGTATTGGATGACACCTCTCTTTAACTAAACGCTTTCCCTGCGGATAAACAAATAACGATACTCTGGAATACTCCCGGGTGAAATGCTACAACGTACTTCTGTGCGCTTTGTTGGTATTTTTAACGATCACAGATAAATCCGCAAGCGTACGGATACCGATGTAGCTTTCACCCGAGAGAATTCCAGGGTATCGAATCCACAGGGAACGTGTGTGTACTAGTGACGATTTAAGAACGACCAAGGACAAAAGAAGTGATGAATGTGTAGAAGGTAGAGAGGGTTATTTCTAGGTATTCTGGATAATCAAAAGATAGCTCAAGTCATTTACTGTATTACTTGCTTCGGGACGCCCAACCGTCCAAGCCCGGAAAGGGATGAGAAGGGGGCAAGGCAAGCCAGGCAATGGTCCTACTACTCTCTAGTGCTGCTCACGTGGTGGACTACGTAGGCCGTCAGGGCTGTCACCACCTGGGGCTACCACTACAAATCCGTGGCACTAGGCGCACTCCAAGGTATTCAATATAATTAGACATCCATCTGTTCTATTGAATACTATCTTAGCTTTGCAAGTACTAAGATACCTATCACAGCGAGGAGCCCACAAGTAAATAAAGTAAAGCTTGAACTTAAATAAATAATAATCCAGAAATACTAAGAAAATACCCGGATGTATCTCGAACCTGAGCCGCACCCGCCGAGGAACAAGAAGAAGAGAGAAGCCGACATCCCCGGCTTCTCCCGGACTCTCGCCTCACCTCTCATCTATTCTAACACTACATTGGATTTGGAACTTGGAGCTCTTGCTTCACTTCTTGTGTCTTGAATGAGAGGGTGGAGCCCTCTATTTATAGTGGAGGAGGTGCCTTGGGAGAGTGGATATGCTTCAAGGATTCTAGGGAATATTCTTCCTCTAACTTCTCTCCTCCCTCCACCTGTCCTCAAGACCGACTCCACGAGGTCGGTTTGGCCCCCAGACTCGCGCAACAGGGCTTCTGGAAGTCGGTGGATGAAGAACCGGCGAGAACCGTGAAGTCTGGGTCAAAAACCGGAGGAGAACCGGGCCCTTATTGGTCCTGTACGTCGGTAGCGAGGAGAACCAAAGAAAACCGGGGCATCGGACAATAAACCAGCAGCAAAACCGGCGCGGAACTATTCCCGCGGGGACACCTGTCCCTGGCCGCTCCGGCCTCCCGCGCTCGCGTCGCCAGCGCACGCACGCCTCGGCTGGGCCTCCGCCTGGGCCCTGACTGGACCCCGCCTGGGCCCCGTTCTGCGCGTGGGCGCTGGCGCCAGGTGGGCCGGCCCATGGCAGCTAGGCTGCCGGCTTGCGGAGAGCGTCAGGGGCGCTGACGTCATGCTGACGTCAGCGTCCCTTTTAATTCCTCTTTCTTATATTTATAATATCTTTTGCACCCTAGCTCGGAAGTATATGAATATTATATCCATTTCGATCATATCGACGAGCTCTTCGCAATGATACACTCCAATTGGACATTTGAGATAAGTTATGATAATGATATATTTGGATCTATCTCAATCCCTTAGTGTCCTTTTGGGCATTTCCTGCAAGACAAGTAAAAAATACCAACACTCGTGGAATTTATTAGTATTAAAGCCTACCACTATGTTTGGTGTTTATATTTCATATGTTTTTTGCAGGAATTGACGGTCAAAAGTGGCACTTAAGGACCGTCAACAAGCTCCCCCACACTTAGCCTTTACTCGTCCTCGAGTAAAGTTCAAAGACTAAGGTGGAACAACATAACTCTTTGATCTAATGCAAGCATATAAGTTATTCCAAGACATATCTGTACTTGTGAATTTTTGGAGTGTCTATCATGCTATCTTGGATGGTTGAGAAATGGAACGGCCTTGATTCGATTAATCTACACTCTTCTGGTAAGTAACTTGGGTTTTCGATTAATTTTCAAAAACAAAACCTTACCTAGCTCCTCGGATGATTCTCTCAGATCGCTCAATGTGTATGATTTCTCACCAAGGCAATAATTTGCCACCTTTCACCCTACTTCTAAAAAGGCTTATGTGGAGCTCAAGGTAGGGGTAAGGATAAAGCACACTTGTATCACATATATTGCAAAATCAAAAAGCGAATCCAAGAAGAAAACTATTCACACAATATGATCAAGATGTGCATGTGTGTGGGAAAATGGAAAGTGTATGAGAACTCCTTTTTGCATGATCTCTCTCCTTTGAATTTATTTTGAGAGCATGGCTAACTATTTTTTTCTCTCTTTTCTCCCCCTTTTTTTTTCATGCTCAATGCTTTTATGAACATTTTCATGCTCAATGCTTTTATGAACATGTATTTTTTTCTTCTCTTTTTTTCTTGGACCTTCATGTATCCAAAATATTTTTTTCTATTGCCCATGTCTCTTTTGCAAAGGATATTTGTAGAGAGATTCATAAAACATATGGAGCATTTATTTGGTGGGTGAATGGATATTGCTAACTTTCAGTGTAGAAGTTTAGCATGTGTATGTGGAGTGTGCGTGATCTTGATCAAGAAAGCATGAATAGCATCTTACAAGGGTCACAACAATTTGACAAAGCTCAATGTAATAACAAGCAGCATATGTATAAGGTTTTCAATATGAGCAACATATGGCTTTGGTAGGAATAAGTCATCACTTGAGGAGCTTTGTAAGGCCACTGATTTTAATTTTTGCAAGAAAACACCCCATGTACTTTGTACAGAAAGAGCAAGATTTCTCTTATCATACCATATCTTATTCGTCAACCATTTAGATAGCATGCATTCCTAAAGATATATGTTCACAAGCAACAGGTATTTGTGCAAGGAATAAAGAATATGCAAGCCAATCAAGGATGAGCATAGAGATCATAGGAGCATCAAGTTTTATTTGAGTTTAATTTTAATGATCATCTCAAGATTATGTTAAACTCATGAATGGGAGAGAGTAAGGGATTGGCGTGCAAACCATCGCATTAGACAAAATGGGAGACGTGGCATGCCAGAAGACCTTCAGTTCATGAAGAGTCCGTTTGAGCCCTTCTGGTGCCCGATCGTCGTGATCTTTTTATGTCGGTCCATGCGATGTTGTGAGGCGTAGTCGCGGGTGGTCTCGAATGTGTGAACGTGAAGAAACCTGAGAGACCCCCACACTTGATCTTGTACCTGCATTTATTCAAAACAAGGTGGAAACAAAACAACGGCTCTACTGGCCTTACAAACCAGGGAGCCTGATCTTTATTCAAATTCAAATGTTTTGGTGTTTTTTTTAAGTTATACAAATTTTTATGGATTTTTTTTCATGGCAAACAAAACTTTAGCAGGGGGATTTAAGTAGAAAATATGCACAAGGTGTTTTTGATACTTCCCTAGCGATATTCCCCCAATATTTGATCTTGAAAATGAATGCAAGATTTGAGATTAAAGGTGCCAAAAGATTTCTCCAGTGTTCATCTTGCTTCATCGTGCAAATTTCTTCCATGTGACTAAAGGGTTCAGATGTTTGAGTTATGCTCGCCGCCCTTTAGTCATTACTTCATCCCTGCAAAAAGTTAGTGGACAACATACCCAAAGGATCTTTTGAATAGATATTATTATTGCCATAGGGTTAGTTGTTCACATCCACACTTAAACACAGATTGGTCTTTAACACATTAAGCGTAGATCCTGTTTACCATTTTTTTTATTTTCAAATGTTCTCCTTTTTTTTTTACAAATTTTATTTTCACCATTTTCTTTTAAGCACAACTCAAACAAGGCTGAACTGCATCAACATGAACACAAGGGGGTTTTGCAATGTACTCACAGTGGACCTTCGAAAGGTGATGTACCTCCTTGTATGTTGTGCAACATTATTGCAGTGCATCCAATGCCTTGGTTCATCTCCAATTTGAATCAAGCTTGATGACTTACCCGTTCGAATTTGACATCTTTCCTGCAAGGGTTAATCCATACATACATCCAATATCTATACATGCATTTACTCAAAGGTTCATTAATCAAACTTGACACCATGCCTCATTTGATTAAAGAAGACCATTTTAACCGAAGCACCATGCTTAATTTAAAAGTGGTCTATGAATGTATTCCGGAGACATTCAAACTAGAGCATATGAGGATAGATAAAGGAAGCATGAGAACATGATTAATCTATATTCAAATGGAGATGAACATGAGTATATAAATGGTGAACTTCGGGTTACCTCCCGGAAGGACTTTGTTTTATGTCAAAAGCAAGACATTCCACTTACCTTAGCATACTCACCGCTGGCATTAGATGTTGAGTTGAAAATTTCCATCATGGCAGCTCCTTGGATCTTGATGATGTCATTAATGGTGACATGGTTACGTGTGGACAACATGTGCTCGCTAAATGTTGGGAATGCTCCCAACAAGTAGTTGACACAAATGCAAAACACGAGCATGCAACAAACACCCTTTTTCATGAAAGCGCGCACAAGAACCAAGGATGCAAGGCAAGATAGAGCTAGGAGCCATATGGGGACTACCGAGGTGCAACACCACAATGACAAGTACCCTCGAATGTCTCAATCCCACTGAGACTCGATAGCCTTTTTTTTAAATGCAATCATGGTTGGAAAATAAACATGCCAACTAATTTAAAATGCATGAATGAAAGAAATATGCTGGGTGATTGAAAAAATCCAAATGAGGGAAATTCAAAACATGATATGCAATTTGTAAGAAACTCGAGGCCTGGCGTTTCTCAAGCGCGACTGATCAACCCTTATCTCTAAATGACGTGGTGGGAGCCAAATCCCTTTAACCCTATTCGACCGGTCTACCAACCACGTGCTGGCAATTAACCGACCCTATAGGGGCTGCATGAGTTGGACTAGGAACCCGAATAGACAGGTGAAGAAAGATTTCGTCACCCACCTAGACTAGGCATAGCGCCCGAATACAGTTCAAAGCCGAGGAGCCACCCATTCAAAAAGAAGGCACAAGAGTTTGCTTGCAAATGATGCTCAACATGAATGATTCAAAACAAATATGATGTGCAACATGAATGCATGCAAATGCAAGGGATAACGCCTGGTTACCTCCAGGCAGGCATTTGGAATTTTTTTTTAATTTTTTTTATAGCAAGAAAGGATACATGAACTAGCATCACCTATAAACTAAAGATAAAATTTGGCATTAATGGAACTTGTCATGAGATACGTACAAACCTCCCCCACACTTGGATTTGTGTCACTGGACAACAAATTCAAGTGTGTGTCGGCCTCCTTCGAGTTTTGTTCCATCACCCAAAATTTACCAAGGTGTTACAAATGATGCAGCTCTCATGTTCTTAAGCATAGTATACCCGCCGTTCTTTTCAGTTTCAACCTGTAATGGTTAGCGACCAAAAATACCCGAGGGACAACTCAACCGAAGAACATGCTCTTGCAATTTTTTTTCATGTGAATGATGGATGGGTAGTGATGAAAATGAATGGTAAAAATAAATTAAACGATGTGATGGTATGGATGGGGATACATGGGCGAACTCGGTTCGACACTAGGACAGCAACCGTTCCCCGGCAACGGCGCCAGAAAGCATGTTGGTATTTTTAACGATCACAGATAAATCCGCAAGCGTACGGATACCGATGTAGCTTTCACCCGAGAGAATTCCAGGGTATCGAATCCACAGGGAACGTGTGTGTACTAGTGACGATTTAAGAACGACCAAGGACAAAATAAGTGATGAATGTGTAGAAGGTAGAGAGGGTTATTTCTAGGTATTCTGGATAATCAAAAGATAGCTCAAGTCATTTACTGTATTACTTGCTTCGGGACGCCCAACCGTCCAAGCCCGGAAAGGGATGAGAAGGGGGCAAGGCAAGCCAGGCAATGGTCCTACTACTCTCTAGTGCTGCTCACGTGGTGGACTACGTAGGCCGTCAGGGCTGTCACCACCTGGGGCTACCACTACAAATCCGTGGCACTAGGCGCACTCCAAGGTATTCAATATAATTAGACATCCATCTGTTCTATTGAATACTATCTTAGCTTTGCAAGTACTAAGATACCTATCACAGCGAGGAGCCCACAAGTAAATAAAGTAAAGCTTGAACTTAAATAAATAATAATCTAGAAATACTAAGAAAATACCCGGATGTAACTCAAACCTGAGCCGCACCCGCCGAGGAACAAGAAGAAGAGAGAAGCCGACATCCCCGGCTTCTCCCGGACTCTCGCCTCACCTCTCATCTATTCTAACACTACATTGGATTTGGAACTTGGAGCTCTTGCTTCACTTCTTGTGTCTTGAATGAGAGGGTGGAGCCCTCTATTTATAGTGGAGGAGGTGCCTTGGGAGAGTGGATATGCTTCAAGGATTCTAGGGAATATTCTTCCTCTAACTTCTCTCCTCCTTCCACCTGTCCTCAAGACCGACTCCACGAGGTCGATTTGGCCCCCAGACTCGCGCAACAGGGCTTCTGGAAGTCGGTGGATGAAGAACCGGCGAGAACCGTGAAGTCTGGGTCAAAAACCGGAGGAGAACCGGGCCCTTATTGGTCCTGTACGTCGGTAGCGAGGAGAACCAAAGAAAACCGGGGCATCGGACAATAAACCAGCAGCAAAACCGGCGCGGAACTATTCCCGCGGGGACACCTGTCCCTGGCCGCTCCGGCCTCCCGCGCTCGCGTCGCCAGGCACGCACGCCTCGGCTGGGCCTCCGCCTGGGCCCTGACTGGACCTCGCCTGGGCCCCGTTCTGCGCGTGGGCACTGGCGCCAGGGCAGCTAGGCTGCCGGCTTGCGGAGAGCGTCAGGGGCGCTGACGTCATGCTGACGTCAGCGTCCCTTTTAATTCCTCTTTCTTATATTTATAATATCTTTTGCACCCTAGCTCGGAAGTATATGAATATTATATCCATTTCGATCATATCGACGAGCTCTTCGCAATGATACACTCCAATTGGACATTTGAGATAAGTTATGATAATGATATATTTGGATCTATCTCAATCCCTTAGTGTCCTTTTGGGCATTTCCTGCAAGACAAGTAAAAAATACCAACACTCGTGGAATTTATTAGTATTAAACCCTACCACTATGTTTGGTGTTTATATTTCATATGTTTTGCAGGAATTGACGGTCAAAAGTGGCACTTAAGGACCGTCAACACGCTTGCAGAATATCTGTAACATCTAGATTTACGATGAAGTATCTCTAGTACCATCACTACTCTAAGTGGTGATGCTAAGAAATACCAACAAGCATTTCTGGCGCCGTTGCTGGGGAAAGCAATGGTTAAAGAGGTTTGATCATCCATGCATTTAATGCAACATGATTAATTGCCAGTAATCTAGCAGGTTTATCCTTTTGCTCTGTTTCTCTGTGATATGAAACAGGGTAGTGCATGACTGGTTTCCAATTACCATCCAACTACGTCGCGAATCCGAATACCATAGGAAGGAGGGTACGTTCTCGTGTCGTAATCCCTCAGGTGTTCTTGTCATCAGAGAATCCTCCAACCAAGGAGAACAACCCGTTCCCGTAGCACTCCAACCGAAAGAAGCCATGGCCGACAGGACCATCCGTGACTACTCCGCCCCGTCTGCTGCCCAGATCCCTGTGGGTCCGGAGGTGGAAATGGGGGATCATGCTTTTGAGCTGAAGGCCCCGCTAATCAACATGGTGCAGGCTAGCCCCTTCTGTCGGAAAGCCAATGAGGACGCCAGTGCTCACCTGCAGCATCTCCTGGAGGTGTGCAGCACCATCAACATCTGAGGAGTGGATCAAGAGGCCATCAGGCTCTGCCTGTTTCTGTTCTCACTGTTGGGAAGAGCCAAACAATGGTTCTATTCTAACCGTGATGCGATGAACACGTGGACCAAGTGCTCCAACGCCTTCTTGGTGAAGTTCTTCCCCATTGGGAAAACCAATGCCCTTCAGGGAAGAATTTTCAGCTTCCAGCAAGAGTCCGGGGAGACAGTTTCAAAAGCGTGGGATCGCTTCCAGGACTACATTCTGGCATGCCCCCACCATGGTATGCAAGAGTGGCTCCTGCTCCAGAACTTCTATCATGGGCTGTCCTAGATAGCCCGTGAACACATGAACGCTGCTGCTGGAGGGGCATTCCTCTCCTTGACCGTGGCTGCCGCTAAGCTGCTCATAGAAAAGATGGTGTCAAACCAATCTTGGAATGACGACCGTCTTCAAGGGCACAAACGCGGTATGCACACCGTGAAGGAAGTGGACATGCTGGCCGCCAAGATGGACCTCATCATGAAGCGCCTTGATGACCGCACCAAGGATGGGGCCGCCGACAACGAAGGGCCACTGGACTCACACATGACGTGTGAAGTCTGTGAAGAAACTGGCCACTCGGGGAACAACTGCCCCGAGACACAAGAGGAGGTACAGTTCGTTAACGGCAACAATGGGTACCGGCCTTAAGGGAACTGGAACCAGCAACGCCCATTCTACCAGGGAGGTAAAATAATAACTCTTTCTCTAACCAACCTTCCCTTAAAGATCTTGTCCTTGGTCAGGCCAAGATTAATGAATCTATCTCTAAGAGGCTTGCTGCTAACGATAAGGCTCTGGAGGGCATAAATTCTAAAATAGAAAGTTTGTCCTCCACCTTCCAGAGCCAGCTGAGCTTTAACAAAATGCTAGAAACCCAGTTAGCTCAGCTTGCCGCCGCTGTTCCTTCTGGTGATAAGGGGAGAATTCCCGGGCAGTCGGATTCCTCCTTTGAAAATGTAACGGCTGTGTCCATGAGGAGCGGTAGGGCTACTCGGGATCCAGTCCCAACTAACCATGCAAGAAGGCAGCAGCACCAAGGAAGGAGATCCCAGAAGGAAGGGAAGAGCCTGAAGCCGAGCTAGCACCAGCTAGACGAACTGCGCCACATGAGTTCTACGACAGCAACGTCTTGCCATTCCCTCAACGCCAAAAGAAACCGTCGGCGGACGAGCAATTTGACAGGTTCGTAGAGGTTATACAAAAGTTAAATATACATGTGCCATTGCTGGATGCTATGCAGGTACCGACCTACGTGAAGTACTTAAAGGACATACTCAACAA
Organism: Alloteropsis semialata; assembly: GCA_004135705.1. Classification (NCBI taxonomy): domain Eukaryota; kingdom Viridiplantae; phylum Streptophyta; class Magnoliopsida; order Poales; family Poaceae; genus Alloteropsis; species Alloteropsis semialata. Next base: position 48,253,169 of record CM014274.1, on the reverse strand, counting down.
CAAACGTCCACTCCCAAGTACCGAGGTCATAAAGTTGACTGAGGAGTGCAGTGCAGCCATCCTGAGCAAGGTCCCAAAAAACAAGAAGGACCCAGGGTGTCCCACCATCACTTGTACAATCAGGACACAACATTTTGAGCACGCACTCTGTGATCTGGGGGCAAGTGTCAGCGTCATACCAAAGATAGTATTTGACCGCCTTAATTATACTTCCCATGAGACTGCAGCTGGCCGACTCCACGGTCCGCTACCCGGAGGGGATAGCCGAGGACATTCCGGTACGTATCCGGGATTGCTTCGTCCCTGTCGACTTCGTGGTGCTGGACATGGACGTGGGCAACGACTCGTCGCTCATCCTAGGGCGACCCTTCTTGAGCACAGCAGATGCACACATTAATGTGGGTGCTGGAGAGATCCAGCTCCACATTAATGGTAAGAAGGAGAAGTTTGAGTTCAGGCCAAAGGTGGAGCAGTGCTCCATGATCAAGATCAAGTATGGGAGGAATAGTCAAAATGTGAAGGAAGTAGAGGTTACACCTCCAGAGAAGGACAGCTTGATAAAGTTTATGGAGAAATTCTGGAAGAAGGAATTCCCCATCCGGTATTATGCAAAGAACAACAAGAAGCCTATATAAGGTGCGAAAGCACAGGCGAAGAAAACACCAGAACAAGCTGTCGACCGCCAGAAAAAGGTAAAACAGGTATGGCGGGTTAAATCATCTGTATCCTCATCTCCAGGGTCAGATGCTGCTTCATCAAGCTGAAATCCTACATCGGAGACGTCTTCGCTCGACGACGTAAAACACGAGTCCTGCACCGACAGGTTCATCAGTGTCAACAAACTAGCTTGGGAGAGGACCCCCAACTCAGGTAAGTTCAGGTAAGCATTATTGAATAAAATTTTCTTTCAAATAAAGTTAGTAAATGAGAGCTATCCAGGCCAGTCCCTTAATGTTTTGAGTCTATGCTTAAATCGTTATTTTGGACATGATGAATAGTTGCTCTTATTTCTCTCTTGTACCTATGTTTCAACCTGCTATTCTCCTAAGCTTTGGGTTTGCTGGTTGAGCATGATCTTTTCTGTTATCTGGTCTATATGTGGGTAGCATATGCAAGCTCTAGTCTAGGTTGTTGTTGGCTATGATATGATAAGACTTGAGTTACCTTAAGATCTTACTAAGCTAGACTTGATAACCGGAGTTTCTCTTTTAAAAATAAAATAAAGAGTTCCTTATGGTGATTAAATTCCCTACCAGAGCCCATATTGTTTTAAACCCCTACACGAGCTACTTGCTTTTGCATTGAGTTTTGTCAAGGTCATTGTGATTTTTAGAGATTTACTTCATGCTTTTAAAGCCAAGATCACGCACACGCCACCTAATACATGTTACACTTCTACTCTGGAAGTGAGCACGACACCTATCCATCCACCAAATAAAAGCTCTACATAAAGTATGGTACTCTTCCCCAACTTTATTGCAAAAAGAGACATGGGCTGATGAAAAAAAATTTGGACACATGAAGGTCCAAGTATGTAAAAAAAAGAGCACATGAAGGCTCTTGGTTCAAATAATATAGCCATGTCTCTAAAAGCAACCTCTACTAGGGAAGAGGAACATGTAAAAAGGAGCTATCATTTACCATGCCACCTATACATGTGCACATCTTGGTTTGAGAGTATGACTTATTTCTCTTTGAATCCTGGTTTTGACTTTACAATATGTGCACTACAAGTATGCTATACAGCTCTCCTAGTACAAACTCCACTCCAATGAGTGACATGAGAGTTGAGAGAGGAACTTGGTAAGGAAATACACCTTGAGTGACTTGAGAGTGCCACCTAAGGAACTCTGCCTTTTTCAAAAAAATATTCCAAAACCTCCGGTTTGATTGTCAAGCAAGGTAGAAGGCAAGGTGCTTGGTCTAAGTCATTCTGGCCACCAACCGCCCAAGACAAGGAGAAGCTACAAGCCCCATAAAGGCCAAGGTAATAAGAAAAGTTTATTTTACTAGCTTATTCAATTCTTGGTAGAATATCTTGCTGAACCACTGGTACTTTTGAGGAGTAATGAGGAAGCAACTCCTGATCCACTGAGCCTAAAAGTTCTGGTCTTCGCTCGGGACGAGCAAAAGGCTAAGCTTGGGGGAGTTGTTAACGGACCTTATAACGAAAGTCCGACCGTCAATAGGCTCAGAAAACCAACAAAGATCAAGGCATAACTTAGATATTTGTATTCAAATAATATTGTACCATGTATATCTAGAATATATTTGAGTACAGGGACTACGGTGCAAAAGATGGACGAAACTGGGCACAGACCCAGGTCGGCCGACCTGGCTAGGTCGGGCGACCAGGCCTGGACCCCAATCGAGCCCATCCTCCACATAGGTCAAGAAGCACACTAGGAGATGATCATGGATGTTGGAACATGGTCGGTTCAAGTCAAGGGTGAGGATGAGCCACGTGTCACTCCCACGGATTGAAGGGCCCACACCTCAACTCAATTGCACCCAAACGAAGTATACCCACCTGGAACCGTCATAAGGACCCACATGGCAGTCTACCAGAGAGAGTGGGGCCAAAAGGCGGTGGAACCAAGTCGGCCGACCTGGCTAGGTCGGCCGACTTGGCCCTACGGCCGTTTCGCTCCCCCCTTGACTTGTACCTGTAAACCGCCATCAGGAGTCCATCTGAGCCGTGCAACGCTGAAGACGGTGGATCCAAGGGTCGGCCAACCTGGGGACTTCGGCCGACCTGGGCCCACCTCCAAACTGCCACAACCACCTCTGGCCGGCTCCAACCTCCTATGTGATGCTATAAATACCTGCAAAGGGCCCTATACTCAAACACACACCAGAAGAAGAGCTCTCTTTTGCTAAGCTTAGTCTCAGTCTTAGTAGTGATAGTCATTGTAACAGTCCAAAATTTTAAAAGTGTTATCAAGCTTAATCCTTGTCATGACCACATCATAACCACATGCCCTGATAAATTTTTAGGTACAAAAATAAGCATGAAATAACACATTTTCTATTTGTGCTTTCTGTGTGGTTTAATTGCAATTAATCTCAAATAAATGCAATTAGAGTAAATAAATTATTCCATTGGGGTATTTAGTAGAAAAACGTGTCAAGGATGTCAAACAACTCAAATTGGAATGTTAAACACTTTTACTTAAGTAAATTATTCCATAATTGCATTGCAAGGTTGAAACGCTTCAAAATTTTCTAAGTATTGAAAGCTGAAATCTTGCCCAAAGTACCTATATTTGACCACACTATAAAATTAGTAAAACAAAATGAATATCTGGTCATAATAGCAAATTGGAAACTTCAGATTATCTACTTTCCAATGGTATATTGCTCACTTGCTAATTTTGGGTCTAACTTGTTCAAAATCATGGTCAATTTCTTGTCAAACTGCAATTCAATGGAAAAATTCAGAAAATTCAGAAAAATTCTTATTTTTCCCAAACTTTGCTCAGCTATATCTCTTAATCTGTTGAGAATTAGAAGGTGTCCATATAATGAAAGTTGAAGCTGGTAGTCCCCTGCACAACCTTGTCAATTTGAGCTCGGCCAAAATCTCCACAGTTTTGGAGATAATTGCTATAGAATGTCAGCCAATTTTCACGTTTCAAATCTTTAAACTGAAGCTCTTCTCCTTCCTCCATTCATGGCCGACAGGAGCAGCGCCCAAACTCCATGTGCGCTTCGATTCCTGAGCTCCGCTAGCAACCAAGCCAATGCCATGGCTCCCCTCTCCCTCCTCCCCACGACGCCCCAACCCTCGGCTTGTCTTCTCTCCCACGCCACATCCACCTCCATGGCCACCAATGGAAGAGCAGAGCGGCCACCACCAGAACCAGGCCCTGCCCACCGTCCTTCCTGCCCAACGAGCGTCGAGCGCCACCGCCCAGGCTGCCCAATCGCGCCGCGCGCCCGTCCCCGGCTTTCCCCTATAAAAACCTGGGCCGGCGCTCACCAATTTCACTCATCCCTCTCCATTCTTCCCCACCGAGCAAAGGGCGTTCCGACCCAAATTCTGGGCTGTCCACCACATACCCCTCCAATTCATCGCAGCCATGGCACCCTCACGACCTCGGTTCCGTCCCTGAACCACTCCCAGCTCGAGCCCCATCTTCCCCCACTGGGAATCGTAGATTTTCAGGCCACCATTGCTTCTAAACAAACCGAGCTCGAGCTGCACGTGGAACTCCACCCTACGGCCATTCTCCGCCCTAGCTGACCCCCAAAACGGAATCATGGTGAGTCACTGATGCTCCCGCACCTTTCGCCTCCTTTTTCCACTGAGCAGGACCCTTGCTGCTCATCGCCGGCCTGCTGCACGGCCGAACTGAGCAACAGCAAGGTCCGTTCTGTTCCAAGGTAGAAGAAGGACCCACTTGCGAGTCATCAGTACTATAGGGGGTGTTCCATAAAAGTCCAGGGACCTATAAGTAAATCTGCGAAATGTTTTTCCTTTTCCTTTGTTTAAATCGGCTGAAAACGGTTTAATGCATATAAAATCGTAGAAAAATGCTAAAAATATGAAACCACTTTTGTTAGCTTCCTTATAAACAGATCTACACAGTGGTAGGTCATGAACTCATGGAGTCTTGGCCTATGAATTTATTTTATTTTATGTAAGAAAAACACTAAAGGAACTAAAGAAATGCATAATAATCATTCTGTGTATGTGAAAATTATGAAACCACATGGAATAGCTTTGTTTTGATCAGTAGAGCTTTGTGGGATTGTTGTTCAACATATCTTATATATGTTTTCCTATAGTTTGTATGAACACATGGTTAAAAGGAAAGAAAAATCCATTAATACTTATACTGCACTAAAAATGCTGGAATGTTTACCATGGTGTGTTCTGTGACATGTAAATGCTCTGTCAAAATCTCAGATACATAAAGCATGTGTAGATTTAATTATGATTTAATCGTATTACTAGCTGTTTTATAGTAAATAAATCCTTAAATATTCTTTACACCTTAGAAAAATCCGAAACATTCACAGTAGCTCCCTCTATTATAAACCTAAGTACAGTAAAAATATCAGCTTCTTTGGATGCTTGTAGATTTAATTAAATTTTTCCAACAGTAGCTACTAATGGCTGTCCAAATAAATATAAAATAGTGAATTAAAGTATGGCAAACACCCTGGAAAACATGTTTAATTGTTTATACTTCAGAAACATGCTTGCTGTAATCTTTATTCATGCAAATATGTTTCCTATGCTTTATTCGCTAAACTATGCAAGAAAAAGGCTTAGAAATAATTAAATAAGTGATATCGATGAACACTTAATTCTAATATAAATATACTCAGTTAATTTCTGCCACATGTATAATTGAGTTGCTGCAATTTAAGACTAATGAGTATGCTGGTGAAAACACTATGAATCTTATGCATGTGCATACGTGTAGATTTCGCGCTAGCTGACGGAACCTACAAGCTGGTGGCCCGGTCCGAGAGTGAGCAGCTTGAAGCCCACGCTACTCCGACTCCCCTAGACCAGGACCAAGTGCCGGGTAGTGCCCCACGCTGTGACGAAGGCAAGCACCGGAGCATATGACCCTTATGTTTTGAAATGTCATTACTTTTTCTATGTTTATCTTGCTTGCGCATTTAAGTTTCAGGAGTTGTTTGAAACCTTAGGTGCATGATCCATAGGTACCTAAGTTCTTACTAGTAATACAAGGTCGTTAGCTTGCTATGCTAAAATAGGACTCGGTAGAAGTCGAGTGACTTCTTGTCACTCGCGAGATATAGGTTTCCCCCTTATGTTGGAATCATGAGGAATTTGGTGGATGGGTTTTTATGCGATAACCCGTGGTGGTTGATCGTCCCGTCCACCTACTGAATTTGGTTAAGGATAAATGTGTGGCGATGTTGGTCAAGCTTTTGAAAGTACTAGTCGTATGCCGTGAAATAATGGAAAGCGGTAAACCGATGTACCAACTGGAACTGACGTTTGACTTTTCCCCACTCCTTTGGGCGAGGGCGAAGATGGCGGGTGTAGTAGTGGTCGCAGGCCAGCTCTGCCTGGGGCATCTGGGGTTATGGGGCTTTGCACCCGATTGGAGTGGGCTCTGCGCAAATGGCAGGAAAAGGCGGGAAAGGTTGTTGCGTGAGGACCGGGGTGTCGCTCACGTGACGTACGATTAAGTTGTCCCATGCATGGTGTAAAATCGACTTAAGTTGTCCGTCCTTCGCGGTTACATGAAGCTGCTTGGTCTCTTTTCACAATGTATTAAACAAGAGGAATTATGGAGATGAATAATGAATATGGTTGAACTATGATATTAATTGCTTGTCACCACCATGATTGATTTAGTCAGGTGCAAACCTAGTTAATGGTTAGGACCACAATAAATGGATGCTAAAACTTGAAAACAAGGACCAACTCTTAGTCGCTATTGGCAAAACAATCCCCTCAGCCAAAAAGCCTTGCATGTCTAGGAGTCGAAATGTTCTTATTTTAGTTGGGTAAGTCTTGCGGAGTATTAGTATACTCAGCCTTGTTTGTGGCTCAACTTTTAGATGATGATGATGCCTACAACTCTGTTGATGCTTTGACTTGGCCGTGTACCCTGCCTCCCGGTTGGACCGTGGAGCTAGAGTCGTTCTCCCCGGGAAGGGAGAACGAGGAGTGATGTCATGTACGGGCTTCATCATGGCACCACTAGTATCGTCGTCTAGAGTTATCGTTTTATTTCCGCTGTGCAATGAACTCTGGTCTGTAATAATGAAGTACTAAAACTCATTTTATGTTATCCATGTGAACTATTGTGATGTAATAAATGGTGACTTGTATCATCTGTGCTCACCGTCGAGTGAGTCTCGCTGCTATCGGGTTTCTCGATCAATGATTACTGGTAGTTTAATCGCGACGTTACGAGACAGGCTAGCACGATTAACACGGTTGAAGTGTTTGAGGACCTAAAGGATTGGTCTCATGTGCTTGAACCGGATTAATTGGGGTAGGCCTGCTACAGTCATAGTATTAGATCTTCTGAAGGGCTTCCGAAGGAGTCTTGGTAAGTTCTAGAGTTCAGTTCTTGTATTCTCTTACTTACTTGTAATACTCTAAGCTTAATGGAAATACCTTCATACTTATGTTGTATGCCTCAGTTATACCTTATCCACTTAGTATATACTACTTATGTCTTGCACCTTATTCAAGTGAATGTATGCTATGACATTGGCTCAATGTGCCTTTTGGTTGCTTTATTTATTAACATGATAGATAGAGTTGTATCTCATATTGCAAGCATGGTGTTTGGAATATGGAATACTATTGAGGGTACTGCTGCCCCATGGATTAGAAGAGGTAGGCGGCAGGTGGTGACAGCTCTGTCCGTCCTTTGTAATCCTCCACGTTCGGGAGTGGGTATTAGGCCTTTATGATAAGACATCCTACTGTCGTCCCTTGATGAGGGAACCACTGGATACCTCGAATATCCTCTTGCATATAATCATTGAATGAGCTTGTATAGGGTATTGTAGTATATCCAAGTCCCATATGTATGATGCTAATGAACCCTTTGTATTCTATACTAATGTATTGTTACTAACTAAGACTACCATAATGATGAGCAATGAACTTCTGTGTCACATTACCCATTCACTTCTATATCATTTACCCCTATTTAGATTATGGTATATTAATGTTGTTGTAAGTAAATGTATTGGATGACACCTCTCTTTAACTAAACGCTTTTCCTGCGGATAAACAAATAACGATACTCTGGAATACTTCCAGGTGAAATGCTACAACATACTTCTGTGCGCTTGCAGAATATCTGTAACATCTAGATTTACGATGAAGTATCTCTAGTACTATCACTACTCTAAGTGGTGATGCTAGGAAATACCAACACATACCATGGCTGGCAACTCTTGCACCCACTTGCTGCCGTACTTTTTGAGCGGTTCATAGAGCCTTGGCTTGAGTCCTTGGAGTATGAGGCCGTTACCTCTCTCAACTTGTCCATTGGCGCGTGGGTGCGCCACCGACGCATAGCGGACTTCGATTCCCAGGCTGTCGCAAAAGTCAAAGAACTCGCTCCCTATAAATTCAGAGCCAAGATCAGTGATAATGTGATTGAGGACACCGAAACGATGAGCAATGTCTTGGATGAACTCGGCCGCCTTTGATGCTGTAGCATTGACTAGCGGCTTGACTTCAATCCATTTGGTGAACTTGTCGATCGCCACGTAGAGGTATTTGAATCCCCATGGCGCAGTCTTAAGTAGTCCAACCATATCAAGCCCCCAGCACGCAAAAGGCCAAGAGGGTGTTATGGTGTTTAGGACGGTTGCGGGGACGTGAGCTTGCCGGGCAAAGAATTGGTAGCCTTGGCAAGTCTTCATGATTTCTTCTGCATCTGCCACTGCGGATGGCCAATAGTATCCAGACCAGAAAGCCTTGTCGACGATCGTGCGGTGAGCGGCATGATTGCTACAGATTCCAGCATGGATCTCTTCAAGGATCCCCCATCCAACTTCTGGAGGGACGCACTTCATCAAGACTCTAGATGATGTGCCACGTCGAAAGAGGGTGGAGCCAACCACTACGTAATGCTTGCTTCGCCTGATGACTTGCTCGGCTTCCACCTTATCTTCGGGCTCTTTCTGATGTAGGATGTACTCGATGAAGGGCTTTGTCCACTCGGGTATAATCACCATGACTTGCTGATGAGGGGGTGTTGTATTCAGTTGTACTTCCTGCTCTCTGATGGATGGTTGTAGTAGCTCTTGGACGAAAATGCCACCCGGTACTTGTGCTCGGTGGGAACCAAGCTTGGAAAGTGCATCAGCGGCCATGTTGTTGTCCCTAAGGACGTGATGAAATTTGAGTCCATGGAAGTGCTTCTCGAGTTTGCAGACCTCCATGCAGTATGCGTTCATGTTCTCCTTGGTGCAATCCCAATCTTTGTTGACCTGATTGATGACCACCGAGGAGTCGCTGTAGACCACCATATGCTTGATGCCAAGGGAAGTAGCCAGGTGTAGCCTGTGCAGCAGAGCTTCGTACTCGGCTTCATTGTTGGTGGCTTTCCAGAGGATCTGGAGCACGTACTTGACTTGATCGCCTTTTGGGGATACGAATAGCACTCCTGTGCCGGCTCCTTCAAGCTTTATTGATCCGTCGAAGTACATGATCCAGTGCTCGAGGTGTTCTTCTGGTACCGCTTGTTGTATCTCTGTCCATTCACCAACGAAATCCACCATGGCTTGCGACTTGGTTGCTGCCCTTGGGACGAAGTCGATGATGTGAGAGCCCAGCTCAACCGCCCATTTGGAGATTTGCCCTGTCGCATCTCGGTTGTGGAGGATGTCGCCGATTGGGAAGGAGGTGACTACAACAACCCGGTAAGCGTCGAAGATCAAGATAGCGTATAATAGCTTCTCGACTTGGGGGTAGTGAACTTTTGATTCTGTAAGTACCTCGCTGATGAAATAGACTGGCCGTTGTACTTTGAATACATGGCCGGGTTCCTCCCGCTCAACTACAATGGCAGTGCTCACCACGTGGGTTGTGGCTGCAATGTAGTCGAGCAGTGGTTCCTGATCAGCTAGCGTAATAAGGACTGGTGGTGTCTGGAGGAATTTCTTGAGGTCTTCAAATGCCGCATCAGCTTCTACAGTTCATACGAACTTGTCTTGCTTCTTGAGGAGCTTGAAGAAAGGCAATCCTCTGTCACCTAGTCTTGAGATGAATCGATTAAGGGCCGCCACGCATCCGGTCAGCTTCTGGACATCCTTGAGGGATTTAGGAGGCGCTATGGATGTGATGGCGGTGATCTTCTCGGGATTGACCTTAATTCCACGATGGCTGACTATGAAGCCCAGCAATTTACCTACGGGCACGCCGAACACACACTTTGTTGGATTGAGTTTCCATTGGAATTCCCTGAGATGTGCAAAGGTTTTGGACAAGTCGTCAATAAGGCTGTCCGGGTTCTTTGTCTTCACGACGACGTCATCAACGTAGGCTTCAACATTGCGGCCAATCTGAGCCTTCAAACAACTCTAAATCACACGCTGGTATGTTGCCCCTGCGTTCTTGAGTCCAAAGGACATTGTTGTGTAGCAGTAGGCGCCAAACGGAGTGACGAACGCCTTCTTGATCTGATCATCTTCATGCAGGCTTATCTGATGATAGCCCGAGTAGCAGTCGAGGAAACAGAGCAGAGAACAGCCGGCTGTGGAATCCACCACTTGGTCAATGCGTGGTAGCCCGAAAGGATCCTTTGGGCAGTGCTTGTTCAAGTTGGTGTAGTCCACACACATTCTCCACTCGTTGTTGTTCTTCTTTTGCACCAGGACAGGGTTAGCGAGCTAGTCGGGGTGAAACACTACCTTAATGAACCCGGCTGCTAGTAATTTCGCCAGCTCCAATCGGATGGCTTCTTTCTTGTCCTGGGCGAAACATTGTAGGCGTTGTTTCTTGGGTTTGGTAGCTGGATCAACATTGAGTTTGTGCTCAGCCAACTCCCTTGGGACTCCCGGCATGTCAGATGGCTTCCATGCAAAGATGTCGCGGTTGTCCCGTAAGAAGCTGGTGAGCGCGCTTTCCTATTTGGTAGGCAGGTCAACGCCGATCAGCGCCGTCTTGGAGGGGCCGCCCGTCCCTAGGTCAATTGCCTTGATTGGTACTTCCTGGGAGGGCTTCATTGTTGACACGGCTGGCTTTTTCGTTGGGATGTCCAACTCAGCCTCGCCGAGTTGTTTCGCCATTGCTGCTACAATTGCTATCTGGCTTGATTGCTGCATGCTTGCAGCAATCGTCACTGCCTCAGTGTCACAATCGTAGGAGGTCTTCAGGTCGCCCTTTAGGGATAGAATCCCTTTTGGGCCTGGCATCTTCAGGACGAGGTAGATGTAGTGTGGAATCGCCATGAATTTCGCCAGAGCAGGTCTTCCCAGTATCGCGTGGTATGAAGATTTGAAATCGGCAACCTCGAATGTGATGTACTTGGCAAACAGGATGTTGAGTCCGCTTCCGACATCAATCAGTGTCCTCTTGAGTCGTGCGCCTGCCACTACCGAGTCTAGTACCAGGGGTACCTTCCCGGGTTCTTGATGTTGGTCCATTGGTCGTCATGAGAGAAACTGATCGGAACCTTTGACCACTTCAGGAATGTGGGGATAGAAGGCTCGATGCATCTGATCTTGCGATGGATCGGCTTTTGCTTGCGCTTCGAGTCTGTCTGAGCAATCCTGCCGAAGATGACATTGGCAACCTTGTCGGCTTGTTGGTAGATGGTGTCTTTGTCGCCCTTGCCTCCATTGTTCTTGTCGGGTTCATCGGGTTTGGAGTAGCCTCCGGTGCCGAAAGCTTTCCTGAGCCCGATGCAGTCCTGCTGGAGTGCTTGTCCTTTGGGTGGAAAGGGCATTGCTTGTCGAGTAGTTTCTCGAATCTTTTGCGGGCGGGGCCTTTCTCAATAATGTTGACTGAATCTTCAGGCTTGCGTTTCTTGTCGTTGAAGTCACGTTTGCCACTGTTCTCAACTTGCTTGCCCTTGTTTCGGTCATTGTTGTTGTTGCGCTCGCTGCCCGACTTGTTTCAATTGAATCTTTCACGCTGCAGGTCCGCGGCGTCGGCCCAACGACCGATGAGTTCGCGCATGGCCTCAAGCGTCTTTGGCATGTTCCTCCCGAAGTCGAGGTGTAGCATGGGATCAGTGAGACTGCCGTGGAAGCAGTCGATGACGTATTGGTCATAGAGCCGACACATGTTGAGCGCTTCTCCCAGAACCGGCGGTTGTAGCTTTGGAGGTTCTCGTTCTGGCCCTGTTTGCATTGGGCTAGGTCAAAGCGAGTACCCAGCTTCTACCATGAACCCTGGAAGTTGTTGATGAAGACCTTGCAGAGTGCATCCCACGAGTCGATGAAGCCTGGTTTTAGTCCTTCCAACCAGGTCAGTGGAGCCTCATCAAGGACTACTGGGAGGTAGGTGCACATGGTGTCGGTGTCGTCTCTTGCTGCCTTGATCACCGAGTAGTAGATGCGGAGCCACTGCTTGGGATCGCGCTTTCCGTCATATCTTTCGATATGAGCTAGTTTGAATTTTTTGGGCTAGGAAGTGGTGCGGATGCAGTCTGAGAAGACTAGGAACCCTTCGTACTTGCCAAGGTTGTGATAACCTCGGCCTGGGGGGCCCGTAAATCTGGTCGTACTCTTGGCACCGCCTGTGCTCTTCTTCTTCCCGGTCGCGAATTCGTGCAGAGATGACGGTGCGTGCGTCTTTACTCTGTAGCTAGTGTCGCAAATCCCTGTCATCATCGCGGTAGTTGCGGTGTGCATCCCTGTCCCAGTTGCCATCACATCCGCCGTTGTGACTCTATTGAGCGACGTGGTGGCTAGGCCCGGCGTCGTGGTTTCTACCTCCTGCGCCGACGACCATGCCTCCCTCGTTGTCGGGTTGCATTCTCTCACTCACTTTGCTTTGAGGTTGCATTCTTGTGAGATTGAGAGCATCCTAGTGCATTGCATCAAGAGTTTGAGTATTGTGGCACTAGGGAGTCTTCAAGCAAGCATCATCGACTTGTCACTCTTGGAGGTTGCCGCCTCCTAGATGGCTTGGAGGAGTGGAAACTATTGAGCCCTTCAAGAAAGGTTGTGAAGGAGCCCCGGTTGTTCTTGTGAGAGGTCCTTGTGCTCACCCTGCCGGAGTGGGGAAGAGCAACTCTAGTAGAATCGAGGTGTAGAGCGGTTCTTGGTCCAAGTCGGCTCAAAAATCAAGTAGTGCCTTGATAGAGGAGCGATTGGAACAAAGATCCACCTCAACGTGGATTAGGGGTGACCGGCAAGTCATCGACACCATAGGAAAAATTTGTTCTGTTGTCATCGGTTATTTCTATTGCTCATTTACATTCTTGAAATTATCTTTGAGCAGTTTACCTTCATAGAGATTGAATTGTTGCTTATCACCTTAGGTTGCAAACCCTCACATAGGCTAGAAAGGGGGGGGGGGGGGGGGGGGGGGGGGGGGGGGGGGGGGGGGGGGCGGGGGGGGGGGGGGGGGGGGGGGGGGGGGGGGGGGGGGGGGGGGGGGGGGGGGGGGGGGGGGGGGGGGGGCGGGGGGGGGGGGGGGGGGGGGGGGGGGGGGGGGGGGGGGGGGGGGGGGGGGGGGGGGGGGGGGGGGGGGGGGAGGGGGGGGGGGGGGGGGGGGGGGGGGGGGGGGGGGGGGGGGGGGGGGGGGGGGGGGGGGGGGGGGGGGGGGGGGGGGGGGGGGGGGGGGGGGGGGGGGGGGGGGTGGGGGGGGGGGGGGGGGGGGGGGGGGGGGGGGGGGGGGAGTAAAAATAGTTTTACCCCTTGTGTTACTAATTAAATTTTTAAGTGCTTGTGATTTTAGTTCAAACCGCCTATTCACCCCCCTCTAGTCGGTATCCTAGATCCTACAATTGTGTGGTTTAATTCCGTAATATGTGCTCTATGGTTGCCAGTTCGGCTGTGCCGTTTTGTGTAGAATTACACCCGGATTGTGGTTCTGCGGTCGTTCGGAGATCGAGTCGAAGTCCTCAAGGTTTCGGTGCCTCTCTCCCCGTCGCTTGGTCGCATCCAACCTTGGTCAGGCATAAAGCTAGTTATCCCACTGATTTCAGCAAGTTACTCTTTGTTCGTAAACCTACTGTCAGGTGTGGCCCACAGGTCGGCAGCGCGTCCACGCGCGAGCGCGGGTGAGACTGCATGTGCAGGTGGACCGGGCCAGGGGCAGGTGGCGCGTGGCTATTGGCCTAGCGGCCAGCACCCGGATCAGCAGTGGGAGTTCGCGAGCTCACAGGCGGGTAGGCACAGATGCGCTGCGCGCACAAAAGCACCAGGCCACGTGGCAAGCATCGGATGGCCAGAAGACTAGGCACGAGGATCGAGACCAGGAAGAAGCACATTCGCGGGAGAAAATTCCCTCGCGCGCCTTTTTCTTCGTGCACCGACGTGGGAACATTGTTTCCCAGGGCCAGGTGTCGCATTGGGAGAATAGGGAGGGGAATATTCTGTAGGACTTAGGGAGGATCTCCACTCTCCCAAGTCACCCTCTACACTATAAATACCCCCTACCCCTCACTCTCAAGACACACAAAAAGTGAAGCAAAGCTCAAAAGTAAGATCCAATGTAGTGTTAGAATATGTGAGAGGTGAGGCAAGAGTCCGGGAGAAGTCGAGGATGTCGGCTCCTCTCCTCTTCTTGTACCTCGGCGGATGTGGCTCAGGTTCGAGTATCATCCGTGTATTTTCTTTATATTTCTGGATTAATATTTAATTAACTTCATGCTTTACTTTGTTTACTTGTGGGCTCCTCGCTGTGATAAGTGTCTTAGTACTTGCAAAGCTAAGATAGTATTTAATTGAGTAGATGGATGTCTAGTCTTTTGAATACCTTGGAGTGCGCCTAGTGCAACGGATTTGTAGTGGTAGCCCCAGGTGGTGACAGCCCTGACGGCCTACGTAGTCCACCATGTGAGAAGCACTAGAGAGTAGTAGGACCATTGCTTGGCTTGCCTAGCCCCCTTCTCATCCCTTCCCAGGCTAGGACGGTTGGGTGTCCCGAAACAAGTAATACAGTAAATGACTTGAGCTATCCTTTGATTATCTAGAATACCTAGAAATAACCCTCTCTACCTTCTGCACATTTATCACTTCTTTTGTCCTTGGTCATTCTTAACTCGTCACTAGTACACACACGTTCCCTGTGGATTTGGTACCCTGGAATACTCTCGGGTGAGAGCTACATCGGTATCCGTATGCTTGCGGATTTATCTGTGACCGTTAAAAATACCAACAAGCTTTCTAGCGCCGTTGCCCGGGAACGGTTGCTGTACTAGTGTTGAACCGAGTTCGCCCATGTATCCCCATCCATACCATCACATCATTTCATTTATCTTTACCATTCATTTTCATCACTACCCATCCGTCTTTCACATGAAAAAAAACTAGCAAAAGCATGTTCTTCGGTTGAGTTGTCCCTCAGGTATTTTTGGTCGCTAACCATTACAGGTTGAAACTGAAAAGAACGATGGGTTTACGATGCTTAAGAACATGAGAGCTACATCATCTGCAACACCATGGTAAGTTTTGGTAATAGAACAAAACTTGAAGGAGGCCGTCACACACTTGATTTTGTTGTCTAGTGACACAAATCCAAGTGTGGGGGAGGTTTGTACGTATCTCATGACAAGTTCCATTAATGCCAAATTTTATCTTTGGTTTATAGATGATGCTAGTTCATGTATCCTTTCTTGCTATATAAAAAAGATTAAAAAAATCCCAAATGCCTGCCTGGAGGTAACCAGGCATTATCCCTTGCATTTCGAAACATTCATGTTGCACATCATATTTGTTTTGAAGCATTCTTTTTGTACATCATTTGCAAGCAAACTCTTGTGCCTTCTTTTTGAATGGGTGGCTTCTCGGCTTTGAACTGTATTCGGGTGCCATGCCTAGTCTAGGTGGGTGGAAAATTCTTTCATCACCTATCTATTCGGGTTCCTAGTCCAACTCATTGCAGCCCCTACAGGGTCGGTTAATTGCCAAACGTGGTTGGTAGACCGATCAATAGGGTTAAATGGAACTGACTCCCACCACATCATTTAGATCAAAGGGTTGATCAGTTCGCGCTTTGAGAAATGCCAGGCCTCGAGTTTCTTGCAAATTGTATATCTTGTTTGGTTTGCCCTCTTTTGGATTTCCAATCTCACATCATATTTGTTTTATTCATGCATTTTAAATTAGTTGCATATTTGCTTCCCAACCATGATTGCATTTAAATAAAAAAATAGCCGGTGAGGCTCAGTGGGATTAAGACATCTAGGTGTGCAAGCTGCAGTGTCGTTGCACCTCGGTAATCCTCATATGCCTCCTGGCTCCAACTTGCCTTGCATCCTTGGATCTTGTGCACGCTTTCATGAAAAAAAGGGGTGTTTGTTGCATGCTCGTGTTTTGTCGCTTTGTGCACTACCTGTTGGGGGCATCCCAACAAGTAGCGCGCATTTACTATCCGCGTGCGACCACGTCACCGCTAACGATGTCACCAAGAACCAAGGAACTACTGCAGTGGAAATTCTAAACTCCTCATCATCCATCACCAGCGGTAAGTATAATAAGGTAAGTGGAATGTCTTGCTTTGGACATAAAACAAAGTCCTTCAGGGAGGTAACCTGAAGTTCACCATTCCTATACTCATGCTATCTCCATTTGAAAATATCTTGGTCATGTTCTCATGCCTCCTTTATCTATGTTCATGTGCTCTTGTTTGAATGTATTCTCGTGGAATACATTCACAGACCCTTTTAAATTAAGCATGGTGCTTAAGTTAAAATGGTCTTCTTTGACCAAATCAGACATGGTGCCAAGTTTGATTAATGAACCTTTGAGTAAATGCTTTTATAGATATNCCTCTCTACCTTCTGCACATTTATCACTTCTTTTGTCCTTGGTCATTCTTAACTCGTCACTAGTACACACACGTTCCCTGTGGATTTGGTACCCTGGAATACTCTCGGGTGAGAGCTACATCGGTATCCGTATGCTTGCGGATTTATCTGTGACCGTTAAAAATACCAACAAGCTTTCTAGCGCCGTTGCCCGGGAACGGTTGCTGTACTAGTGTTGAACCGAGTTCGCCCATGTATCCCCATCCATACCATCACATCATTTCATTTATCTTTACCATTCATTTTCATCACTACCCATCCGTCTTTCACATGAAAAAAAACTAGCAAAAGCATGTTCTTCGGTTGAGTTGTCCCTCAGGTATTTTTGGTCGCTAACCATTACAGGTTGAAACTGAAAAGAACGATGGGTTTACGATGCTTAAGAACATGAGAGCTACATCATCTGCAACACCATGGTAAGTTTTGGTAATAGAACAAAACTTGAAGGAGGCCGTCACACACTTGATTTTGTTGTCTAGTGACACAAATCCAAGTGTGGGGGAGGTTTGTACGTATCTCATGACAAGTTCCATTAATGCCAAATTTTATCTTTGGTTTATAGATGATGCTAGTTCATGTATCCTTTCTTGCTATATAAAAAAGATTAAAAAAAATCCCAAATGCCTGCCTGGAGGTAACCAGGCATTATCCCTTGCATTTCGAAACATTCATGTTGCACATCATATTTGTTTTGAAGCATTCTTTTTGTACATCATTTGCAAGCAAACTCTTGTGCCTTCTTTTTGAATGGGTGCTCGGCTTTGAACTGTATTCGGGTGCCATGCCTAGTCTAGGTGGGTGGAAAATTCTTTCATCACCTATCTATTCGGGTTCCTAGTCCAACTCATGCAGCCCCTACAGGGTCGGTTAATTGCCAGAACGTGGTTGGTAGACCGATCAATAGGGTTAAATGGAACTGACTCCCACCACATCATTTAGATCAAAGGGTTGATCAGTTCGCGCTTTGAGAAATGCCAGGCCTCGAGTTTCTTGCAAATTGTATATCTTGTTTGGTTTGCCCTCTTTTGGATTTCCAATCTCACATCATATTTGTTTTATTCATGCATTTTAAATTAGTTGCATATTTGCTTCCCAACCATGATTGCATTTAAATAAAAAAATAGCCGGTGAGGCTCAGTGGGATTAAGACATCTAGGTGTGCAAGCTGCAGTGTCGTTGCACCTCGGTAATCCTCATATGCCTCCTGGCTCCAACTTGCCTTGCATCCTTGGATCTTGTGCACGCTTTCATGAAAAAAAGGGGTGTTTGTTGCATGCTCGTGTTTTGTCGCTTTGTGCACTACCTGTTGGGGGCATCCCAACAAGTAGCGCGCATTTACTATCCGCGTGCGACCACGTCACCGCTAACGACACTACAACAAACCATTTATTCTGTGACGGATTTTTTATGACGTATTCAGAGAACGTCACAGATTTGCAACACTGGATATTAGGCCCAAAATATAGTGACGTTTTAACCAATCCGTCACAGTCTGGCCCAAAATATAGTGACGTTTTAACGAATCTGTCACAGTCTGGCCCACTAACTACATGGTGTTTCTCAAAAAAAAAAAACTACATGGTGATTTGGTGGGTGCGTTAAAATACAAAAAAAAGATAAAAAAATGCTCAACCCAAGGTTCAAACTTGGGTCCTTGTGTTTCCAGCAGTGAGTAGAATACCATTGAGCCATAGATTGTTTCATCTTCACTCTCAAACAGTTTTTCTACTTATATATATTTATAGCGCGGCCAGGTCATCAGCCCTCTAAGCGCCAGATCAGCAAGCCTTCGCCACGTCACCTGGCCGGCCGCCCACTAAAATTGTTTCAAAAAAATGAGGCGCGGGGGAGGGGGTTCGAACCCGGCACCTGTGCCTTAAGGTGGAGCGCCTCTACCACCAGGTCGCCTCCTTGTTTCTGGTAAGATGTGCTTGTTATTTTAACTTAACCATTTGAGGTTGCTAGTTCGGCAAGTCTTCCAGTTCGGCCACTCGCGTTGTGACACGTGGCGATCCAGATGAAGAACACACCAAGAACTAGTTTTCTCGTTTTAATCTGGAATAAAAATTTGTAATTGGTATTTCTCCCTCATAAGAACTCCAAATTTGATGATTCTTTTTTCTAAATTTTTCTAAAATTAAGTATATTTCATATCATGGCATTTGTTTTTATATTAATTGTTGTTTCTTTAATTGGTTTTAAATGGCTTAGTTTCTTACACTTTAGTATATAATAGACATCTGTTGTGGTGTCAAGAAAATTGTGAATATATTAAACCACTGGGCTATTTGTTCGGTTGTGGTGTCGTGCACTAGGTTGGCATTTTATTTACATCCTTGTTATTTACGATCTCTGTTATTCTGTGACAAAATACTCCACGATTTTGAACTGGAGACCTAAACAAAAATATAAAATAAAAAGAAAGAATGGAGGAAAATAGTGCAGTCCATGGTTTTGAACGGGAGACCTCTGACTACAAAAGCGCATGCCTAGCCACTACACCACAATATCATTTGTGATTAAATCTGGTTTTAGAGCATTCTATACTATCTCGTTTTTGCTTGCCACGTCATCTTGCCGCCCGAGGCCACGTCAGCAAGCCGTGGACGCCCATCTTGCCGCCCGAGGCCAAGGTCAGCAAGCCGAGGACGCCAGGCCACACGAGGTAATAATAATTAGAAAAAAAGTGCAGATACAGGGCTCGAACCCGCGACGGCGAGGATTGCAAGGTGGAGCCTTACCACCGAACTACTCCACTGGTTGTGTTTGTTGTAGGAAGATTATTTTATATATCCTGTAAATCTGGTTGGTACATCACCCAGCTTGCGTTGAATTAACAGGCGAGACTGGGTTCGGGGGACGGCAAGATTGGCAAGAGTGATGAGCGTGACACGTGGCACACCGAGATTGCTATATACTTTGTATTTTCTTTTTTAATTCGTAATAAAAACTTGAAAGGGGTATTTCTCGGTCATAGTAACTTCAAATTTGTTGATTCTTTTTTCTATTTTTTTGTAAAATCATGATCTTTCACAAGTATTATTTGTTTCTGTGTTAATTGCTATTTTATGAATCGTATTCATATGGATTCATTTCTCAAACCTAAGAAGAGAATAAAAATATATTTTTGCATAACAATTGGTAATGTAACTTCATATTTTTCTAAAGTTATGATAAACATAAGTTTATATCCAAATTTGCAGTCCATATGAGTTCGAAAATGTTATGTGGTAGTTAAATCTCTAAGTTTGAGTTGAGTTGTAGGAAACTATATGAGAGATGTATCCATTTGTGAACAATGCATGCTCTAATTTTCGTAAAATCGTATGAAAGTTTTATATCAAGCTTGTGCATCTATAAAATGATTCTATGCCAATTTACATAATTTTCAAAGAAGTTTTAGGTATTATTATCATTATTTTGTAATAAGGTTGCAAGTAAAAGTTTGAATTATCCCTAGAAAACATTTGAACTTTTCATCTACTTTTAGAACACGAGCTACAATAGATTGCAGGTACTTGAAATATATTTTTGAGGATTTTTTGCAATATTATTTGAGATACCTGTAGTTCAAATTGTAATTACTTTCAATAAACCTATAGAAAATCATTTAAACTGTTGAAAATAGTAAATGACTTAGAAAATTAATGAATTTTCTACAACATAACTCATATGTAGTCTATTGTATATAAAAAATATATTGGTGCATATAAGATAATTACTTTTGTGTGTTATTTCACAATGGTACAATAAAATGAAAAAAAAAGAAAAATGTTAAGCAGAGAGGGAACAGCAAAGCCCGTTTTGGCCCAAATGGCCCAACTATTTTTGGCCGTTTGTTGCCGATCCGATGGCTACGATCAGATAACACAAGTTTCAGCTGTCAGATTGAATTTTGGATGGCTCAGATGATCCCTGCATCTAATATATATACCTAAATCCACCCCCAAACCCTATCTCTCTCTCGGCCTCCGCCCACCACGCACACCACAGGCCGCCCGTGACTCGCCTCCCCCGCTGGATCTCGCCTTCGGCCGCGAGCCCCGGCGCCCGGCCATGGGGAGCTTGCTGGCGCAAGATCCAGCGGCACGGGTGCACGGCTTGGCGGCTCAGTGCGCCAGCAACCGCGGCGGCAGCGGGGCCTGAGACCATGGGCACGGCAACGGGGCCACTGGCGACGGCATGAGGGAGAACCCCTCCGCGTGGATCTCGGCGACATGCGGCCACCGAGCAGGTCCTCCCTCCACGGGACGAGCTCCGCACCCTCTTCGTCGCTGGCCTTCCCATTGATGCCAAGCCGCGAGGTCTACAACCTCTTCCGCGACTTCCCTGGATACGTCTCCTCCCATCTGCGCACCGGCAAATCCTCCTAGGTTTTCCCACCCCTCCAATCCCTCAGTTCGCTCCACCGCTAGGGCTTGCACTCATGGCGTGTAGGTCTTCCGTCTTCCTTTCGCTGTTCCTTTTTCGAATGCTATATTTAACTTAATCGATGTGTTTCTGTGTTGCAGGCGTATGCATTTGCTGTATTTGCAGATCAACCATCTGCGTTAGCTGCCTTGAGTGCCACAAATGTAAGGGTTCCACACGACATTGTTGAACAATATGTCAGATACACTCAGAGCAGCTAAATCACCCGCATGATTTTCAATTCACCATACGCCCAAAGTGATTCTTTCCGTGTCAGAAGTTTTGACTGCAAACAATCTGTTTAATGGGATACTGAATAATGTCCCATATGTCTCTATGAACATGCACCGCAAAGCTTAGGATTTTATAAACAAAAATGTTTTGATATTTTGAGCTTTGTCTATTTCTTCCTGTTTCTGGATGAGATGTTTTATTGAAAGAGGTGCAAGGTTTACACATTTATATCGTGCACTTGCCTGCAGGATCCATCCACCAGCTCATCAGGTAACAACGTTGGGCCTTTTGAGTTTTCGTGAGTGGTAAATGATGCGATGATGTCTTGTAGTGAGCAGGTGATATATCGATATGCAAATCTGATATGTTATTGATTTATTTCAGTGACAACTTAGATCTGAAATTGTTTGAGTGTTGGTTCAGTTTTCAGTATTTCAGGTCAAATAATCTACCTGACATACTGCACGAACTGCAAATTTCTTACATGCCTTACTTAGTGGTGGTCCAGTTTTCAGTTTTCACAAAATTACTGCACGAACTGCAAACTTAGTTGCATCCAGATGAACAACTATCAATTAGATTCAGAAGTATACATATGGCAAATAATGTAGGTTTATTTTCAGTAGAAAGAAGTCCAGATTACCCCTTTCCTGTAGAATATTTTGTGAGAAGTATACATATGGCAAAAAGCATGATTGTTTTTGGATTAATATCTATCTCTGCCTCTGGATTTTAGTAAACTATAGTATATTCCCCCTTTCCTATAGAATCTGCTGTGCCTAATTGCTCCGTGCAATTATACAGAACTAGCTTTGCATTGCTATGTCTTTACTTATGTTTTGGGAGCTCCTTGTTCTGTATGCAGCTCCATCTTTTGGGAGCCTACATCATGCTATGAGCTTAATTGTTTGTGTGCAATGATTTTTTCAGCTCCTATGATGAACACCTAACCAAAGATGGAACAGCAAATCGTCGGCAGTGGCAAGTTAAGTATGGTGCTCTGCATGTTGCTTCTGGAGTTGACTTTGTTATTTCATACATGATCTACACATATTTGCTTCTGGAATTGACAGAATTATCGTAAACCACATGCGAGTACCACATTGTTAGCTATGTTACCATTAGTTGGTTCTTTTTCTGTGCTTAGAAATAATTCTCTATTCTACATAGAGCGTCCAGTTCATAGTGGCTGTTATTTTTTTCTTAGGAAACAGAGCAAGCAAGGTTTAGGGACTAAGGAGATGAACAAGAAGAGGAGATGAACAAGAAGCAAGCAAGGTTTAGGGACTGTGGAACTATTGTTTGACTGTGAAACTTTTGAATCTGAGATTGTATCTGTTATTATGATGATAAGCATTCTGATTTATGTTATGAGAAATTGGATTGAATTTGGTAGTTTCAAATTTTCATAGGTCTGTTTAGTGTGCTCTGATCTGATATTGGGCCAATAAAATGGGCCTAGTTCTGAAATGGGCCGATAAAATGGGCCTAGTTCTGAAATGGACTAGTTTTATAATGGCCCAGTTCTAAAATGACCTAGTTACAAAATGTGTCCACGTCAGCGCCATGTCAGCGTCCACGTCAGGGCCATGTTAGCGTCCATGTTGGCACCATGTCAACATCCATGTCGATGCCATGTCAGCAGTCTATTCAATCCGTGACGAAATTTGTGACGTTCATTTTCGTCATAAAGATTGGGCCTGGGCTCAAAGCCATTCTATGACGATTAGAAGCCATCACGGATTGCTTCAATCTGTGACGGATTCAGCTAAACCGTCACGCGATTTAATCTGTGACGCCCAATCCATGACGTTTTCCGAAACCGTCATAAACACTATTTTATTATGAATTTTCAGTGATCTATGACGGAACGAAATTATTCCGTCATAGAATAAATGGTTTCTTGTAGTGCGATGTCACCAAGAACCAAGGAACTACTGCAGTGGAAATTGTAAACTCCTCATCATCCATCACCAGCGGTAAGTATAATAAGGTAAGTGGAATGTCTTGCTTTGGACATAAAACAAAGTCCTTCAGGGAGGTAACCTGAAGTTCACCATTCCTATACTCATGCTATCTCCATTTGAAAATATCTTGGTCATGTTCTCATGCCTCCTTTATCTATGTTCATGTGCTCTTGTTTGAATGTATTCTCGTGGAATACATTCATAGACCCTTTTAAATTAAGCATGGTGCTTAAGTTAAAATGGTCTTCTTTGACCAAATCAGACATGGTGCCAAGTTTGATTAATGAACCTTTGAGTAAATGCTTTTATAGATATTGGATGTATATATGGACTAACCCCTGCAGTAAAGATTTCAAATTCGAGCGGGTAAGTCATCAAGCTCGAGTGGAGATAAACCAAGGCATTTGATGCACTGCAACAAATTTTGCACAACATACAAGGAGGTACAGATCACCTTTCGAAGGTTCACTGTGAGTATATTGCAAAACCCCCCTTGTGATCATGTTGATGCAATGCAGCCTTGTTTGAGTTATGCTTTAAGAACAATGGTGAAAATAATTTTTTAATAAAAGACTGCTTGAAAAGAAGTATCAAAATTATGGCAGACATGATCTACGCTTAACGATGTTAAAGACCAATATGTTTTTAAGCATGGATGTGAACAACTAACCCGATGGCAATGTTAATATCTTTTCAAATGGTCCTTCGGGTATTTGTTGTGCACTAACTTTTTGCAGGGATGAAGTGATGAGTAAAGGGCGGCGAGCATAACTCCAACATCTAAAACCCTTAGTCACATGGAAGAAATTTGCACGATGAAGCAGGATGAACAGTGGACAAATTTTTGGCACTCTTAAGCTCAAATCTTGCATTCATTTGCAAGATCAAAGCTTGGGGGAATTTCGCTAGGGAAGTATCCAAAACACCTTGTGCATATATTCTCCTTTAATCTCCCTGCTAAGTTACCTTGCAAAGATTTGTTTGCCATGAAAAAATCAATAAAAATTTGCATAACATAAAAACACACAAAAAAATTTTGAATTTCAAATAAAGATCAGGCTCGCTGGTTTGTAAGGCCAGTAGAGTCGTTGTTTTGTTTCCACCGTGTTTTGAATAAACGCAGGTAGAAAATCAAGTGTGAGAGTCTTTCGGTCTTCTACACGTTCACACATTCAAGACCACCCATATCTACGCCTCACACCATCGCATGGACCAACATGAAGAAGATCACAACGGTCAGGCACCAGAGGGGTTCGAATGAATTCCTTCAACCCAAAGCCCTCTGGCACACCTCGTCTTCCACTTCATCCAATGCGATGGTTTGCATGTCAATCCCTTATCCTCTCTTATTCATGAGTTTAAAGTAATCTTGAAATAATCATCAAAATTAAACTCAAATAAAAACTTGTTGCTCCTTTGGTTTATATGCTCATCCTTGATTGGCTTGCATATTCTTTATTCCTTGCACATTTACCTGTTGCTTGTGAACTTATATCATTAGGAAAGCATGTTTATCTAAATGGTTGATGAATAAGATATGGTATGATAAGATGAATCTTGCTCTTTATGTACAAAGTACTTGGGATGTTTTTCTTGCAAAAGTTTAAAATTAGTAGCCTTGCAAGGCTCCTCAATGATGCTCCATTCCTACCAAAGCCATATGTTGCTTACATTGAAAACCTCATACATATGCTGCTTGTTATTACATTAAGCTTTGTCAAATTGTTGTGACCCTTGTAAGATGCTCTTCATGCTTTTGATCAAGATCATGTACACTCCACACACATATGCTAAACTTCTACACTGGAAGTTAGCAACATCCATTCATCCACCAAATAAATGCTCCATATGGTTTATGAATCTCTCTCCAAATATCCTTTGCAAAAGAGACATGTGCTATAGAAAAAATATTTTGGACACATGAAGGTCCAAGAAAAAAAGAAACTATGTGCTCATAAAAGCATTGAGCATGATAAAAAGAGGAAAAAAGAAGAAAAAAAGGGAGATAGCCATGTTCTCAAAATAAATTCAAAGGAGACACATCATAAAAAAGGAGTTCTCACACACCTTCCCCTGCACCACACACATGCACATCTGGATCAGATTGTATGAATAGTTTTATTTTTGGATCCACTCTTTGACTTTGCAATATATGTGATACAAGTATGCTTTATCCTTACCCCTACCATGAGCTCCACAGAAGTCTTTTAAAAGTAGGGTGAAAGAAGGCAAAGAAATGCCTTGGTGAGGAATCATACACATTGAGCGTTCTGAGAGAATCATTCGAGGAGCTAGGTAAGGTTTTGTTTTTGAAAATTTATGAAAACGCAAGTTACTTACCAGAAGAGTGGAGATTAATCGAATCAAGGCCGTTCCATTCCTCAACCATCCAAGATGACATGATAGACACTTCAAAATTAACAGGTATGTCTTGGAATAACTTATATACTTGTATCATATCAAGGAGTCATTTTGTTCCACCTTAGTCATTAAACTTTACTCAAGGACGAGTAAAGGCTAAGTGTGGGGGAGCTTATTGACGGTCCTTAAGTACCACTTTTGATCGTCAATTCCTGCAATAATCATATGAAATATAAACACTAAACATAGTGATAGGGTTTAATACTAACGAATTCCACAATTGTTGGTGTTTTACCATGTTATGCAGGAAATGATGCTATAGGAGCTAAAAATATCAATATCACAAATTATCTCAAATGCCTAATTAAAGTGCACCATTGTGAAGATCTCTCAACAAGATTCCAATTGAGATATTATTAATATAAATCGGAGGCTAGATGATAAGAATATTTAATATGCAAGATTTTGAAAAGTGCTGACGTGAGCAAGCACCCAACACAACACCACGCACGTGAGAATGGCCAGGGGTGCTAGCCCACGTGGGGCCCATGACACATGCACGCACCCATCACGTTATGCAGGCAGCATGGAGCAGGCCCCGGTGGGGCCCAGTGACAAGAGACAGGCCCAGGCGGGGCCCAATGGACATGGTGCCACGCACCGGCACTCTGGCCACCGGCCTGGGGACGTGCACGGGAAGAAATCCACGCAGGACACGTGGCCATGGCCAGGAGCGAAGCCAGCAGAACCGAAGCGAAGCCAGACGCTGGTGTTGGCCGTGGGCCCAGCTCCGCAGGCCAGGTGTGGCCCACAGGTCGGCAGCGCGTCCACGCGCGAGCGCCGGTGAGACTGCACGCGCAGGTTGACCGGGCCAGGGGCAGGTTGCGCGCGGCTATTGGCCCAGCGGCCAGCACCCGGATCAGCAGCGGGAGTTCGCAAGCTCACAGGCGGGTAGGCGCAGATGCGCTGCGCGCACAAAACCACCAGGCCACGTGGCAAGCATCGGATGGCCAGAAGACTAGGCACGCGGATCGAGACCAGGAAGAAGCACATTCGCGGGAGAAAATCCCTCGCACGCCTTTTTCTTGGTGCACCGACGTTCCGGCGAGGCCCTTATGAACAACTCGACTACTTAGGGACTCCCTGTAGTTGGCTAGCCGGTATAAAAAACGACAGTTGGCGCGCCAGGTAGGGGCTCTCGTCGAGAATCATCAAGAAAGCTCGATGGCACCAGTCATCATCAACTGCGACGACGACATGGTGATCAAGAAGGGCGCCACCTTCGTCTTTGGCTCTTGGGTCTGTACGGCGGACGGCGCAGGCAACTTCGATCGCATCCTCAAGTCACCGACTCTGGAGCAACTTGCCGACAGGCTCAACGAGATTGCACCCCCAGGTCCGAATTCAACTTGGACTCGGGAAACCTCAAGTCCCAGTTCGACTCCAACTCGGACCTGGAAGATTCCAAAGCGGACTAGACGGTTCGAGCCGGTTTCTGAACCATCGGTCGCGCCGAAATCCAACAATTCAAAAATCCAGAAGAAGAGGAGCTCAGCCACTGCTAAGCGTGAGGTCAACACCCCGAGCCAGACCCCTCTTGGTCTCGCAGGAACCGCCTCCGTTTACCAGGTGGCATCCTCAAAACAACTCCGATCTTCGGTCAAATTTGATGAATTCCCTCTAAGCGGGAAACAAGTCGGACTCGTCATCACCTCAACTCCTGACCAACGCAGCTCTCAAATTATGGTGACAAACTGCTGATGAATGATTAAGCACACGAGTTGGGGTTTCACAAACCGATCAACGGTGACTATTCGAAGACAGATTGAACCAAAGCAAAACCCAAACCCTAACATGGATGGCGGCAACTGAGTTATAGGGGTTAGGCTCGTGGTCAACTGCCGGGACGCGCCCCTAATGGGCTCAACGACGATACACGGCCCAAAGGCCAAAATCCAGCGACGCAGCGCCGGCGCAGATTCTGGACGTCATCTTGTTTCGATGATTCCTGTTGACTCAGGCATCATTTGGATGTGAGACTGGTTCCATTGGAAGCTCTATGAAATTATCTTTCCATCCATATGTGGATCGTTGAAATAGGACTCTGTATGTGGCCTGGGTGTGCAATCTAATGTAGACTGCTCCTGGACTCCAAGGTGGACTTGAAGTCGACTTGAATTGGGCCTCCACCTTGACTTGCACTCCCTCGATGGTCCTCCACGCCTCCAAGCCCTTCTCCATGCATCTCCTGGTCCTCTCTTTGGTTCCTAATCACAATATAATCATTAGGTAGCAATCTATTCTCAAAATCATAAAATGAAGTGCTTAGGAATGAGCTCACCTCTAAATTCAATTGTCGCGCACGAGCTCTTGTGATTGGACCTTGAATGTCCAGTGGAGGAGTATTCTGTGCATCCGAAGGAGTGATGTCCTCATCATCCTCCCCCTCTTGAAGTGGAGTCGTCCTCGACTCAAGCTCATCTTCATCACCCATGTATGGCCTCAAATCTACAATGTTAAAGGTGGGACTAACCCCAAACTCCGGAGGCAACTCAAGCCTTTATGCATTATCATTAATTTTTTCAAGAATTCAAAAAGGACCATCAACTCGGGGCATCAACTTAGACTTTCTAAGATCTGGAAATCTATCTTTTCGCAAGTGTAACCAAACTAAATCACCTGGTTCAAGCTTAAGCTCTTGTCTATCTTTACTACCAGCAATCCTATATTGTTCATTCATTTTTTCAATGTTGTGCTTAGTTGTCTCATGTATTTTTAAAATAAAATCAGCACGCTCTTTAGCATCATTGTGAATTATCTCAGTAGTGGGTAAAGGCAAATATCAATAGGAGCACGGGGATTGAATCCATAAACTACCTGAAACGGACTCACCTTGGTGGTAGAATGTGTTGCCCGATTATATGCAAACTCCACATGGGCCAAACATTCTTCCCACATCTTCAGATTTTTCTTCAATATAGTACGCAACATGGTGCCCAAAGTGCGGTTGACAACCTCCATTTGCCCATCTGTTTGTGGATGACATGTTGTAGAAAACAACAATTTTGTGCCCAATTATTCCAAAGGGATCGCCAAAAATGACTCAAAAACTTTGCATCCCGATCTGAAACAATAGTAGAAGGCATACCATGCAAGCGAACAATCTCATTGAAAAAGAGGTCAGCAATATGAACAACGTAATCACATTTATGACATGGTATAAAGTGTGCCATCTTAGAAAACCGATCCACCACAACAAAAATGCTATCCCTCCCCTTCTTAGTCCTAGGCAATCCTAAAACAAAATCCATAGAAATATCTGCCCAAGGAATAGAAGGAGCAGGAAGAGGCATATATAAACCATGTGGATTCAAGCATGACTTAGCCTTTTGACATGTAGTGCAACGGCTCACAAATCTCTCAACATCGCGTCTCATCTTTGGCCAAAAGAAATGGTTGGCCAACACATCCACCGTCTTTTTGGCACCAAAATGCCCCATCAAACCTCCACCGTGTGCTTCCTGCAATAAGAGAAGACGAACGGATCCAACTGGAATGCATAGGCGGTTAGCTCTAAACAAATACCCATCATTCAGCATATATTTATTCCAAGCACGACCCTCTTTGCAATTCAAAAGCACATCTTTGAAATCAGCATCAAGTTCATATTGTCCCTTAATCGATTCATGTCCAAAAATTCGACAATCAAGTTGAGACAACTTGGTATAACGGCGAGACAAAGCATCGATAATAGGATTATCTTTTCCTTTCTTATGTTTAATGATGTAGGGAAAAGATTCAATAAATTCAACCCACTTAGCATGTCTATGGTTCAGTTTATTTTGCATGCGGAGGTATTTAAGCGATTCATGATCAGAATGAATAATGAATTTCTTAGGCCATAAATAATGTTGCCACGTCTCTAGTGAACGAACAAGAGCATAAAATTCTTTATCGTACATGGAATAATTCAAAGTAGGCCCATTCAATTTCTCGCTAAAATAAGCAACAGGTTTACCTCCTTGCATCAGTAAGCCACCAATGCCAACTCCACTAGCATCACATTCTAGCTCAAAAGTCTTACCAAAATCAGGAAGTTGCAGCAAAGGTGCCGACGTAAGCCTTGCCTTCAAAGCCTCAAAAGCTTGTTCTTGTGCTGGACCCCAATGGAATGAAATACCCTTCTTCGTCAACTCATGTAAAGGGGCAGCAATGGTGCTGAAATCTTTCACAAAACACCGATAAAACCCTACAAGACCAAGAAAACTCTGAACCTGTGTAATAGTCTCAGGGATAGGCCAGCTCCTAATGGCCTCAATTTTTGCTCCATCCACTTCAATTCCCTGCGAAGTCACAACATAGCCAAGAAAAGCAACTCGATCGGTGCAAAAGATGCACTTCTCAAGGTTAGCATACAAGCGTGCCGCTCTCAAAGCATAAAAAACAGCACGTAAATGATCAAGATGTTTCTCATGTGACTTGCTATATATCAAGATATCATCAAAGTAAACCACCACAAATTTTCCAATGAAAGCACGTAAGACCTCATTCATCAATCGCATGAAAGTGCTAGGCGCATTAGTTAACCCGAAAGGCATGACTAACCACTCATATAGACCAAATTTTGTCTTAAAGGCAGTTTTCCATTCATCTCCCAATTTCATTCTAATTTGGTGGTAGCCACTACGCAAATCAATCTTTGTAAAAATTATGGCGCCACTTAACTCATCAAGCATATCATCCAACCTAGGTATAGGGTGACGGTATCGAATAGTTATGTTGTTAATGGCTCTACAATCAACACACATGCGCATCGATCCATTTTTTTGGGACCAAAATCACAGGTACAGAACAAGGACTAACGCTCTCACGAACATACCCGCGGTCCAGAAGCTCTTGCACTTGGTGCTAAATTTCTTTCGTCTCCTCGGGGTTGGCCCTATAAGCTGCTCGGTTGGGCAAAGATGCTCCGGAATCAAATCAATTCGATGCTCAATACCTCTCAACGGTGGCAGCCCCAATGGCAGCTCATGCGGAAACACATCCTTGTACTCCTGCAAAATGTTAGTGATAGTAGGAGGCAAAGTGCTAGCTATATCATCAATGGAGAATAAAGCATCGGTACATATCAAAGCATAGCACACAGTAGAGGCATCAATAGCATGAAGGTCAGATTTAGTTGCAAGCATGACATGATTCTTTAATTTAATTTCCTACTGTTTTTCATTTTTAGCATCATCATCTAGTGTAGCAAGTCTTTCCTTATCAGCTTGGACAATTTCAGCAGGGGTCATGGGTTGCAAAGTAATTTGTTGGCCCTTATACATAAGAGTGTACGTATTACTCCTACCATGGTGAGTAGCATCATTATCAAATTCCCATGGTTGACCCAACAAGAGAGAACAAGCCTCCATAGGCACCACATCACAATTTGCATAATCAGAATATGGACCAAGGGAAAAATGCACCCGGGCTGTCTGAGTTACCTTAACCTTACCCGAGTCGTTGAGCCACTGAACATGGTACGGATGTTTATGAGGACACGTGGCCAAGCCTAGCTTCTTCACCAAATCGAAACTTACCAAGTTGTTGCAGCTGCCTCCATCAATGATGACTTGAGCACGCCGATCTTTAATCACAAGTAAAATCTGGAACAAATTGTGGCGCTGCATCTTCTCGGCTTGCTCCATCTGTGTACTAAGTACTCGGTGGACAATGCAAATCCGCTTGTCACCCGCATCACCCGAGCTCAAGGAAAAACCATCTTTAGAAGCGGGTTCATCATCAATGATGTCCTCAACATCTGAAGTGCTAATGTAACCATCATCCGTAACAATGTATGCCCATTTGCTTGGACATTCCTTTGCTACATGACCAAGTCCCTGACAGCGATGGCACTGTATAGAAGAAGAGCGGGCTGGAGAAGGCACCGAGACCGACGGTGTAGTCTTGTTCTGATCCTGCAAACGAGTCTTACCATCGGAGGCCGAAGTCGCTGGCGGTGCGGAACGTGTAGTAGCTGGTGACGCCGAGGGGGAAGCACCCGATGGTTTGGGCGTGAAGGACTTGGGCATGAAGGAGCTGTTGTAGGTGCTCCTGCTCCGTGGCTGCTGTTGTTGTCGTAGTCCCTGCAATTCTTTTTTTGCAAGCATAGCAAGTTGGAACAACTGGTTGGTAGTAGTAAAATCTTTATAGTCAACGTTATCCTGAATTTCACGTCCCAAACCACTATAAAAGCGACACACTTTATCCTCAGGATCCTCTACTACCCCACAACGAAGCATACCCTTTTGCAGCTCTGCATAATACTCTTGAACAGACAAATTGCCCTGCTCTAAATGTTGCAATTTCTTACGTAAATCACGCTTATAAGATGCAGGAACAAATCGATCACGCATTGCAAGTTTAAGCCCATCCCAAGTATCAGGTTGCATGTTTAAAGTCGCACACTCTTGCCACCAGATTATTGCAAAATTATTAAATTCACTAGTGGCTTGTCTAACTTTATGGTGATCAGGAACAAGGTGTGAGGCAAATTTTTGTTCTACAGTCATCTCCTAATCAAGGTATTCCTCAGCATCATATCTCCCATGAAAAAAAGTATAGTAAACTTAATTTTAGTATAAGGATCATCATTACCTTGGTTGTACCGAGTTCTAGAGCCTCCCATACCTTTTTTTATTGCGTGTAAGTATTCTACGTGCACGTTTCTCGCTGGTTGCAAAGCGGTTGGGCTGACCACCCGGACCGAGAACAACATCCTCATCTATCTCATCATCATCGTCTGGCTCATCCTTGGCACCGTCGATCTTGGAAGGGTTGATCTCAATCTGTTCAACCCTGTCGGCTAGAGTGGATACTCGCTTTTCCACACCCTCAATCGTATGATTGGCGTCTTTGACTTCATTCATTAGCTTGCTCATCTCCTTAAGGAAAAGGTCCTTCAGCTCGTCCTTCAGCTCCTGCAACTGACTAGACAAAACAGGCACGTCATCTGGCATGGTGGTTAGTGATCAAAAAAAGCCCTATGAACTATATAGGTCGGCTGGTGGAATCACACCCTCACACATGTCTTACCAAGTTCTTACCAGCGCAAGCAGTGGATGGTACAACCGGCTGCTGGTTCGTGATACCTGTGAGGAAGTGGTACCGAGATTGCAAGGGTCCTTTGCTGTACTGATCTGAAGTATATGTGGAGCTTGGAAGGCACAAAAGGAATCACAATATTTTTGTGGTACACAAGTCGGTAACAAAAAGTAATGCTGAATTATAGTCCCAAGTACTTGTTCCCATTGCTAGTCTAATTGTGCCAAATACCAATAGTGTGGTGGACAATGTGGTGAACAAATGTGATGGATAGTAAGAGCAATAGGACAGCAACTGAACACAACGTATACAAGACAGCACACGCTAACACAGCTCAATGGCCATTCGCTATGTGCTCCTATAGATGTTGTTCCAATTTTGCCCTTCTCTTTATTTTTTTGGGGCTGTTGTTGTTTTTTGGGAAATTTTTTCTTTTTGTTTTATTTTTTAATATTTTTTCTTACTCAGGAGCACAAAGGAAGGAACCACACAAAAATTGAGCTTAAACAGATGAAAAATGTGGCCTGTAGAATTTTCAGAAGGTATGCCTAAAATTCAGAAAAACGTTCGGGCCTCGGAAAGAGGAACTTCCAGGCCGATTTTTGCAAATCTGAGAATGGCAAACCCGCCAACGACGGGAACGGGGCGATGCAAAATTTTCTCCCGATCAAAAGACATATAAAGACTACCCCAATCGGAGTTCGTATGTGGGAGTTATGGCCATTTGAAGTGAGGACTCCAAAACTAGAGGACAAAACGGGAACAATGGGTGTAAAAATGGCGGCGACGGCTAGGGTTTGGTGGATGGCGGAGGAAAGACACATGAACTGGACTTGAACACACTCTAACCAGCAACAAGGCCTCGACCAGGACACAAACTCAACACGACGGACTCTGAAATTGAAATATGCAAAGGCTATGGCGCGGAAGGTTCTAGGATGGCGGTAAACAAAGTATGGCACTGGACTATGGGACGAAGGTGAAACACTCGACAAAGGGGATACAAACCTGATGAAAAACCTGTCTCTGAATACCACTTGATGGGGACTAAGGTTCCCAATCTTCCGTCAGGCGAAGATAACTCTCGTTTGGGCGGAGCGCGACACACCGATCCGGCTTCAGATCCAAAGACCCGAATCCCTGCAATCTTAGCACCACAACTCCTCTGGTTATCAACCGTGTCACGATCCGGTTGACCTCGCCAAGAAGGCTAATCCCTGCCTACGAAATGAAGAACACAAGCAAGGACTCGAAAGAACGCAGCTCTCAAATTATGGTGACAAACTGCTGATGAATGATTAAGCACACGAGTTGGGGTTTCGCAAACCGATCAACGACGACTGTTCGAAGACAGATTGAACTAAAGCAAAACCCAAACCCTAACATGGGTGGCGGTGACTGAGTTATAGGGGTT
Source organism: Alloteropsis semialata (assembly GCA_004135705.1). Taxonomy (NCBI): domain Eukaryota; kingdom Viridiplantae; phylum Streptophyta; class Magnoliopsida; order Poales; family Poaceae; genus Alloteropsis; species Alloteropsis semialata. The sequence goes on along the minus strand of CM014274.1, from coordinate 48,219,246 downwards.
AGGCTTGTGGTCAACCCCCGGGACACGCCCCTAATGGGCTCAACGACGATATACAGCCCAAAGGCCAAAATACAGCGACGCAACGCCTGCGCAGATTCTGGATGTCATCTTGTTTCGACGATTTCCATTGACTCAGGCATCATTTGGACGTGCGACTGGTTCATTGGAAGCTCTATGAAATTATCTTTCTATCCATATGTGGATCATTGAAATCGGACTCCGTATGTGGCCTGGGCGTCAAATCTAAGGCAGACTACTCCTGGACTCTGTTGACGGTCCATAGACGCGCCAATTGTGAACCGCAAGCGCACGGATCATTGTAGTTTTTCCCTTACAGTATTCCATCCAAGGTTTATCAAACCGTGGATCGACAATGAACTTACTAGGGTTCTCCATCTAATCTGACGGATCTATTCCTAGCATGAAGCATTGATTGCATATAAAGGGGTAAAACCTATGAGATTTGAGTGTAGTGTATAGGTTGATCTCATCCATAGACATAGGCAAGGGTAAAGCACAACCAAAGGATAAATGGGCCTATTGTATTCTAGTTGTAGTTCTAGCCAAATAGAGCAAGCACATCATGCATCCCATCCAAAGTAATCTTTAAACCCTTACCTCCGGTCAACCACCCAAGAACGCCACCTTACACGGGTTCACACCCTGTCACGATCCTCCCTATCGGCATGGTTAGTACAAGGGCACGTCCACGAGTGAACGTGTCTAGATATCATGAAGGGTCGACATGCTAGATCTAATCACCATGATTACATAAAGCATGCTATATAGTCTAAACATATGAAGTAGACTAGGGAACAATCATATTAATGATAGGTAGAAGGCATAGAAGGAGGCATTAAGTCGCTAAAAGATTGGATAACATGAAGAACAATATTCATATAATAGATGTGTTTGGATCATCACCACCAAGTACATACCATTGATGACTCCAACTAGCTCATGAACTCCACCATGGCACAACCATGCAGGGAGGCCATGGTGGCTAGGGTTGGCCTAAGCCATCCCCTAGACAACTTCGAGGACTTGCGGCGGCCGTCGTCTCCTTTTGGTGTATACCCTAGGTTTCGCCGAGTTTTGGTGGATGGATGTGCGTGGCTCCTGGCATCGGGGCTATAAATAGTCCGAGGAAACCCTAGCTCGAAGGGGAGGTCGAGGCGGCGCAGAAACATGCTAGGCTGGCCAGCCTGGCCCCCCTGGGCCGGCCGGCCCAGGGCTTTTTTGTGGCCCCTCGGTCCCATCTTTTGCGTGCAAGCTTCTAGATCCTCCAGGAGTTGATTTGCCAATGCATGTGGGTATTTGACGTCGGTTGCTTTTGGGATAAGATTGGGTCTTGATAGCTTTCCATATGTCTGCCTGATTCGCCTTGATCCTGAAGTCATCCGACCTTATCTTCAAGTCTTTGCCCTTCCACATTCTTGGAGGTTGGTTCACCATAGATGAGAGCGAACGAAATCCGAGTCACATGGCCTTCATTCCTCCGCGCTACGCATGATCTTGGTCTTTGTCCAAAAGTGCTCATTTATAGCTCAAAAACCTGTGTAAACCAAAATCCTCCAAAAATACATGCATATGCAAAAACGGGGTTATTTCAAGTGCCAAGTGGCGGGTTAGTATATGAATTGGTCCCAAAACACCACTTAAATAGCACTAAAAGTGTGTCGCTAACGAGCATCAACAA
>CM014274.1:48139810-48216547 GCA_004135705.1 Alloteropsis semialata | reverse complement strand
TGACTATACACTGGTTTTATCAAAGATTAAATGTGTGAGTTGGTTTTGAGTTTTGGGTTTTGGGTTTGAAAAGAGTAAAACTGTGTGGATAAAATGGATGGGCATAACTTTGTGAAATGCCAAAAAGGAGGCTTGTACCTTTGTGGTTAAGCAAGTTGGGAGATATCCATTTTGTCCGGTTTTAAACCAAAGTGATGTGTCATCTTGCCTAACCCACTTTTATCGTACAACCACTCGACTCTTGTATGGTGCAAGGGCTTAGTCTAAATCCCACTAGCCGTGCTGTTAGTTGTCTGGAGGCAGGTGTGCAGCGGGAAAAACCAAGTGCCGTCTTAGTGACATGGTTGCCGTCTTAGTGACATAAACCCCTTGGTGTTTCTCGTGATGGCTAGGCAGTTTTGGCTAAGGTGGGTAATGACTTCGATAGGATCCGCACTGACACTAAGGTGATCGTGTTGCGGTACCCTACTTGTGGTGAAAGTGTACACCTCTGCAGAGTTTCCTAAACTATTCGAATAGCCGTGCCCACGGTTATGGGCGAGTTATGGCTTGGTCACAATGCTAAGGTTTGGGTTGGGTTTGGAGTGTGTTGGTTTTGGAATGAGTTCGGCTTTGTGCCAAAAGCTACGACGGATGGGAAATCCGGTAGCACTTAAAAGATGGATCCTTTGTGGATCAACCCCCACTAATTAAAGTTGTTGCTTAGAGTTCGCTTTGCTAAAGTTTTACCTTGATAACCCATGCATGTGTTAAAACTAGCTTTTTGGCAAAAATAAAACCTGGCCTTATCCTTGATATTCCTTGTGCATAATTCTGTGTTAACCCCTCCGTGGGTGTGATTGGGCTTGTTGAGTACTTTTGTACTCACCCTTGTTGTTGTTAATCCAGAAGAAGACCCGGACTTTGTTGAGGACGCTGAGTAGGTGGTCGCTTCCGCACCCAGCTTGCCTGTGGAGTTTGGTCCCGCCCAAGATGGCTTCGCTGCCGCAGAACTCTGATCCCTTGGTTGAACCGGTCTGGTTCATCCTTTGGCTTACCGCCGTAGTTTACCTTTTAGCAGTTCTAGTTTGTATTAGGTGCCCGCTTCCTCGTGGGCTGTAAGTTTCTGTATCATCTGTTGAATAAATGTGTATCAGCCTCCTGGGACTGATAATTTGTATCACATTTAGTCTCTGCTTAGGCAGGGGCGCTTCATATAGACCAAATTTTGTCTTAAAGGCAGTTTTCCATTCATCTCCCAATTTCATTCTAATTTGGTGGTAGCCACTACGCAAATCAATCTTTGTAAAAATTATGGCGCCACTTAACTCATCAAGCATATCATCCAACCTAGGTACAGGGTGACGGTATTGAATAGTTATGTTGTTAATGGCTCTACAATCAACACACATGCGCATCGATCCATTTTTTTGGGACCAAAATCACAGGTACAGAACAAGGACTAAGGCTCTCACAAACATACCCGCAGTCCAGAAGCTCTTGCACTTAGTGCTAAATTTCTTTCATCTCCTCGGGGTTGGCCCTATAAGCTGCTCGGTTGGGCAAAGATGCTCCCGGAATCAAATCAATTTGATGCTCAATACCTCTCAACGGTGGCAGCCCCAATGGCAGCTCATGCGGAAACACATCCTTGTACTCCTGCAAAATGTTAGTGATAGTAGGAGGCAAAGTGCTAGCTATATCATCAATGGAGAATAAAGCATCGGTACATATCAAAGCATAGCACACAGTAGAGGCATCAATAGCATGAAGGTCAGATTTAGTTGCAAGCATGACATGATTCTTTAATTTAATTTCCTACTGTTTTTCATTTTTAGCATCATCATCTAGTGTAGCAAGTCTTTCCTTATCAGCTTGGACAATTTCAGCAGGGGTCATGGGTTGCAAAGTAATTTGTTGGCCCTTATACATAAGAGTGTACGTATTACTCCTACCATGGTGAGTAGCATCATTATCAAATTCCCATGGTTGACCCAACAAGAGAGAACAAGCCTCCATAGGCACCACATCACAATTTGCATAATCAGAATATGGACCAAGGGAAAAATGCACCCGGGCTGTCTGAGTTACCTTAACCTTACCCGAGTCGTTGAGCCACTGAACATGGTACGGATGTTTATGAGGACACGTGGCCAAGCCTAGCTTCTTCACCAAATCGAAACTTACCAAGTTGTTGCAGCTGCCTCCATCAATGATGACTTGAGCACGCCAATCTTTAATCACAAGTAAAATCTGGAACAAATTGTGGCGCTGCATCTTCTCGGCTTGCTCCATCTGTGTACTAAGTACTCGGTGGACAATGCAAATCCGCTTGTCACCTGCATCACCCGAGCTCAAGGAAAAACCATCTTTAGAAGCGGGTTCATCATCAATGATGTCCTCAACATCTGAAGTGCTAATGTAACCATCATCCGTAACAATGTATGCCCATTTGCTTGGACATTCCTTTGCTACATGACCAAGTCCCTGACAGCGATGGCACTGTATAGAAGAAGAGCGGGCTGGAGAAGGCACCGAGACCGACGGTGTAGTCTTGGTCTGATCCTGCAAACGAGTCTTACCATCGGAGGCCGAAGTCGCTGGCGGTGCGGAATGTGTAGTAGCTGGTGACGCCGAGGGGGAAGCACCCGATGGTTTGGGCGTGAAGGACTTGGGCATGAAGGAGCTGTTGTAGGTGCTCCTGCTCCGTGGCTGCTGTTGTTGTCGTAGTCCCTGCAATTCTTTTTTTGCAAGCATAGCAAGCTGGAACAACTGGTTGGTAGTAGTAAAATCTTTATAGTCAACGTTATCCTGAATTTCACGTCCCAAACCACTATAAAAGCGACACACTTTATCCTCAGGATCCTCTACTACCCCACAACGAAGCATACCCTTTTGCAGCTCTGCATAATACTCTTGAACAGACAAATTGCCCTGCTCTAAACGTTGCAATTTCTTACGTAAATCACGCTTATAAGATGCAGGAACAAATCGATCACGCATTGCAAGTTTAAGCCCATCCCAAGTATCAGGTTGCATGTTTAAAGTCGCACACTCTTGCCACCAGATTATTGCAAAATCATTAAATTCACTAGTGGCTTGTCTAACTTTATGGTGATCAGGAACAAGGTGTGAGGCAAATTTTTGTTCTACAGTCATCTCCTAATCAAGGTATTCCTCAGCATCATATATCCCATGAAAAAAAGTATAGTAAACTTAATTTTAGTATAAGGATCATCATTACCTTGGTTGTACCGAGTTCTAGAGCCTCCCATACCTTTTTTTATTGCGTGTAAGTATTCTACGTGCACGTTTCTCGCTGGTTGCAAAGCGGTTGGGCTGACCACCCGGACCGAGAACAACATCCTCATCTATCTCATCATCATCGTCTGGCTCATCCTTGGCGCCGTCGATCTTGGAAGGGTTGATCTCAATCTGTTCAACCCTGTCGGCTAGAGTGGATACTTGCTTTTCCACACCCTCAATCGTATGATTGGCGTCTTTGACTTCATTCATTAGCTTGCTCATCTCCTTAAGGAAAAGGTCCTTCAGCTCGTCCTTCAGCTCCCGCAACTGACTAGACAAAAAAGGCACGTCATCTGGCATGGTGGTTAGTGATCAAAAAAAACCCTATGAACTATATAGGTCGGCTGGTGGAATCACACCCTCACACATGTCTTACCAAGTTCTTACCAACGCAAGCAGTGGATGGTACAACCGGCTGCTGGTTCGTGATACCTGTGAGGAAGTGGTACCGAGATTGCAAGGGTCCTTTGCTGTACTGATCTGAAGTATATGTGGAGCTTGGAAGGCACAAAAGGAATCACAATATTTTTGTGGTACACAAGTCAGTAACAAAAAGTAATGCTGAATTATAGTCCCAAGTACTTGTTACCGTTGCTAGTCTAATTGTGCCAAATACCAATAGTGTGGTGGACAATGTGGTGAACAAATGTGATGGATAGTAAGAGCAATAGGACAGCAACTGAACACAACGTATACAAGACAGCACACGCTAACACAGCTCAATGGCCATTCGCTATGTGCTCCTATAGATGTTGTTCCAATTTTGCCCTTCTCTTTATTTTTTTGGGGCTGTTGTTGTTTTTTGGGAAATTTTTTCTTTTTGTTTTATTTTTTAATATTTTTTCTTACTCAGGAGCACAAAGGAAGGAACCACACAAAAATTGAGCTTAAACAGATGAAAAATGTGGCCTGTAGAATTTTCAGAAGGTATGCCTAAAATTCAGAAAAACGTTCGGGCCTCAGAAAGAGGAACTTCCAGGCCAATTTTTGCAAATCTGAGAATGGCAAACCCGCCAACGGCAGGAACGGGGCGATGCAAAATTTTCTCCCGATCAAAAGACATATAAAGACTACCCCAATCGGAGTTCGTATGTGGGAGTTATGGCCATTTGAAGTGAGGACTCCAAAACTAGAGGACAAAACGGGAACAATGGGTGTAAAAATGGCGGCGACGGCTAGGGTTTGGTGGATGGTGGAGGAAAGACGCATGAACTGGACTTGAACACACTCTAACCAGCAACAAGGCCTCGACCAGGACACAAACTCAACACGACGGACTCTGAAATTGAAATATGCAAAGGCTATGGCGCGGAAGGTTCTAGGATGGCGGTAAACAAAGTATGGCACTGGACTATGGGACGAAGGTGAAACACTCGACAAAGGGGATACAAACCTGATGAAAAACCTGTCTCTGAATACCACTTGATGGGGACTAAGGTTCCCAATCTTCCGTCAGGCGAAGATAACTCTCGTTTGGGCGGAGCGCGACACACCGATCCGACTTCAGATCCAAAGACCCGAATCCCTGCAATCTTAGCACCACAACTCCTCTGGTTATCAACCGTGTCACGATCCGGTTGACCTCGCCAAGAAGGCTAATCCCTGCCTGCGAAATGAAGAACACAAGCAAGGACTCGAAAGAACGCAGCTCTCAAATTATGGTGACAAACTGCTGATGAATGGATTAAGCACACGAGTTGGGGTTTCGCAAACCGATCAACGACGACTGTTCGAAGACAGATTGAACTAAAGCAAAACCCAAACCCTAACATGGGTGGTGGTGACTGAGTTATAGGGGTTAGGCTTGTGGTCAACCCCTGGGACACGCCCCTAATGGGCTCAACGACGATATACAGCCCAAAGGCCAAAATACAGCGACGCAACGCCTGCGCAGATTCTGGATGTCATCTTGTTTCGACGATTTCCATTGACTCAGGCATCATTTGGACGTGCGACTGGTTCATTGGAAGCTCTATGAAATTATCTTTCTATCCATATGTGGATCATTGAAATCAGACTCCGTATGTGGCCTGGGCGTCAAATCTAAGGCAGACTGCTCCTGGACTCTATTGACGGTCCATAGACGCGCCAATTGTGAACCGCAAGCGCACGGATCATTGTAGTTTTTCCCTTACAGTATTCCATCCAAGGTTTATCAAACCGTGGATCGACAATGAACTTACTAGGGTTCCCCATCTAATCTGACGGATCTATTCCTAGCATGAAGCATTGATTGCATATAAAGGGGTAAAACCTATGAGATTTGAGTGTAGTGTATAGGTTGATCTCATCCATAGACATAGGCAAGGGTAAAGCATAACCAAAGGATAAATGGGCCTATTGTATTCTAGTTGTAGTTCTAGCCAAATAGAGCAAGCACATCATGCATCCCATCCAAAGTAATCTTTAAACCCTTACCTCCGATCAACCACCCAAGAACGCCACCTTACACGGGTTCACACCCTGTCACGATCCTCCCTATCGGCATGGTTAGTACAAGGGCACGTCCATGAGTGAACGTGTCTAGATATCACGAAGGGTCGACATGCTAGATCTAATCACCATGATTATATAAAGCATGCTACATAGTCTAAACATATGAAGTAGACTAGGGAACAATCATATTAATGATAGGTAGAAGGCATAGAAGGAGGCATTAAGTCGCTAAAAGATTGGATAACATGAAGAACAATATTCATATAATAGATGTGTTTGGATCATCACCACCAAGTACATACCATTGATGACTCCAACTAGCTCATGAACTCCACCATGGCACAACCATGCAGGGAGGCCATGGTGGCTAGGGTTGGCCTAAGCCATCCCCTAGACAACTTCGAGGACTTGCGGCGGCCGTCGTCTCCTTTTGGTGTATACCCTAGGTTTCGCCGAGTTTTGGTGGATGGATGTGCGTGGCTCCTGGCATCGGGGCTATAAATAGTCCGAGGAAACCCTAGCTCGAAGGGGAGGTCGAGGCGGCGCAGAAACATGCTAGGCTGGCCAGCCTGGCCCCCCCCTGGGCCGGCCGGCCCAGGGCTTTTTTGTGGCCCCTCGGTCCCATCTTTTGCGTGCAAGCTTCTAGATCCTCCAGGAGTTGATTTGCCAATGCATGTGGGTATTTGACGTCGGTTGCTTTTGGGATAAGATTGGGTCTTGATAGCTTTCCATATGTCTGCCTGATTCGCCTTGATCCTGAAGTCATCCGACCTTATCTTCAAGTCTTTGCCCTTCCACATTCTTGGAGGTTGGTTCACCATAGATGAGAGCGAACGAAATCCGAGTCACATGGCCTTCATTCCTCCGCGCTACGCATGATCTTGGTCTTTGTCCAAAAGTGCTCATTTATAGCTCAAAAACCTGCGTAAACCAAAATCCTCCAAAAACACATGCATATGCGAAAACGGGGTTATTTCAAGTGCCAAGTGGCGGGTTAGTATATGAATTGGTCCCAAAACACCACTAAAATAGCACTAAAAGTGTGTCGCTAACGAGCGTCAACAATCCCCCCATGCTTAAACCTTGCTCGTCCTCGAGTAAGTCCAAGATCTTTGCTTAACATGGAAATCAGCATTGCCCTTCAATGTTTTCCCTGCACTTAGTCATACACAACAAGACATATTGCTCTCAAGTGTTTAGCATTTAAAGTTCAAGTTGTGACCGGCTACTTTTCATTATCGAAGATAGACTAGCAATAAAGAACAAGCCACAATAATAATTAAATGCAATGCTCTTGAACTTAAGCGAACTTTAGACGTTTACCTTGTTCCATCGTGAAGAGTTTTCAAAAAGATGCATATCCAACATAAGTGAGATTCTCTTGCAAAAGCTCATGGGAACACTCATCTCATCAAGTCGCTCAAGCCTATACTAGATTATTTTCAACCTATTCTACTCATATATGAAAGTGGAAGGCTTATGTGGAGCTTGGTAGGTAAAACAATCCTAGCAAAACATTATATTTGAAATATTGTCAAACTAAGAGAGAGCTCTATTGGAATTACCGAGACTAGTCAAAAAGGCCATGGAGAATAAATGTTGGAAAGGGAGAGGGATGGAACACACACATTTAGATAGGTGGACATGTGCAAGTGGCAAGTGGATGATCCCGAGGCACAAATGAAGTCCTCGTTATCGGATTGCATATGGTTGAAAAATTGAGTATGGACTTGTCTTCAAAGCACTTGGAATTTGATAAAGCTAAAAGAACTAAGGAGTATTATTTCTCTTTTCTTTCTTTCTTTCTTTTTTTCCTTTCATTGTTTCTTTTCTTTATTTTTTTCTTTTTTCTACATTTTTCTTTTGTTTTTGCTCCTTAGAGCCTTTGGCAACATAGTACTTACTCAGCATCCTCCTCCCCCCATGCTTAAACGATTGCTCGTCCTCAAGCATAGAAGTGAGGGTTGATAATTGCTGAAGTAAGTACACAAAGTCCTTCTTGATCTTCTAGAAAAACACTTGAATCTTCAGGGAGTTTCTCATTGATGCCTCCCAAATTGATGTCCTCTAAATTAAGCCCTCGATTCTTGTGGATTTCCATCGAGAAAATGATCCATACTCAATTGTGGGTTGTGGTCAAGGAGGTAATCACAAAAAGATATTTGGGTTTAGGGTGGATATCCAGCGAAGTTTATGAAGTTTCCGGTATAGAAACTCACAATGCATGGATAGAAAGGCTAGCAAAAGGAAGGTACGCAAAATGGAATGGCCAGCTTCTTAGTCTCGAACCATAGAAATCAATCTTAATCCAACTCATCAAAATATAAGTTTGCAAATCTAAGGGTTTCATCATGAAAGATCATGTATATGTAAAGACTTTGGTAGGTAGAACTTTGCAAGAGATTCACGAATGTAGATAGCATAAGAATCAAGTTTTAAATAAAACAATACAAGGCATAAGGTCATCGGTAAACTTAAATCAAAGAGCAAAGATATGTATGTGGGTCTAGAATTTAGTCATTTAACCTCCACAAATAAAAGAGCCGATATTTATATCAATTTAAGTTCATTTTATGGAGAGCAAATGGTCAAGTCATATACAACACCATGTAGGTAGAACAAAGCGGCAACTTTCATCACTTTTCCATAAGCAAAGCATTTAAAATATTGCATCGTGGTGAGCACAAAGTGATGATGATCATTTGTTGAAAACAAAACTAGGTTGTCCTCCTAGTAGCCATGTTATTAACAAGAGAGATATACAAAGGTTTCTAACCTATGGTCGATGGCATACATATATACAAGCATTAAGAAGTAGATGAACAAAGAGAAGGTTGAGGAAGAGTTACCGTCCTTTTCGATGCTTGTAATGGAGTGTAGCGTGGCTTCCCCCATGCTTAAGCTTTGTGCTTAGCATGGAAGAAGAATCTTGAGCATCTTGTGGTGAACATGATCATTGTACTCCATATGGCTTTTTTCCTTTTCGTCCAACAAGTCCTCCCCCATGCTTAGCATATTGCTAAGCGTGGAAAAAGATGGTGAACCGTCATGTGATTCTTGAAGTCCTTCGGCCATGTGTTTAGAGATTTATCTTTATGCTTCTTCACCTTTGTTACCTTAATTTTTCTTCAACCCCTTCTTGTCATCAAGCCATGGTCCCAATCATTCTTCATACCGTTATCATCTCCTTGCTTGTTGTCTTCATTGTTGCTTCATCTTCCACGAATTTTTCTTTATTTCTAGAACAGAACATGTACTGAACCATTGCTCCATTGCAAATTTCACAAATTTCTCTTTCCAACGAATCATCATTTGCCCAAAATGGATTCTGAACAAAAGAGTTATGCTTTTTTTAGTCCAGCACTGCAATCTGTCCCGAGCTGATTTCAGAACACGCAGCACCCAATGTTTTTGTCGTATCTCCTTGTATGGGTCTTCAAATTCTTTGATCTTGGCGTTGGGATAGTAGCCGAAGCCAATGGTCCCAAACAACAGCTGAAACAGGACAACAGAGATAAGCCACAATAAATTACTTATCTACAGTATCCTGGAATCAACAACCTTTACATGAAGGGGAGGGGTCCCCTTTTATAGGGAGACCAAGGGTCTTTACATTCCCATTGTACCCCTGAGATCAGGCATCATCCTCTAGACTATACAATACAAATAGCCTATGGACACTTTGGTACATTTACTCCTCCCAATGTGAATGCGTAGACTTGTGATTCCGTGTTTGACTTGGCTTGGACTTGGTCTCCTTGGACTCGGTCCATGTCTGCTTCGCCCGCTTCCAAAGGCTTTGTAGCTCCTGGAATCGGCTTCTTCTGAGTCGAGATGACCCTAAAGCCACTTCCCAGCGTCCAGGAAGCCGATGGCTCCTGCAAGAACCTGCAGTTTAGAGTGAACCGAAGCTTGCCATTAACTTATTCATAGCTTTTGACATTCAGTAGTATCAATATTTCACCAAATTGGCTTCTAATTTGATTCCGATAACGCCACATTGGCTTCCTGCAACATGATCACCGAAGCCCATTGGCTTCTGTATATAGCGAGATGTGATTACCGAAGACGACTGGCTTTTGTATTCAGCAAGACGTGACGAGCGAAGCCGATTGGCTTTCATATACAGCATGACATGCTCACCGAAGTCGATTGGCCTTTGTACGCAACGAGGCATGCCGACCGAAGCCGAATTAGAGATCTGTAGAGTAAAATGAAGCTAAATTGGCTCCGTCTCCTTCGTTCGTTGCTGCCCTTACGCATGAGATAGAGCAAAACAAGTAGAGGGCGTTTGTCGGCGGGCCAAATCCCCAACAGTAGCCCCTCGAGGACGAGGGCTTTCTTCAACAGGCCGAGCTCCACGAAATTAGGATTGCTTGCCAGCCTGAGAAACGCCTCCTCCTTGTTGGAGAAAGCCCCTTAGTGTTTTGTCGTGTTTGCTCTATTTTTGCTTCGTTTGTCTGACGTGTCATGTCATTTGGCTTCCTTTATTGGAAACTGGTTGAATTATTTTAACCGTTATTGTAACTTTTGCTTCGGTTTGACTGAATTTGAAACGGCGGTTCATTTTTTGAGGTTTTAACGGTCAGATTTTACTGGCCTATAAATAGGACCGAAGGGGGGGTCAATTTTGCTTGCTTCGTTTTGCTTGGCTTGAGCTTGACGCTTTCTCTGGCTTTTGTAAGCTCTTGATTTCAAGCTTTGGCTTTCTTCTCTCGACACAAGTAAGTTTTGCTTTTTGTGCTCTACTATTTCCTTCATTTTTTCCTTTGTCTTTTTGCTGCTTTGTTTGCTTATTGTTTTTTCCTGTTTGTTGTAGCAGCTCGTACGAAGCAAACCGCTCATCTAATTGACTACGTCTCTGACGAAGACAACTCAGAAGGCATGAATATGGATGCTGCCGAAGCTGCGCAGTTTGCTCAGGAAATTGAGGGCAACGTGGTCGTGGATCCCGAAGCCGGAGGTGCTATGATTATTGATGATCGAGGCAAGGGACCTGCCGAGGAAGATGTTGCTGCAGGTGACGATACAGAGGACGCTGGATCTACAGCCAAGGATGCCCTTGAGGACGTAGAAGCCGATGCTTCTGATCTCTTGGATTATCGGAGGAAGCCAAAGACCACTGTCTTTGGTGAGTCTCGTGTTACCCCTTCATTGATTCGCTTCTATGAGGAAAAGGGGTATTTTGAAGTCGGTCAAGGACGAGCCCCTGGCACAGAGACTACCCCGACGCCTGAGCCAGACGAAGCTGTGGTATTCAAGGAGTTCTTCACTGCCGGGCTTCGGATGCCCGTGGATAATATTATTGCTTCCTTAGAGACTTCCAAGTGTACTTCTACCTTGGAGTCCTCCAAGCATCAGAAGCTTGGAAAAGCTCTTCCCATCACTCCGCTTGCCAGCGCCCCTCCTCGTCCCATTGCTTCGGCTGTGGAAGCGCCTACCGCCGTCGCCCCTAAGCAAGTTGTTCGCGTATCTTCCGCTGCAGTTGATGCGCCTTCTTCTAGAGGTTTGTTTCTTGTATAGCTTGTCTTTTTATTTTTAGCTTCGGTTTGCATTTAGCTTTGGTTTGCTTATTTGTTTTTGTCATCTTATTGCAGTTAAAACTGCTGTTCGACCTCTTCGTCGCGAGCGTGTACTTGACTGCATCGACGACGAAGATGAAGTGAGCTACAGTCATCTTTTGAGGGAGGACGAGACAAAGGATTTTGCGCTTGGTGACGCCGAAGTGTCGTCTGTCCCCCTCCAGCCATCATCCTTGGATTTACTGGCTGGTGCCGCTGCGAAGTCCCTTCAAATAGAGGGGCTTGCAGAGCCGGCTTCGGCTAATATCGATGAGTTTCCGCGGACGACTGCAGATAACACTGAAGAGCCGACCCAGTTGGCTTCGGCTGACGTTGAAGAACCTGTACAAACGGCTCTTCTTGAGATTGGGCAGGGCCCTGTCGATTCGGCTCTACGCACAACTGAGACAATTAAGTTGGTTCCTTCAGCTATCGCCGAGCGATCTGCCCCTGCCAAGGACATTGAGCTAGCTCCTGAGAGATCAGCTCCTGAGAAGCCAGCTCCTGAATCAAAAGGTAAGTTTCACGAAGCAGTTATACTTGCGTTTTTAGCTGAAATGTTGTTTTTTCTTGATATGTTGATTATTTTGCTTCAGAAACTAGTAATGCTGGGTATGGCCCCCTTGCAGATCGGCTTCGACAGAGCGGCTTTCGTCCTCCCAACGATATTCCTATTATCGTTCCAAATGGTTGGTAATTTTTAACTGCTCACTCGAAGCTGTTTGATTTTAGCTTTTTGCCTAAACATTGGTTTCGCTCTTTCAGAGCTTGAGACTCGTGTCAAATCCTTGGATTTGGACACGCTTTCCATTTCAAGCCTTAGTGGTGGCATCCAGGTCTGTTCCTTTTCTTCTNAGCAAAACAAGTAGAGGGCGTTTGCCAGTGGGCCAAATCCCCAACAGTAGCCCCTCGAGGACGAGGGCTTTCTTCAACAGGCCGATTAGGATTGCTTGCCAGCCTGAGAAACGCCTCCTCCTTGTTGGAGAAAGCCCCTTAGTATTTTTGTCGTGTTTGTTCTATTTTCGCTTCGTTTGTTGGAAACTGGTTGAATTATTTTAACCGTTATTGTAACTTTTGCTTCGGTTTGGCCAATTTTGAAACGACGGTTCATTTTTCGAGGTTTTAACGGTCAGAATTTACTGGCCTATAAATAGGACCGAAGGGGGGGTCAATTTTGCTTCGTTTTGCTTGGCTTGAGCTTGACGCTTTCTCTGGCTTTTGGAAGCTCTTGATTTCAAGCTTTGGCTTTCTTCTCTCGACACAAGTAAGTTTTGCTTTTTGTGCTCTACTATTTCCTTCATTTTTTCCTTTGTCTTTTTGCTGCTTTGTTTGCTTATTGTTTTTTCCTGTTTGTTGTAGCAGCTCGTACAAAGCAAACCGCTCGTCTAATTGACTACGTCTCTGACGAAGACAACTCAGAAGGCATGAATATGGATGCTGCCGAAGCTGCGCAGTTTGCTCAGGAAATTGAGGGCAACGTGGTCGTGGATCCCGAAGCCGGAGGTGCTATGATTATTGATGATCGAGGCAAGGGACCTGCCGAGGAAGATGTTGCTGCAGGTGACGATACAGAGGACGCTGGATCTACAGCCGAGGATGCCCTTGAGGACGTAGAAGCCGATGCTTCTGATCTCTTGGATTATCGGAGGAAGCCAAAGACCACTGTCTTTGGTGAGTCTCGTGTTACCCCTTCATTGATTCGCTTCTATGAGGAAAAGGGGTATTTTGAAGTCGGTCAAGGACGAGCCCCTGGCACAGAGACTACCCCGACGCCTGAGCCAGACGAAGCTGTGGTATTCAAGGAGTTCTTCACTGCCGGGCTTCGGATGCCCGTGGATAATATTATTGCTTCCTTAGAGACTTCCAAGTGTACTTCTACCTTGGAGTCCTCCAAGCATCAGAAGCTTGGAAAAGCTCTTCCCATCACTCCGCTTGCCAGCGCCCCTCCTCGTCCCATTGCTTCGGCTGTGGAAGCGCCTACCGCCGTCGCCCCTAAGCAAGTTGTTCGCGTATCTTCCGCTGCAGTTGATGCGCCTTCTTCTAGAGGTTTGTTTCTTGTATAGCTTGTCTTTTTATTTTTAGCTTCGGTTTGCATTTAGCTTTGGTTTGCTTATTTGTTTTTGTCATCTTATTGCAGTTAAAACTGCTGTTCGACCTCTTCGTCGCGAGCGTGTACTTGACTGCATCGACGACGAAGATGAAGTGAGCTACAGTCATCTTTTGAGGGAGGACGAGACAAAGGATTTTGCGCTTGGTGACGCCGAAGTGTCGTCTGTCCCCCTCCAGCCATCATCCTTGGATTTACTGGCTGGTGCCGCTGCGAAGTCCCTTCAAATAGAGGGGCTTGCAGAGCCGGCTTCGGCTAATATCGATGAGTTTCCGCGGACGACTGCAGATAACACTGAAGAGCCGACCCAGTTGGCTTCGGCTGACGTTGAAGAACCTGTACAAATGGCTCTTCTTGAGATTGGGCAGGGCCCTGTCGATTCGGCTCTACGCACAACTGAGACAATTAAGTTGGTTCCTTCAGCTATCGCCGAGCGATCTGCCCCTGCCAAGGACATTGAGCTAGCTCCTGAGAGATCAGCTCCTGAGAAGCCAGCTCCTGAATCAAAAGGTAAGTTTCACGAAGCAGTTATACTTGCGTTTTTAGCTGAAATGTTGTTTTTTCTTGATATGTTGATTATTTTGCTTCAGAAACTAGTAATGCTGGGTATGGCCCCCTTGCAGATCGGCTTCGACAGAGCGGCTTTCGTCCTCCCAACGATATTCCTATTATCGTTCCAAATGGTTGGTAATTTTTAACTGCTCACTCGAAGCTGTTTGATTTTAGCTTTTTGCCTAAACATTGGTTTCGCTCTTTCAGAGCTTGAGACTCGTGTCAAATCCTTGGATTTGGACACGCTTTCCATTTCAAGCCTTAGTGGTGGCATCCAGGTCTGTTCCTTTTCTTCTTTATTGAGTTTGTTATTCGGCTTTTTGATACTTATGCTTTTCTTGTTTTAGTCTATAATGTCCATGCAGGAGCTTTTCGCTCGCCTTCCGCTTCGTCTCAATGATGTTGAGAACGAGCGGGCCGAGCTTGAGGCTCTAAGGAAGGAGCGTGAGGGCTTTCTGCTGCTTAAGAGATCTTTGAACGATGAGAAGGAGCAGCTTCGACTTGAGCATGAGTCTGCCTCATCAGAAGTTGCTTCGCTCAAAAGGCAGGTCGCTTCACTGGAGTCTACGCGTGCACTTAACGCTCAGACAATTGAGGGGCTTCGGGGTAAGGTAATCGATGCTGCCACCTTGGAGCATGACCTGAAGAATCAAGTCAAGTCTCTCGAGGCTGATAAGGCGAAAGCGATGTCACATGCTGAAAAGTACAAGAGGGAGCTTCTAGTTGCCGTTGACTTAAAGGACTCCCTTGTTTCCGAAGCCAGTCAGCTTAAGGCTCAAGTGGAGCAGCTTAGGACGGACAAGGAGAGTTTAGATTCTGAATTGCTCAGTCGCAGCTTGGGCATTTATGCTGAATACGAAGCTGCTCTGAAACAATACGGAGCCGAGCCGCTGCCCTTCCCCTCTGATGACTTTAGCGTTGGGAAGCTTTTTGACTGGCTTGATGATGAGTTCAAGTCTTTGCCAGACGTCTTGTCCAGAGTTGGTGATTACGCTGCCCGGACATGCATCACTAACGCCTTTAAGATGCTGGCAGATGACGGATGCTCTCATTTCAAGGGCTTTTTAAGGAGGAATTTTCAGTTTCCTTCGGCTCTGAATCCTGATAAGAAAGATCTTTTCAACGAGGCTGTTCTGGCGACTCGTGGCCTCTTTCTGAGGAAGTTTTGGTCTGAGACAGGGAGGGAGTGTGCTCGGCGCACTGCATATGATCGTCTGGTTTAGGTTGGCTTCTTTATCATTTTGGCTATTTGTTTTGGCTTCAGACATGTCCTGTTAACTTTGGTTTCGGTATTGATTGTTTTGTTTAAATTCAGTATAAGGAGGAGCTCGCCCTTGAGGCCAAAGCTGCTGCCGACGCTGCTGGGGCGTCCACTTCAAGAGCTGGTGCCGAAACTGGTCAGAGTGGAGCGGAAGCCAGAGCTTCTGATGCTGATCCGAAGGTTTAGCTTCGATAGAGGTGATGACTCTTATTCTTTTGTTGAGGGATGTTAAAACTTTGTAAATTTGTATATACCCAGATCCCTGATGAGGGAGGTGTTCTTGAACCCATGCCGATCACTATGCGCGATGGCCCCTTGTGTGTTTCTGGCTTCGCATGGGAGCTATATCGGAAGTTATGTCCAAGTCAGAGAATCGACGATTTCAGGGAATTTTGCCATGAGTTCTTTAGTCATTGCGAATTCGATGTGTTTGAGTTTTTTAACTCCTTCATCGTTCGATGTTCTCCTCGTGTTGAACTCGCTCGTGCAAGAAATGCCGAAGCTGCTCGTCTGCTTCCAGTTAAGGTGGAGCCAGAGGATTTAGATAATGATAGGGATTTTGCTTATGTATACAATGCTCCCAGATTTAGGAGATCTGGCCAGCTTTTTGACGGCTATGTTTTTGAGATGTTCTGAGTCATCTCTGTGAAACACATTGTAATTCGCTTGGTCATTGTTTTAATTCGAAAGACTTGAATGAATATAAGCTCGATTTGGCTTCGTTGCGAAAGAAATGCCTCCTCCCCCCCCAAAGCGGGGTTTTATTCGTTCAAGTGTTTTGCACTTTTGGTTCGGAGCCGCCTTGACTCTTTTGCGCTTTGTACGGGGGTGTGCTTTGCGTGATTTGCCGAAGCCCCTATTATTGCAATCGTTTTAAAATACTGATAGCCGAAGCTGATTCTAATTTAAAATTCATGTTTTCGCCGAAGCCCCTTTTGGTCTGTTTGGAGTAAGCGCTTTTGGACCGAAGCCCCTTTCGCTATGTTTTTAGAGGACTTTTCCTTAGATCTGAATTGGCCTTACTCTCGGTAGGGCTAATTCAGTTCTATCTGAGTTATCGAATATCAGCGACTTGGTCGAAGCCAATCGCTTTCGATGCTGTTCTTGTGTGTTCTAACAATTTGCTGAAGCCCCTATAGGCTTTTTAGGGCGCTGCTAGCCGAAGCTGCTGAAGCATTTATAAGATTTTAGAGTACTGCTAGCCGAAGCTGTTTTCGTTTTATAACAATTGTTTGGGTCAGAGCCCCTTTTACTCTGTTTTTAGAGTAAGCGTTTCTGGACCGAAGCCCCTTTTACTCCTCTTTGGAGTAAGCTTTTGCTTGGATCTGAATTGGCCTTACTCTTGGTAGGGTCAATTCAGTTCTTTGTGAATTGTCGAATATAAGCGAGTTGGTCGAAGCCAATCGCTTTCAATGCTGCTTTTTTGGGGAATACCTCGTTCATATATGATTTGACGAGTTACAGTAAGCACCGCCTCGTTAAAAACCTCACCCCTTGGTCAGGGTCCCCTTGTGAGGAAAAGAGTACGGGCTTTTTTGAAAGAAAGTAAAAATGCTATTCTACTCAATGACTTCGTTTATAGAATACGAAGCCATTTTACATCTTTTTCATAAGTAATATTTGCGTAAGCTGTCGGCATTCCATGAATGCGGCAGCTCATTTCCTTCGTCGTCGCCTAAGCGAAATGAGCCAGGCCTGTTGCTTTTGATGACTAAGAATGGGCCTTCCCATTTCTGTTGTAGTTTTCCAGCGGGCATGCTTGGATTTTTCCTTAAGACCCAGTCCCCGGCCTTGATATCTTTTCTGATTACCTCTTTGTCTCGCCACTTTCTTGTCTCAGCTTGATACTTGGAAATGTTTTTTGCTGCCTGGAGTCTGTATATCTCAACGAGATCCTTGTCAACGGCTTCGCTCTCTTTGGGAGCTTCTTGTTGAGTGCGAAGCCCTTTGTGCAGTATTTCCTCTGGGCATACTGCTTCTTCACCATAAAGCAGTTTGAATGGAGTAAACTGTGTTGCTCTTGATGTGGTGGTGTTGTGAGCCCAGATCACCTTCGGCATCTCTTCTACCCACTTGCCTTTTTTCTTACAATTTGCGAGGCACTTTCAGATGGCTGTAAAGATTAGGCCATTGGCTCTTTCAACTGCTCCATTTGTTTGCGGATGATATACCGAAGCGAATTTAGCTTTTGTTCCAATTGACATGCAGTATTGCCTGAATTCGTCACAGTCAAACTGCTTCCCATTGTCCACTGTTATTTCCCTTGGTACTCCGAATCGGCACACAATTTGCTGCCAGAAGAATTTGATAACTGTTTTAGCTATGATGTTAGCCAAAGGTCTGGCTTCGATCCACTTGGTGAAATACTCAACTGCTACTATGGCGTATTTGAGATTTCCTTGAGCTGTTGGAAGCAGGCCAACTAGATCAATGCCCCATCTTTGTAAAGGCCATGTTGGAGTTATCAGCTGTGATTGCTCCGAAGGAGATTTTCTGTTTGCTGCACACCTTTGACACTGATCTCACGTCTTGACCATGTTTGTTGCATCCATGATGATTGCCGGCCAATAGAATCCTTGCCTCATTGCTTTGCCCACTAAAGCTCTTGCTCCAAAGTGTGCGCCACATAAGCCACTGTGTATCTCTTGAATCAGTTCTTTTCCTTCGTTGTGAGAGATGCAACGAAGCCAAGGAGCTACAACTCCTTTCTTGTACAGGACATCATCTATCATCTGATAGCATCATGCTCTTTGTTGCATGGCTTTTAGATCATCTTGGTCAATTGGCTCATAGTATCCTCGAAGAAAAGCTATTATTGGGGATCGCCAATCCTCTGAGCTTATTGCATTGATCAGCTTCGGTGAGTCATCTGAGTCCCTTATCGATGGTGATGTTAATGTTTGAAAGAATACATCAGGTGGAAGCTTATCCCCCTTTACAGCTGCTTTGGCTAAGGCATCTGCCTCTTCATTTTTTGCTCTTGGAATGTACTCTATAGTGAAACCTTTGAACTTTTTCTCCATTGAGCGTACAGTGGTCAGGTATTTGATGAGTTCTGGTTGCTTCGCTATGCTCTCTTTTTCAATGTGATCTGCTACCACCTTAGAATCTGTTTTGATAATGAACCTCTGAGCTCCCAAAGCCCTGGCTTTTCTGAGCCCAAGTAACACTGCTTCGTACTCAGCAACGTTGTTTGTGCTTCTGTCACTGTATTTGCAAAACTCTAAATTTGCTGCATATCTCATTTTCACGCCCGAAGGCGATTGTACAATTGCCGCGATGCCAGCTCCTTTGTCCCCCCAAGCGCCATCACACTGTATCAGCCAATTTTCCTCTCTGGTAGTATTTTGTGGCGAAGGTGATGTCCACTCCGCGATGAAGTCAGCTAGGACTTGCGATTTGATTGATGTTCTCCTTTCAAAATCCACGACGTACTCTGAAAGCTCCGCTGCCCACTTGCGAATTCTCACCGAAGCTTCTTTGTTGTTCAAAAGCTCTTTAAGAGGCTGATCTGTGAGTACTTTGATATTGTGGCCCTCAAAATAGTGTCTCAGCTTTCTAGAAGCCATTATCACTGCATAGATCATCTTCTCGATCTCTGTATAAAACAGCTTCGACGCATTCAAAGCTTCGGATACATAGTAGACTGGCTGCTGAATGTTTCTGCCATCTATCAGCTTTTCTGTGATGAGCGCTGCACTAACTGCTGATTGTGATGCTGCAATGTACAGTAGGAGTGGTGCTTTTGGGTTTGGTACTGTTAGCTTCGTGAGTTGCATCAAGTATTGCCTTAGCTCGTGGAATGCTTTTGACTGCTCTGGCCCCCATTGGAACTTAGCTGCATTTCTGAGTGTTGCAAAGAATGGTAAGCTTCGCTCTGCTGCTTTTGCGATGAATCTGTTAAGTGCGGCAATTCTGCCCGACAGCTTCTGCACATCTCTCATGCACTTTGGCTCTTCCATGTCAAGGATTGCATTTATCTTGTCTGGATTAGCTTCTATCTCGTGAGCTGAAACCAGACAACCAAATATTTTGCCTTTTGTCACTCCAAATACACACTTTTCTGGATTTAGCTTGAGACCAGCCTGTCTCATGCGAGTGAAGGCGGTTGCTAGATCTGATACATGATCTTGCCTTTTGGCACTTTTGACCAAGATGTCATCAACGTATGCCAATATGGTTTTGAACAATTCGTCCTTGAACACAGTGCTTGACATTCGGCAGAAACTGCTTCCTGCATTCCGAAGCCCCTCAGGCATCCTAACGAAGCAAAAAGTGCCAACTGGTGTGATAAAGCTGGTTTTCTCCTCATCCTCCTTTTTCATCCAGATTTGGTGATAGCCAGAAAAGCAATCTAAGAGGGGCATCATTTCACTTGCTGCTGCTTGATCAACAATCTTGTCAATTCTTGGTAGTGGGAAATCATCTTTTGGGCAAGCTTTATTGAGGTCTGTGAAATCAATACACATTCGCCATTTTCCATTCTTCTTCTGAACTGGTACAGTGTTTGCTAGCCATGTTGGATATTTGACTTCGCGTATGACATTGGCGTCCAGCAGCCTTTGCACTTCGACTTTTACTGCATCAGCTTTCTCTTCTGACATCTTTCTCAACTTTTGCTTTTTTTGGCTTCATATCAGGACTGATTGCCAGCTTATGCTCAACTATGCTTCTGTCAACACCTGGTAAATCTTTGCTTGACCAAGCAAACACATCTTTGTTATTTCTGAGGAATTCGATGAGCCTATCTTCTTCGTCTGGCTCTAAGTCTGAGCCAATGATCACTTCTCTGTCAAAGACATCGGGCTGCAACTGCACTTGCTTCGTCTCTGCAGCTTTCTGCATCTTCCTGCTATCTTTCTCGATATTTGGATTTTCTTCTGGGTAATATGGATCTTTTTCTTCAAGCAAATGGACATTTCGCTGACCAGGTGCTCTGGCTTTTTCGATGTTTCTGGCTTCCCTCTGGTCGCCATATACAGTTATAACTCCTTTGAGAGCTGGCATTTTCATGCATAGGAATGACTGCCTTATGATGATGTCAAAAGCATTTATGACTCCTCTTCCGAAGATGACATTGTAATCAAAGACCATGTCTACTACATCAAAGGTGATGTATTCTGTTCTTGCATTGGATTGGTCACCGAAGGATACTTGTAGTGAAATTTTCCCAAGTGTTTGGGTTCGCTTCCCCCCGAAGCCGACCAACGGAGTGTCTGATGGTTCCAGGTTGTCTGGGTTGATATTGGTCATGTTTCTGAGTGTTTTTGCTAGGATGATGTCAGCAGAGCTTCCTGTGTCCACGAGCACCTTTCCAATCGTCCAGCCAGCAATATTGGCTTCGATCGACATAGCATCGTTGTGTGGGTAGTTGTGGAGCTTGAGATCTTTCTCAGTGAAAGTGATGGGCATATGAGACCATTCCGACTTCTTGTACGGGCCATCAACAGAGATGTTATTGACTTGGCGAAAATAGCTTTTCCTTTGCTTTTTGTTCTCAAAAGCAAGCGATGATCCTCCATAAATGGGCATGATGTGTCCATAGCTTGGGAGTGGACTTGGAGCTTCTTTCTGATTGGCTTTTTGCTGTGAGAGTGGTGGTGGTGGTGGCAGCTCCTCAACCTTTATGTTTTGCGAAGCCATTTGTTGGGATGTTTGAGGGTATAGGTGAGGATATATGGTTTGTGGGTAGTAATGCTGAAATGTTTGTGGCGAAGGTAAATATTGGGTTGCCATCGCTGTTGATGGATGCACAGTGTTTGAGTTTAGCGAAGGATATACTGGGCAGTATGGTTGGATAGCTTGGGAAGGGTTTTGGGTATTTGGTTGCGAAGCCGATATTGGCTTCGTTTGGGTTGCTTGAATCTTCTCTGCTCTTAGCTTTTCTATTGTTTTCTTGATCTCTCTGCACTGTTCTGTGCCATGGGTATGATTTTTGCCGTGGTATTGGCAAAACAGCTCAGGTCCCGCTGGACCTCTTCCTCGGCCTCTGCCGGCTTTTCCACCCCTCTGAGTGGGCTCATTTCTCTGGTTGTGGTATTGGCTTTCTGGGTACGGTGGTTTGGTTTCGTAGGAAGGAGGCGGATTATCCACCTTCATGATTGTTTGGTGGGAGTAGTTTTGGTAGTTGTGGCTGTGGTGATGGGTTTTGGCTTGTGACTCATATTGGTTTCTCATGATGGCTTCTCTTGCCAATCTCATTTGGTTGTCATTGTCAGAGCGACAGTATTTTTTGAACTCCTCATACAGATCTGCCAGAGTAGCTGGTGTCTCTCTTGCGATATGCTGTGCAAACAATCCTGGGCGAAGCCCTTGTATTGCTGCGAATTTTGCTGCTTCATTAGGGATATGTGGGGCTTGAGCACGTAGAGTGACGAATCTGCGAAAGTAGTCCTCTAGTGGCTCATTTGGCTGCTGGTGTAGTGTGAGTTCGGCATATGAGAGTGATTGGTCTCCCATGATGCTAAAATTTTTGATAAGCTCCCTCTTCAGATCATACCAGCTGTTGATTGATAATCCAGGCAGCTTCGTGTACCAGTTCATTGCCATGCCATCGCAGACAATGATGAAGGATTTTGCTAGGACAACATCATCTCCCCCTACCGAAGCTATTGCAGCTTCATAGCTCATTAGGAATTGCTTTGGGTCGGTGAGGCCGTTGTATCTTGGTAGAGAGATGGGTTTGTAGGAAGGTGGCCATCTTGCCAGTTGGAGGCTTTCTGAAAGTGGGCACATATGATCGATGGGATGAATATGGAGTGTTTGGAAGCCAGTTTGGGATGAAGAGTTGTGGTTTGGTGGGTTGATGGTGTTTGGCTCATTAAGCTCTGCTTGGAGCTCAGCGACTTGCTTTTTGGCTTTCTCGAGTTCTTGGCGCAGCTTTTCAGCTCTGGAGCTTGTGTTGTTCAGCCTCCTCTGCTTCGCTTGCCTCAGCTCCTCGAGCTGCTTCTTGACTTGCAGCAATTGATGCTGCTACTCCTCTTCCTCCTCTTGCATTTGCTGCTCTAGTTCGAGCTGTGCAGCATCCAGCTCAGTCTATTGCTCAAGGCGTCGGAGACGAAGCCTTTCTTCGATTCGGTGCATTCTCTCCTCGGTGGTAAGGGTTTCTTCATCGGTCTCTTGATCGTCGAGAACGGCTTCGGTTATTGGTGGTGGGTTTGTTGGTGGAATTGTGGGTCGGGGGGCAGCTTCGATGCTGAGGGTTGGATTTGACATGGTGGTGGTTGGTTTGGTTGGTTTGGTTGGCTTTTTTGGTGGCATGGTGGTTATCGTAGGTTTTGTTCATGCACTGCACAAACGGTGGGCGCCAGTTGTTGGGATAGTAGCCGAAGCCAATGGTCCCAAACAACAGCTGAAACGGGACAACAGAGATAAGCAACAATAAATTACTTATCTACAGTATCCTGGAATCAACAACCTTTACATGAAGGGGAGGGGTCCCCTTTTATAGGGAGACCAAGGGTCTTTACATTCCCATTGTACCCCTGAGATCAGGCATCATCCTCTAGACTATACAATACAAATAGCCTATGGACACTTTGGTACATTTACTCCTCCCAATGTGAATGCGTAGACTTGTGATTCCGTGTTTGACTTGGCTTGGACTTGGTCTCCTTGGACTCGGTCCATGTCTGCTTCGCCCGCTTCCAAAGGCTTTGTAGCTCCTGGAATCGGCTTCTTCTGAGTCGAGATGACTCTAAAGCCACTTTCCAGCGTCCAGGAAGCCGATGGCTCCTGCAAGAACCTGCAGTTTAGAGTGAACCGAAGCTTGCCATTAACTTATTCATAGCTTTTGACATTCAGTAGTATCAATATTTCACCAAATTGGCTTCTAACTTGATTCCGATAACGCCACATTGGCTTCCTGCAACATGATCACCGAAGCCGATTGGCTTCTATATATAGCGAGATGTGATTACCAAAGACGACTGGCTTTTGTATTCAGCAAGACGTGACGAGCGAAGCCGATTGGCTTTCGTATACAGCAAGACATGCTCACCAAAGCCAATTGGCCTTTGTACGCAACGAGGCATGCCGACCGAAGCCGAATTAGAGATCTGTAGAGTAAAATGAAGCTAAATTGGCTCCGTCTCCTTCGTTCATTGCTGCCCTTACGCATGAGATAGAGCAAAACAAGTAGAGGGCGTTTGTCGGCGAGCCAAATCCCCAACACTTGGATGCGTTGGAATGAGAATTCGATGGAGCTTCTGAATATGAACTTTTTGTTCCTTGTACATCTCTGAACATGTGCATATTTTCTCTGGAAACAGCAGCGTCCCTTTCAATCTTCGGAGATGTCAACGGTCTTGGTTGTAACTTTGATCACGAATTCATGGGATTCCTTCTTCATGCCTGCAAAACACTTGAGACGCACAAACTACCCCCGGGGTGACAGTCAGGAGCATAAGCAAATGCCAATAACCAATGACGTCCCTAAGACATTAACTTTGTGGCATAATTAATCTAGTAAAAGAGAAAAATAAAAACCTAATGGGTGTGCGTGTGTGCGAAGTGAATGCAAATGAGAGGAAGACACATAAACCAAGACAATGTTTACACCTAGTTCTAAACACCATGTTTACAACTAGATTGCCGAATTTCTCTATAGACATAAAGATTTGTTAACCAAGGTCAAAACACCATGTCTATCCCAAGGTCAATAATTCCTTATAGCGCAAGAAAAATAAAGCGCATTGCAAAGCTTATAAACCAACCAATGCAAAGCAAATGCTAACAAGGCTCTCAAAACTAAATAATGATGGTCCGCAAACATGTCTAAACACCATGTTTACACAAGATTGCAAATGGAAAATGCCACACGTGAAGCAATATCATTGATATGAAAGCATTCATCATGAAGTTTTGTGAGAGAACCGAGCTAACAAATGCATGATGGAACGATGGAATGGATGCAAAATGCAAAGAGTTAGCGAAAACAAGGGTTAGCAAGGTTTGAAAGGTCTTTCAATGTTGTTCCATAATCAATTCATTCAAAAAGTAATTGCTTAGAGGGACAAAGCTTGGCCAACCTCCTCATAAGAGGCGAAGCATTGTCGACAAGAAAATCATTCATTGAAAAGTACCGAACAACCTAGCTAACGAGGTTTAGGGGAAGGATCATGGGTATCCTATATTTTTGGCTTAAAACAACAATTTTGAATAGGGAAGTCAAGTTTTAGAAAATCTACCTAAGGTGGTTGAAAACAAAAAGAAAAACAAAGGTTGTTTCATTGGGTGGAAAACAAAACCTATGGTTTTAGGATGGCTATAGGTATGAAAGATTTCCCTAAGGGTTTAGGATCTCGTAGGAGGGCTAGTCAAAGTTTTCAGTTAGAACAAGGAATAGAGATAGACTTGGCTAATCCAAATGGTGACGGCAAGCAAATCAACACAAGTCGATCCTATCCTTGTTGGCTCCAGTTTTGGCGGGTTGAAAGGAAGGCTTAGGTGGGTTTAACAAAAAGTTAGATCAAAACAAGACATGCAATGCAATGCAAGGGTGAAAACGACATGGCATGGAGTGCAACATGAGGTGGATGAACAAAATGAAATGACATGATGTGGTGGTCTAAAAACAAAACAAAAGTTAGCCTAAGTTCACTAGCCACAAGTTTAGAATCAAAGGGTGGTGTCATACCTCATATTTCTCTCTAAAAAGACACAAAGAAAAAGACTCTAAACACTAATAGGCACACAAAAGAGTCTACAAGTTTTCCAAGATCAAATAACAGAGTGCTCCTCAATAACATTTAGATCACACAACATAAAGTTGTGGCATTTATTGGAGCAATGGTATAATGTTACTTGATGATTTGATTAAAAAGCAAAATACAGACCGTCATCTTATATAGATAATAAACAAAAGATCGGGTTGCCTCCCGTAAAGCGCTTCATTTAAAATCATAGAGCTAGACTTCTCACCTCGATTATTTTCATACAAAGCCATGGTCTTTGTGCGAGAATCCAAAGTATCCATGCAGCTTGATGTCTCCTTGTGTAATTCATCGTGGTTTGCTTGTAACATCTTCATGTATCGAATGTCACCTTATTGTGTCTTCTATGCCAATATTCTTGAGGATCTTTCTTTTGTTCTAAACTTCTGAATTTTATCATGTACACTTGATGAAAGCATTGCCCAAGCTCCTCTTCATTGTTGTCATCATTATCTCCTCTACCTTGTTCTCATCAAGCTGCTACTGCCTCCTCTTCATGAATTTTCTCCTGTGTCCAGGACAGAACATATACCAAAGTATAGATCTATTGAAAAGTTTGTGAAATTACCTTTCCAACGAGTGGTCATTCATCTTAAACGGAGTTCAAATAAGAGAGTTATGCCAATTTTACTTCAGCACTGCGTGCTGTCTAGAAAATTTCAGAATGCACGATCTTCGATGTTTTGATCATAACCGCTTGTAGAAATCTCCGATTGACTTGGTTCCTATTTCATTGGAACCATAACTTCATGGGGCTTTTACATATCCAAAAATATTCAGTCATTTTCTTCAGAGGTTGTGCAGACTTTTGATGCAAACAGTACCTTCTTGTAAATTGATCCTGAGATGTCGATGATCTTGATCTTGTGGTCTTTGGAGCGTCGTGTTGTGCATCCTTAGGCTTCAAGGTCATCACCATTGATTCACCAGCGAGTAGCATGGTTTCAATGATGAGTCTTCTCCATAATTCTTGCTTTACCCAAGGTGCCGGGATCGTAGGGGGCTCTCGCTCTTTATGTCGTTGATTTGAGCAGTTTCCTTTGTGGGTAGCAGCACTCAATTAGAAGCTTCTTGAGCATCCTACTGGAGAAGATTGGTGGTGTCATGGTGCTTCTAATCGTTTTGCCTCTAGTCTTGATCAACTTCAAATCATCATCTTTTGTGCTCAAGGACCTCCAATCATCCCTTGACATCATCATCACCTTCTCTGTTGTTTGCTGTTGCTTCTTCTTCATTGAATTGCTCTTCGTCCAGTGCAGAATATGTACCAAGCTTCTACTCCATTGCAATGTGCATCAAATTCCCTTTCCAACGAGTGCTCATTCACTCCCAAAGGACTCCAGATGAAAGAGTTATGCTTATTTTATTTCGGCACTACGTTCTGTCCAGAGCGATTTCAGAACACGTAGTGTTGAAAGATTTAACCATAACTCCTTGTACTGATCTCCAAAATTCACGATTCATGATGCATTGGAAAGAAGACTTGATGGAGCTTCATATTTTATAATTTTCCTCCATGGTACTTCTATGATCATGGGCGAAAAACTGGTCTCAACAGCAACCTTCCAGAGATGTTGATGGTCGAATCTCACGACTTCTTCGGGGCATGATTCATCACCTAAAGCTTGGACAAACAATTCTCCAAGAAACATTAGTCTTAAAAATTAATTGACATGGCAGCATACCTTGTTCATCTTCAATTGTTTTGGGTGTGGGCTCGATAGCGGATGATGGGCCACTAACAAAAGTTAGCACCTACCACTAAAGACCGGATCATCATATAGTCATCAACTTGTTGGAGCGAAGTTTGGACTTGTTAAAGCCCAAGCTTAGTGTCTAGATTTCTATCTGCTTTCAAGGACACAAACAAGAAAACAAGGGTATATACAATAATAAAAATTAGGATTAGTCCAAAAAATTAGATAGATCACCCTAGGGTTCGAGTTGCCGATCCCCGGCAACGGCGCCAGAAAAGCTTGTTGACGGTCCATAGACGCGCCAATTGTGAACCGCAGGCGCTCGAATCATCGTAGCTTTTTCCTTAGAGTATTTCATCCAAGGTTTATCAATCCGTGGATCGACAATAAACTTACTAGGGTTCTCCAACTAATCTAATGGATCTATTCCTAGCATGAAGATTGATTGCATATAAAGGGGTAAAACCTATAAGATTTGAGTGTAGTGTATAGGTTGATCTCATCCATAGACATAGGCAAGGGTAAAGCACAACCAAAGGATAAATGGGCCTATTGTCTTCTAGTTGTAGTTCTAGCCAAATAGAGAAAGCACATCATGCATCTCATCCAAAGCAATCTTTAAACCCTTACCTCCGGTCAATCTCCCGAGAACACCACCTTACACGGGTTCACACTCTGTCACGATGCTCCCTATTGGCGTGGTTAGTACAAGGGCACGTCCACGAGTGAACGTGTCTAGATATCATGAAGGGTCGACATGCTAGATCTAATCGCCATGATTACATAAAGCATGCTATATAGTCTAAACATATGAAGTAGACTAGGGAACAATCATATTCATGATAGGTAGAAGGCATAGAAGGAGGCATCAAGTCGCTAAAATATCGGATAACATGAAGACCAATACTCATATAATAGATGTGTTTGGATCATCACCACCAAGTACATACCATTGATGACTCCAACTAGCTCATGAACTCCACCATGGCACAACCACGCAGGGAGGCCATGGTGGCTAGGGTTGGCCTAAGCCATCCCTAGACAACTTCGAGGACTTGCGGCGGCCGTCGTCTCCTTTTGGTGTATGCCCTAGGTTTCGCCGAGTTCTGGTGGATGGATGTGCGTGGCTCCTGGCATCGGGGCTATAAATAGTCCGAGGAAACTCTAGCTCGAAGGGAAGGTTGAGGCGGCGCAGAAACATGCTAGGCCGGCCGGCCTGGCCCCCCTGGGCCGGCTAGCCCAGGGCCTTTTTGTGGCCCCTCGGTCCCATCTTTCGCGTGCAAGCTTCTAGATCCTCCAGGAGTTGATTTGCCAATGCATGTGGGTATTTGACGTTGATTGCTTTCGGGATAAGATTGGGTCTTGATAGCTTTCCATATGTCTGCCTGATTCGCCTTGATCCCGAAGTCATCCGACCTTATCTTCAAGTCTTTGCCCTTCCACATTCTTGGAGGTTGGTTCACCATAGATGAGAGCGAACGAAATCCGAGTCACATGGCCTTCATTCCTCCGCGCTATGCATGATCTTGGTCTTTGTCCAAAAGTGCTCATTTATAGCTCAAAAACCTGTGTAAACCAAAATCCTCCAAAAACACATGCATATGCGAAAACGGGGTTATTTCAAGTGCCAAGTGGCGGGTTAGTATATGAATTGGTCCCAAAACACCACTTAAATAGCACTAAAAGTGTGTCGCTAATGAGCGTCAACAGACTCCAAGGTGGACTCGAAGTCGACTTGAATTGGGCCTCCACCTTGACTTGCACTCCCTCGCTGGTCCTCCACGCCTCCAAGCCCTTCTCCATGCGTCTCCTGGTCCTCTCCTTGGTTCCTAATCACAATATAATCATTCGGTAGCAATCTATTCTCAAAACCATAAAATGAAGTACTTAGGAACAAGCTCACCTCTAAATTCAATTGTCGCGCACGAGCTCTTGTGATTGGAACTTGAATGTCCAGTGGAGGAGTATTGTATGCATCCGAAGGAGTGATGTCCTCATCACGGGCAGCCTCTGGACTCTTCAAGCGGGCATGGCTCAACAGTCCCGACAACTTTGAGCATAGGAAGCTACTCTCTAGGGCGTCAAGCCATGGTGATCATCGGCCAAGAAGAAGAAATCTCCAATGATGAGCCTACGGTGGAAAACGAGGTCGAAGCCGACCGAGATCGGCACAGGGAACGAAATGCTGCTCGTGCAGAGCGTCATCGCTGTGCTGGCCGCAAACTTCCTCTGCAAAACCTCAACGAACGATTTGTGCAAGTCGCCGGGCAAGATGTCTACACCATTGCTGCAGCCAACATCTTGGCCATCACAACAGAGCTTGGCAACAAGGCCCAAACCCCAGAGATCCATAGGATGAAGACGATGCTCAAGACAGCGGCCATCCAGCATGACGCAATCAACCCTGCCAAAACCATCACCAGGTCCAAGGCACCAAGCCGCCAAGCAAGCAGCCGACCTGCTGATGGCGACAACCGCGGCAATCAGTCCCATCACCCAAGCAGAGCCCGCCATAAACCCGGCAACGAGGGAGGCATGGTCATCGGTGCTAGAGGTAGAAACCACGGCGCTGGGCCTAGCCACCACGTCGGTCAACAGAGTCACAATAGCGGACGGGATGGCAACAGGGACAGGGATGCATGCCACAACTACCGCGATGATGACTGGAATTTGCGACACCAGCTGTAGAGTAAAGACGCACACACCGTCATCTCTGCAAGAGTTTGTGACCGGGAAGAAGAAGAGCGCAGGCTGTGCCAAGAGTACGACCAGATTTATGGGCCCCCAGGCCGAGGTTATCACAACCTTGGCAAGTATGAAGGGTTCCCGGTCTTCTCAGATCGCATCTGCGCCACTTTCTGGCCCAAAAAATTCAAACCAGCTCATATCGAAAGATATGACGGAAAGCGTGATCTCGATCAAGGCGGCAAGAGGCGACACCGACACCATTTGCACCTACATCCCAGTAGTCCTTGATCAGGCTCCACTGACTTGGTTGGAAGGACTAAAACTAGGCTCCATCGACTCATGGAATGCACCCTGCAAGGTCTTCATCAACAACGTCCAGGGTTCATGGCAGATGCCGAGTACTCGCTTTGACCAAGCCCAGTGCAAACAGGGCCAAAACAAGTACCTCCGAAGCTACAACCGTCTGTTCTGGGAGAAGCGCTCAACATGTGCTGGGCTCTCCGACCAAGACATCATCGACTGCTTCCACAGCGGTCTCACTGATCCCATGCTACACCTCGACTTCAGGAGGAACATGCCAAAGACGCTTGAGGCCATGTGTGAACTCATCGGTCATTGGGCCGACGCCGAGGACCTGCAGCGTGAAAGATTCAACCAAAACAAGTCGGGCAGCGAGCGCAACAACAACAATGACCAAAACAAGGGCAAGCAAGTTGAGAGTAGTGGCAAACATGACTTCAATGACAAGAAACGCAAGCCCAAAGATTCGGTTAACGTTGCTGAGAAAGGCCCCTCCCGCAAAATATTTGAGAAACTATTCGACAAGCAATGCCCTTTCCACCCAAAGGACAAGCACTCCAGCAGGGACTGCATCGGGCTCAGGAAAGCTTTCGGCACCGGAGACGACTCCAAACCCGACGAACCCGACAAGAACAATGGAGGCAAGGGCAACAAAGACACCGACTACCAACAAGCCGACAAAATTGTCATTGTCATCTTCGGCGGGATTGCTCAGATAGACTCGAAGCGCAAACAAAAGCTGATCCATCGCGAGATCGGATGCATCGAGCCTGCTATCCCCATGTTCCTGAAGTGATCAGAGGTTCCGATCAGTTTCTCTCTTGATGACCAATGGACCAACATCAAGAACCCGAGAAGGTACCCCCTGGTACTAGACCCGGTAGTGGCAGGCGCACGACTCACAAGGACACTGATTGATGGCGGAAGTGGACTCAACATCCTATTTGCCAAGATACTGAAGAAGATGGGCTTGGACATCACCAATTTGCTCAAGCCTACTGATTCACCTTTCTACGGCATCGTCCCAGGCAACGCTACCATACCATTCGGCCAGGTATCACTTCCAGTCACATTTGGTACCGAGGCCAACTACAGGACCGAGTATATCACATTCGAGGTTGCCGATTTCGAATCTTCGTACCACGCGATCCTGGGAAGACATGCTCTGGCGAAATTCATGGCTATTTCACACTACCTCTACCTCATCCTAAAGATGCCAGGCCCTAAAGGGATTCTATACCTAAAGGGCGACCTGAAGACCTCCTACAATTGCGACACCAAGGCAGTGACGATTGCTGCAAGCATGCAGCAACGGAGCCAGGCAACAATTGTAGCAGCAATGGCGAAACAACTCGGCGAGACTGAGTTGGACATCCCAACGAAAAAGCCAGCCGTGTCAACAATGAAGCCCTCCCAGGAAGTACCAATCAAGGCAATCGACCTAGGGATGGGCGACCCCTCCAAGACGGCGCTGATCAGCACTGACTTGCCTTCCAAATAGGAAAGTGCGCTCACCAGCTTCTTACGGGACAACCGCGACATCTTCGCATGGAAGCCATCTGACATGTCAGGAGTCCCAAGGGAGTTGGCTGAGCACAAACTCAATGTCGATCTAGCTGCCAAACCCAAGAAACAATGCCTACGACGTTTCTCCCAGGACAAGAAAGAAGCCACCCGATCAGAGCTAGCGAAATTACTAGCAGCCGGGTTCATTAAGGAAGTGTTTCACCCCGACTGGCTCGCTAACCCTGTCCTGGTGCGAAAGAAGAACAACAACGAGTGGAGAATGTGTGTCGACTACACCGACTGGAACAAGCACTACCCAAAGGCCTTTCGGGCTACCACGCATTGACCAAGTGGTGGATTCCACAGCCGGTTGTTCTCTGCTCTGTTTCCTCGACTGCTACTCGGGCTATCATCAGATAAGCCTGCATGAAGACGATCAGATCAAGACGACGTTCATCACTCCGTTTGGCGCCTACTGCTACACAACAATGTCCTTTGGACTCAAGAATGCAGGGGCAACATACCAGTGCATGATTCAAAGTTGTTTGAATGCTCAGATTGGCTGCAATGTTGAAGCCTACATTGATGATGTCATCATGAAGACAAAGAACCCAGACAGCCTTATTGACGACTTGTCCGAAACCTTTGCACATCTTAGGGAATTCCAATGGAAGCTCAATCCAACAAAGTGTGTGTTCGGTGTGCCCGCAGGTAAATTGCTGGGCTTCGTAGTCAGCCACTCTGAAATTGAGGCCAGTCCTGAGAAGATCACCGCCATCACATCCATGGCGCCTCTTAAATCCCTCAAGGATGTCCAGAAGCTGACCAGATGCATGGCGGCCCTCAACCGATTTATCTCAAGACTAGGTGATAGAGGATTGCCTTTCTTCAAACTCCTCAAGAAGCAAGACAAATTCGTATGGACTGCAGAAGCTGATGCGGTATTTGAAGACCTCAAGAAATTCCTCAAGACACCACCAGTCCTTACTACACTAGCTGATCAGGAACCATTGCTCCTCTACATTGCAGCCACAACCCACGTGGTGAGTACTGCCATTGTAGTTGAGCAGGAGGAACCCGACCATGTATTTAAAGTACAGCGGCCAGTCTATTTCATCAGCGAAGTACTTACAGAATCAAAAGTACACTACCCCCAGATCGAGAAGCTATTATACGCTGTCTTGATCACATCTCGCAAGCTGTGCCACTACTTCGACGCTCACCGGGTTGTTGTAGTCACCTCCTTCCCAATCGGCGACATCCTCCACAACCCGGACGCGATAGGGCGAATCTCCAAATGGGTGGTCGAGCTGGGCTCTCACGCCATCGACTACGTCCCAAGGGCAGCAATCAAGTTGCAAGCCTTGGTGGATTTCATTGCTGAGTGGACAGAGATACAACAAGCGGTACCAGAAGAACACCTCGAGCACTGGATCATGTACTTCGACTGATCAATGAAGCTTGAAGGAGCCGGCGCAGGAGTGCTATTCATATCCCTGAAAGGCGATCAACTCAAGTACATGCTCCAGATCCTCTGGAAAGCCACCAACAATGAAGCCGAGTACGAAGCTCTGCTGCACGGGTTACGCCTGGCTGCTTCCCTTGGCATCAAGCATATGGTGGTCTACGGCGACTCCTCGGTGGTCATCAATCAGGTCAACAAAGATTGGGATTGCACCATGGAGAACATGGATGCATACTGCATGGAGGTCCACAAACTCAAGAAGCACTTCCATGGACTCAAATTTCATCACGTCCTTAGGGACAACAACATAGCTGCTGATGCACTTTCCAAGCTTGGTTCCCACTGAGCACAAGTACCAGGTGGCGTTTTCGTCCAAGAGCTGCTACAACCATCCATCAGAGAGCAGGAAGTACAGCCGACTACAACACCCCCTCATCAGCACGTCATGGTGATTACACCCAACTGGACAAAGCCCTTCATCGAGTACATCCTACATCAGAAAGAGCCCAAAGATAAGGTGGAAGCCGAGCAAGTCATCAGGCGAAGCAAGCACTATGTAGCGGTCGGCTCCACCCTCTTTCGACGTGGCGCATCATCTGGAGTCTTGATGAAGTGCATCCCTCCAGAAGTCGAACGGGAGATCCTTGAAGAGATCCACGCTGGAATCTGTGGCAATCATGCCGCCCACCGCACGATCATCGGCAAGGCTTTCCGGTCTGGGTACTATTGGCCATCCGCAGTGGCAGATGCGGAAGAAATCATGAAGACTTGCCAGGGCTGCCAATTCTTTGCCCGGCAAGCTCACGTCCCTGCAACTGTCCTAGGCACCATACCACCCTCTTGGCCCTTTGCATGCTAGGGGCTCGATATGGTTGGACCACTTAAGACTATGCCAAGGGGATTCAAATACCTCTACGTGGCGATCGACAAGTTCACCAAATGGATTGAAGTCAAGCCTCTAGTCAATGCTACAGCATCAAAGGCATCCAAGACATTTCTCATCGTTTCGGCATCCCAAATCGCATTATCACTGATCTTGGCTCCGAATTCACAAGGAGCGAGTTCTTTGACTTTTGCGACACCTGGGAATCGAAGTCCGCTATGCATCGGTGGCTGTTGGTGGCTCTTAATGATAAAATCCTACCGCCAACATAGATACAAAAGAATGATAAAACAAATAGACATAGGGTTATTTACTAATGGATTCCATTAGTTTTGGTGCATATGTGCTTACAGGGACTAAGTGGTAAAAGAAGGACCAAAGTGGGCCCAGGGCCAGGTCGGCTGACCTGGGCCCAGGCCCAAATGAGTCCAACTTTACCCCATGCAGAAGAAGCACACCTGGAGATCATCATGAGCATTGAATCAACGTCGGTTTGCACCAAAGGCATGCGATGAACCACCCATGGATTGAAGGGCCCACACCTGAAACCAAATGAACTCATGTCAAGCGTACCCACCTGGAACCGACCTCAGGGCCCACAGGTCAGCCACTCAGAAGAAGATGGGCCCGAGAGGCGGCAACTCCAGGTCGGCCGACCCCCCTAGGTCGGCCGACCTGGGCGCGCGTCCGAACTGGTCACCCTTTGACGCGTACCTACAAACCACCTCCAGGAGAAGATCTGTGCCGTGCATGACCTAGGACGGTGGATCCTAGGGTCGGCCGACCCCCCGTAGGTTGGCCGACCTGGGCCCACCACCGAACTGTCTCAACCTCGTCGTATCGACTCACAACCGCCTCTCCAAGCTACAAATACTTGGACTTGGGGCAGGGCTAAACATCATCGAGCTGGATTGAAGATTCAAAGCGAAGCCCTCCTCATATTTAGAGTAGAAGTAGGGAGAGAGTGAGGGAGAGTCTGGAGGAGTCCCGGCGTGTCGGTGACCCTCCACCTGTACCTCGACAGATGCGAGCTACTTAGTAAGTATCCGGGATCCAACTAGTACTTAAGTCTGAGTTATAGAAAGTTGAGTTCTTTATTGTGCTTGTGGGTTCGTTGCTTTATTCATAAAGTATTCTAATATCTGATCAAGGTTAGGATAGCTAATATTATCTTAGGCGTGGTGCTTAGGTGTATATCTGCCCTCGTTTGCCTCGTAGCCCCACGGATAGTAGAGGTAGGCAGTAGGTGGTGACAGCCCTGTCCGTCCTTTGTAATCCTCCACGTACGGGTACGACGTAGAGCTGTTTGCCGGCAATTTCCTAGAGGTCTAGGATACCCCGGTGCCCAAAGCAAGCATAGGAGAACTCCCTTCGCTATATTCATAGCCTTAATGCTAAGTTATCTTCTCTACCCAGGCTTTATTAGTACTCGATCGATTCGGTCAACTTTAGTGATTAGACAGTGCCTTTACATTCCCCGTGGATTCGATACCTGGTTTACTCATGGGTGAAAGCTACTTTGACAGCCGTCTGCTTGCGGACTTTCTGTTTGCCACCGCTGGTGTCAACAGTGGCGCATCCACGGGCCAATGGACAAGTTGAGAGAGCTAACGGCCTCATACTCCAAGGACTCAAGCCAAGGCTCTATGAACTGCTCAAAAA
The DNA here is from genome assembly GCA_004135705.1 of Alloteropsis semialata. Taxonomy (NCBI): domain Eukaryota; kingdom Viridiplantae; phylum Streptophyta; class Magnoliopsida; order Poales; family Poaceae; genus Alloteropsis; species Alloteropsis semialata. The sequence continues at coordinate 48,181,431 of CM014274.1, read as the reverse complement.
GTACGGCGGTAAGTGGGTCCAAGAGTTGCCAGTTGTGGTATGGGGCTCAGAACCCAGCCTAGCCGCGCGATGGGGCAATCACCCTTCTTCCTGGTCTACGGCTCCGAGGCAGTACTCCCGATAAACATCAAGTGGAAGCAGCTGAGCAGAGTAGAGCAGATGATGTGGACATGCTAGAAGAAGCGAGGCTAGGCGCATTGATTAGGACAACCAAGTACCAACAAGAGCTCAGGAGGTATCACCACCAAAACATCCAAGCAAGGTCATTTAACATTGGCAATTTGGTTCTCCGGAGAATCCAGAGTACAAAGGATCAGCACAAGCTATCTTCGCCTTGGGAAGGCCCATTCATAGTATCAAGGGTCATTGGCCGGGGTACTTATCAGCTACAGCGGGAAGACGGAATAGAAGTGCCCAATGCTTGGAACATTGAGCACTTGCGGCGTTTTTACCCTTAAAAGTTTTTTACGAGTTGTTAAGAGTCAATAAAAGTCTGTCCTTTCAATGTACTGATATCGGCTTTTAGCCAAACGATAATAAAGTGTCTATATTCCATTGTCATCAAGCTTGGAATTCGGATACATGTATCATGCTACGCTTGCTGGCCAAGTAACGCATATACAAAAAAGTTTTGAATCATGTCGGGTTGTTTAAAAACAACTCAGACAGGCTATATTCGCAAACACAAGCCATCTACTTTCTGTTTCGACACAGAGAGATTGGGCAAACCAAAACATAGATAACAAGTACTCTTGTTGAGGAAACATTAGTATTTACATCTACAAGTTCATTGCAAAAGGTTTCTTTTACACAAGAACCTAGAATTTCAGCCGAGACACTATCTTCTCAGCTGTATCCTTCTCCTCCTCCATATAGACATTAAACATGCCATGGGTACACGCCGGGTTGATTTTACCTTGCGTAATGCTTAACGGTTGGGCAGGGAACCAGGCTCGGACTAAGCTGTGTACTCGCATGATGCTTAACGGCTGGGTTGATTTTACCTAGAATTTCACACCGGATGTTTTCAATCCACTCCGGTAGACCAAAATCCATGTCTGTTTCAGTTTCGGACTATTTCGTAAATAGTTTTACAACATCCTGAAATGGACACGCTTATTGCAATTAATGCACCATTTTGTGTGTCCCAACTACTTGTTGAGTTTTTCGCACCGGATGTTTTCACTCCACTTTGTTAGACCAAAAACCATGCCTATTTGAGTTTCAGACTCTTTCGTAACTAGTTTTTACAACATCCTGAAACGGGCCCGCTTAGTGCAATTAATGTACCATTTTGCGCATCCAAATTGTATGTTGAGTTTTTCGAACCGGATGTTTCCACTCCACTCTGTTAGACCAAAATCCATGTGTGTTTGAGTTTCGGACCATTTCATAACTAGTTTTTACAACATCCCGAAACAGGCCCACTTAGTGCAATTAATGCACCATTTTGTGCGTCCGAACTGCATGTTGCATTTTTCGCACCGGATGTTTCCACTCCACTCCGTTAGATCAAAAACCATGTATGTTTGAGTTTTGGACCATTTCGTAACTAGTTTTTACAACATCCCGAAATGGGTCCGCTTAGTACAATTAATGCACCATTTTGTGCCGAACTGCATGTTGAGTTTTTCGCACCGGATGTTTCCACTCCACTCCGTTAGACCAAAATCCATCTCTCTTTGAGTTTCGGACCCTTTTCGTAACTAGTTTTTACAACATCCTGAAATAGGACCTCTTATTGCAATAAATGCACCATTTTGTGCGTTCGAACTCCATGTTGAATTTTTTGCATCAGATGTTTCCACTCTATTCCGTTAGACCAAAAGCCATGTCTATTTGAGTTTTGGACTCTTTCATAACTAGTTTTTACAGTATCCCAAAATAGGCCCGCTTTGTGCAATTAATTCACCATTTTGTACGTCCAAACTGCATGTTGAGTTTTTCGCGCCGGATGTTTCCACTCCACTCCACTAGACGAAAAACGATGTGTGTTTGAGTTTCGGACCATTTCGTCCCTTATTTTTACAAGATCGCGAAACAGGCCCGCTTAGTGCAATAAATGCACCATTTTGTGCGTCCGAAATGTATGTTGAGTTTCGCACAGGATTCCACTCCGTTAGACCAAAATCCATTTGTGTTTTAGTTTCGGACCATTTCGTAACTAGTTTCTACAGCATCTTGAAACAGGCCCGCTTAGTGCAATTAATGTACCATTTTGCGCATCAGAACTGTATCTTGAGTTTTCCACACCGGATATCTGCACTCCACTCCGTTAGGCCAAAAACCATGTGTGTTTGAGTTTCGGATCTTTTCGCAGCTAGTTTTTACAACATCCCGAAACGGTCCCGCTTATGCACCCATTTGTGCATCCGAACTGCATGTTGAGTTTTTCGCACCGAATGTTTCCACTCCACTCCATTAGACCAAAAACCATGTGTGTTTGAGTTTCGGACCATTTTGTAACTAGTTTTTACAACATCCCGATATGGGTCCGCTTAGTGCAATTAATGCACCCATTTTGCGTCCGAACTGCATGTTGATTTTTTCGCACCGGATGTTTGCACTCCACTCCGTCAGAACAAAAACCATGGCTGTTTCAGTTTGGGACTCTTTCGTAACTACTTTCTACAACATCCCAAAACGGGACCTCTTATTGAAATAAATGCACCATTTTGTGCATTCGAACTCCATGTTGAATTTTTTGCACCAGATGTTTCCACTCCACTCCATTAGAACAAAACCATGTCTGTTTGAGTTTCGGACTCTTTCGTAACAAGATTCTACAACATCCCGAAACGGGCCCGCTTATTGCAATTAACGTACCATTTTGCGCGTCCAAATTGTATATTGAGTTTTTCGCAACGGATGTTTCCACTGCACTCCATTAGACCAAAATCCATGTGTTTTTGAGTTTCCGACCATTTCGTAACTAGTTTTTACAACATCCCGACACGGGCCCGCTTAGTGCAATTAATGCACCCATTTGTGCGTCCGTACTGCATGTTGAGTTTTCTGCACCGGATGTTTCTGCTCCACTCCGTTAGACTAAAATCCATGTATGTTTGAGTTTCGAACCATTTCATAACTAGTTTTTACAACATCCTGAAACAGGCCCAATTAGTGCAATTAACGCGCCATTTTGTGCATCCGAGCTGCTTGATGATTTTTTTCACACCGGATGTCTGCACTCCACTCTGTTAGACCAAAATTCATGTGTGTTTGAGTTTCGGACCATTTCGTTACTAGTTTATACAACATCCCGAAATAGCCCACTTCATGCAATTAATGCACCATTTTGTGCTTCCAAACTGCATGTTGAGTTTTTCGCACCGGATGTTTCCACTCCACTCTGTTAGACCAAAATCCATCTCTCTTTGAGTTTCGGACCCTTTTCGTAACTAGTTTTTACAACATCCTGAAACAGGACCTCTTATTGCAATAAATGCACCATTTTGTCCGTCTGAACTCCATGTTGAATTTTTTGCATCAGATGTTTCCACTCCACTCTGTTAGACCAAAAGCCATGCCTGTTTAAGTTTCGGGCTCTTTCGTAACTAGTTTTTACAGCATCCCGAAACAGGCCCGCTTAGTGCAATTAGTTCACCATTTTGTGCGTCCGAACTGCATGTTGAGTTTTTCGCACCGGATGTTTCCACTCCACTCCATTAGACGAAAAACCATGTGTGTTTCAGTTTCGGACCATTTCGTAAATAGTTTTTACAACATCGCGACGTGGGCCCGCTTAGTGCTATTAATGCACCCATTTTGCGTTTGAACTGCATATTGAGTTTTTCGCATCAGATGTTTCTACTCCACTCCGTTAGACCAAAATCCATGTGTGTTTGAGTTTTGGACCATTTCGTACTAGTTTTTACAACATCCCGAAACAGACCCACTTAGTGCAATTAATGCACCATTTTGTGCGTCCAAACTGCATGTTGAGTTTTTCGCACCGGATGTTTCCACTTCACTCTGTTAGAACAAAATCCATCTCTGTTTGAGTTTTGGACCATTTTGTAACTAGTGTTTACAACATCCCGACACGGGCCCGCTTATGCACCCATTTGTGCATCCTAACTGCATATTGACTTTTTCACACTGAATGTTTCCACTCCACTCCATTAGACCAAAAACCATGTGTGTTTGAGTTTTGGACCATTTCGTAACTAGTTTTTACAACATCCCTACATGGGCCCGCTTAGGGCAATTAATGCACCTATTTTGCGTCCGAACTGCATGTTGATTTTTTTCGCACCGGATGTTTCCACTCCACTCCATTAGAACAAAATCCATGTGTGTGTGAGTTTCAGACCATTTCGTAACTAGCTTTTACAACATCCCAAAACATGCCCACTTAGTACAATTAATGCACCATTTTGTGCGTCCGAGCAACATGTTGAGTTTTTCATGCCGGATGTTTCCACTCCACTCATTAGACTAGAATCCATGTCTATTTCAGTTTTGGACCATTTCGTAACTAGTTTTTACAACATCTCGAAATGGGCCCGCTTATTGCAATTAATGCACCATTTTGTGCGTCCCAACTGTGTGTTGAGTTTTTCACACCGGATGTTTCCACTCCACTTCGTTAGACCAAAAACCATGTCTGTTTGAGTTTCGGACTCTTTCGTAACAAGTTTTTACAACATCCCGAAACGGGCCCGCTTAGTGAAATTAATGTACCATTTTGCGCGTCCAAACTGTATGTTGAGTTTTTCACATGGATGTTTCCACTCCACTCTGTTGGACCAAAATCCATTTGTGTTTGAGTTTCGGACCATTTCATAACTAGTTTTTACAGCATCCCGAAACAGGCCCACTTAGTGCAATTAATGCACCATTTTGTGCATATGCATGTTGAGTTTTCCACACCGGATATCTGCACTCCACTCTGTTAGACCAAAAACCATGTGTGTTTTAGTTTCGGATCATTTCGCAACTAGTTTTTACAACATCCCGAAACGGTTGCGCTTATGCACCCATTTGTGCATCCGAACTGCATGTTGAGTTTTTCGCACCGAATGTTTCCACTCCACTCCATTAGACCAAAAACCATGTGTGTTTGAGTTTCGGACCATTTTGTAACTAGTTTTTACAACATCCCGATATGGGTCCGCTTAATGCAATTAATGCACCCATTTTGCGTCCGAACTGCATGCTGATTTTTTTTTTGCACCGGATGTCTGCACTCCACTCAGTTAGACCAAAAACCATGGCTGTTTCAGTTTGGGACTCTTTCGTAACTAGTTTCTACAACATCCCGAAACGGGACCTCTTATTGCAATAAATGCACCATTTTGTGCGTCCGAACTCCATGTTGAATTTTTTGCACTAGATGTTTCTACTCCACTCCGTTAGACCAAAAGCCATGTCTGTTTGAGTTTCGGACTCTTTCGTAACAAGTTTCTACAACATCCTGAAATGGGCCCGCTTAGTGCAATGAATGTACCATTTTGTGCGTCCAAACTGCATGTTGAGTTTTTCACATCGGAAGTTTGCACTCCATTCCGTTACACCAAAAATCATGTCTGTTTTAGTTTCGGACTCTTTCGTAACTAGTTTCTACAACATCCTGAAAGGGTCCGCTTAGTGAAATTAAAGTACCACTTTGTGCGTCCGAACTGCATGTTGAGTTTTTCGCACCAGCTGTTTCCACTCCTCTCCGTTATAACAAAATCCGTGTGTGTTAGAGTTTCAGTCCATTTCATAATTAGTTTGTACATCATCCCGACACGGACCCGCTTAGTGCAATTAACGCACCCATTTGTACGTTCGAACTGCATGTTGAGTTTTCCGCACCGGATGTTTCCACTCCACGCCGTTAAACCAAAATCCATGTGTGTTTGAGTTTCGGACCATTTCGTAACTTGTTTATATAGCATCCCAAAACAGGCCCACTTATTTAAGTTAATGAGTCATTTTGTGTGTCCGAACGGCATGTTGAGTTTTTCGCACCGGATATCTGCACTACACTCCGTTAGACCAACAACCTTGTGTGTTTGAGTTTCGGATAATTTCGTAACTAGTTTTTACAACATCCCAAAACTGTCCCACTTATGCACTCATTTGTGCGTCCAAACCGCATGTTGAGTTTTTCGCACCGGATGTTTCCACTCCACTCCATTAGACTAAAAACCATGTGTGTTTGAGTTTCGGACCATTTCGTAACTAGTTTTTACAACATCCCAACATGGGCCTGCTTAGTGCAATTAATGCAACCATTTTGCGTCCGAACTGCATGTTGATTTTTTGGCACCGGATGTTTCCACTCCACTACGTTAGAACAAAATCCATGTGTGTTAGAGTTTTGGACCATTTCGTAACTAGTTTTACAACATCCCAAAATAGGCCCACTTAGTGCAATTAATGCACCATTTTGTGCGTGCGAACAGCATGTTGAGTTTTTTACACCTTATGTTTTCACTCCACTCCGGTAGACCAAAATCCATGTCTGTTTCAATTTTGGACCGTTTCGTAAATAGTTTTTACAACATCCTGAAATGGACCCGCTTATTGTAATTAACGCACCATTTTGTTCGTCCCAACTGCATGTTGAGTTTTTCACACCCGATGTTTCCACTCCACTCCGTTAGACCAAAAACCACGTGTGTTTGAGTTTCGAACTCTTTCGCAACTTGTTTTTACAACATCCCGAAACGGGCCCGCTTAGTGCAATTGGTGTACCATTTTGCGCGGCCAAATTGTTTGTCGAGTTTTTCGCACCGGATGTTTTCACTCCACTCCGTTAGACCAAAATCCATGTGTGTTTGAGTTTCGGACCATTTCGTAACTAGTTTTTACAACATCCCGACACGGGCCCGCTTAGTGCAATTAATGCACCCATTTGTGCGTCCGTACTGCCTGTTGAGTTTTCCGCACCGGATGTTTCCACTCCTCTCTGTTAGACTAAAATCCATGTGTGTTTGAGTTTCGGACCATTTCGTAACTAGTTTTTACAACATCCCGAAACTGGCCCACTTAGTGCAATTAACTCGCCATTTTGTGCGTCTGAACTGCATGTTGAGTTTTTCGCACCGGATGTTTGCACTCCACTCCGTTAGACCAAATTTCATCTCTCTTTGAGTTTCGGACCCTTTTCATAACTAGTTTCTACAACATCCCGAAACAGGACCTCTTATTGCAATAAATGCACCATTTTGTGCGTCTGAACTCCATGTTGAATTTTTTGCATCAGATGTTTCCACTCCACTCCGTTAGACCAAAAGCTATATTTGTTTGAGTTTCGGACTCTTTCGTAACAAGTTTCTACAACATCCCGAAACGGACCCGGTTAGTGCAATTAATGTACCAATTTGTGCGTCCGAACTGCATATTGAGTTTTTGGCACCGGATGTTTGCACTCCACTTCGTTAGACCAAAAATCATGTCGGTTTGAGTTTCGGACTCTTTCGAAACTAATTTCTAGAACATCCTGAAATGGGCCCGCTAAGTGAAATTAATTTACCATTTTGTGGGTCCGAACTGCATGTTGAGTTTTTCACACCGGATGTTTCCACTCCACCCCGTTAGAATAAAATCCATGTGTGTTAGAGTTTCGGACCATTTCGTAACTAGTTTTTACATCATCCCGACACGGGCCCGCTTAGTGCAATTAATGCACCCATTTGTGCGTCCGAACTGCATGTTGAGTTTTCAGCACCGGATGTTTCCACTCTACTCCGTTAGACCAAAATCCATGTGTGTTTGAGTTTCGGACCATTTCGTAACTTATTTTTACAGCATCCCGAAACTGGCCCACTTATTGAAATTAATGCGCCATTTTGTGCATCCGAACTGCATGTTGAGTTTTTCGCATCGGATATCTGCACTCCACTCCGTTAGAACAACAACCATGTGTGTTTGAGTTTTGGATGATTTCGTAACTTGTTTTTACAACATCCCGAAATGGTCCCACTTATGCACCCATTTGTGCGTCCGACCTGCATGTTGAGTTTTTCGCACCGGATGTTTCCACTCCACTCCATTAGACGAAGAACCATGTGTGTTTGAGTTTCGGACCATTTTGTAACTGTTTATACAACATCCCGACATGTGCCCGCTTAGTGCAATTAATGCACCCATTTTGCGCCCAAACTGCATGTTGCTTTCATCGCACCGGATGTTTCCACTCCACTCCGTTAGAACAAAATCCATGTGTGTTAGAGTTTTGGACCATTTCGTAACTAGCTTTTACAACATCCCAAACAGGCCCACTTAGTGCAATTAATGCACTATTTTGTGCGTCGAAACTGCATGTTGAGTTTTCCACACCGGATATCTGCACTCCACTCCATTAGACCAAAAACCATGTGCGTTTGAGTTTCGGATCATTTCGCAACTAGTTTTTAGAACATCCCGAAACGGTCCCGCTTATGCACCCATTTGTGCATCCGAACTGCATGTTGAGTTTTTCGCACCGAATATTTTAACTCCACTCCATTAGACCAAAAACCATGTGTGTTTGAGTTTTGGACCATTTTGTAACTAGTTTTTTCAACATCCCGATATGGGCCCACTTAATGCAATTAAAGCACCAATTTTGCGTCCGAACTGCATGTTGATTTTTTCGCACCGGATGTCTGTACTCCACTCCGTTAGACCAAACACCATGGCTGTTTCAGTTTCGAACTCTTTCGTAAATAGTTTCTACAACATCCCGAAACAGGCCCGCTTAGTGAAATTAATGTACCATTTTGTGCGTCCAAACTTCATGTTATGTTTTTCGCGCCGGATGTTTCCACTCCTCTTCGTTTAACCAAAATCTTTGTGGGTTTGAGTTTCAGACCATTTTGTAACTAGTTTTTACATCATCCCGACATGGGCCCGCTTAGTGCAATTAATGCACCCATTTATGCGTCCGAACTGCATGTGGGGTTTTTCGCACCGGATGTTTAAACTCCACTCTGTTAGACCAAAATCCATATGCGTTTGAGTTTCGGACCATTTCGTAACTAGTTTTTACAACATCCTGAAACGGTCCCGCTTATGCACCCATTTGTGTGTCCGAACTGAATGTTGAGTTTTTCGCACCGGATGTTTCCACTCCACTCCGTTAGAACACTATCCATGTGTGTTAGAGTTTCGAACCATTTCATAACTAGTTTTTACCACAAGCCAAAACAGGCCCACTTAGTGCAATTAATGCACCATTTTGTGTGTCCGAACAGCATGTTGAGTTTTTCGCACCGGATGTTTCCACTCCACTCCGTTAGACCAATATCCATGCCTCTTTCAGTTTCGGACAGTTTCGTAACTAGTTTTTACAACATCCCGAAATGGGCCCGCTTATTGCAATTAATGCACCATTATGTGCGTCCGAACTGCATGTTGAATTTTTCGCACCAGATGTTTCTACTCTACTCCGTTAGACTAAAAACCATGTCTGTTTGAGTTTCAGACTCTTTCGTAACTAGTCTTTACAGCATCCCGAAACAGGCCCACTTAGTGCAATTAATTCACCATTTTGTGCGTCCGAACTGCATGTTGAGTTTTTCGCACCGGATGTTTCCACTCCACTCCATTAGACCGAAAACCATGTGTGTTTGAGTTTCGGACCATTTCGTAACTAGTTTTTACAACATCGCGACGTGGGCCCGCTTAGTGCAATTAATGCACCCATTTTGCGTTTGAACTGCATGTTGAGTTTTTCGTATCAGATGTTTCCACTCCACTCCGTTAGACCAAAATCCATGTGTGTTCGAGTTTCGGAACACTTCATTACTTGTTTTTACAACATCCCGAAACAGGCCCACTTACTGCAATTATTACACCATTTTGTGTGTCCGAACTGCATGTTGAGTTTATTGCACCGGATGTTTTCACTCCACTCCGTCAGACCAAAATCCATCTCTGTTTGAGTTTCAGACCATTTCGTAACTAGTGTTTACAACATCCCGACATGGGCCCGCTTATACACCCATTTGGGCATCCGAACTGCATATTGAGTTTTTCGCACTGAATGTTTCCACTCTACTCAATTAGACCAAAAACCATGTGTGTTTGAGTTTTGGACCATTTCGTAACTAGCTTTTACAACATCCCAAAACAGGCCCACTTAGTGCAACTAATGCACCATTTTGTGCATTCGAACAGCGTGTTGAGTTTTTCACACCGGATGTTTCCACTCCACTCATTAGACCAAAATCCATGTCTGTTTCAGTTTCAGACCATTTCGTAACTAGTTTTTATAACATCTCAAAATGGGTCCGCTTATTGCAATTAATGCACCATTTTGTGCGTCCCAACTGTGTGTTGAGTTTTTCGCACCGGATGTTTCCACTCCACTCCATTAGACCAAAAACCATGACTGTTTGAGTTTCGGGCTCTTTTGTAACTAGTTTTTATGACATCCTGAAACGGGCTCGCTTAGTGCAATTAATGTACCATTTTGCGCGTCCAAATTGTATGTTTAGTTTTTCACACCGGATGTTCCCACTCCACTCCGTTAGACCAAAATCCCGAAACAGGCCCACTAGGTGACTAGTTTTGGACTATTTCGTAACTAGTTTTTACAGGATCCCGAAATAGGCCCACTTAGTGCAATTAATGCACCATTTTGTGCTCGAAATTGCTGGAGGTGAGCACTAGCATCCTCATTGGCTTTCCCACAGAAGGGACTAGCCTGCACCATGTTGATCAACGGGGCCTTGAGCTCAAAAGTGTTGTCCCCCACAGCCACTTCTGGACCCGTAGTGATCTTGGCAGCGGACGGGACGGAGTAGTCGCGGATGGTCCTGTCGGCCATGGCTTCTTCCGGTTGGGGTGCTACGGGAACGGGTTGTTCTCCTTGGTTGGAGGAGTCTCCGATGACTAGTTCAGTCTCTGACAAGAACACCTGAGGGATTAGGAAATGAGAACGTACCCTCCTTTCTATGGTATTTGGGTTCTCGACGTAGTCGGATGGTATTTGAAAACCAGTCATACACTACCCTGTTCCACGTCACAGAGAAACAGAGCAAAAGGGTAGACCTGCTAGATTACTGGCAATTAATCATGTTGCATTAAATACATGGATGATCAAAACTCTTTAACTATTGCTCCCCCTGGCAACGGTGCCAGAAATGCTTGTTGGTATTTCTTAGCATCACCACTTAGGGTAGTGATGGCACTAGAGATACTTCATCGTAAATCTAGACGTTACAGATATTCTGCAAGCGCACAGAATTACGTTGTAGCATTTCACCCGGGAGTATTCCAGAGTATCGTTATTTGTTTATCCACTGGGAAAGTGTTTAGTTAAAGAGAGGTGTCATCCAATGTATTTACTTGCAACAACATTAATATGCCATAGTCTAGACAAGGGTAAATGATATTGAGGTGAATGGGTAATGTGACACACAGAAGTTCATTGCTCATCATTAAGGTAGCCTTAGTTAGTCATAGTACATTAGTAAAGATTACAAAAGGTTCATTAGCATCATATATGGGACTTGGATATACTACAATACCCTATACAAGCTCATTCAATGATTATATGCAAGAGGACATATCGAGGTATCCAGTGGTTCCCTCATCAAGGGACGACAGTAGGACATCTTATCATAAAGGCCTAATACCCACTCCCGAACGTGGAGGATTACAAAGGACGGACAGGATTGTCACCACCTGCCGCCTACCTCTACTAATCCGTGGGGCAGCGGTACCCTCAACAGTATTCCGTATTCCAAACACCATGCTTGCAATATGAAATACAACTCTATTTATCACGTTAATAAATAGAGCAACCATAAGGCACATTGAGCCAATGTCATAGCATACATTCACTTGAATGAGGTGAAAGACATAAGTAGTATATACTAAGTAGATAGAGTATAACTGAGGCATACAACATAAGTATGAAGGTATTTCCATTAAGCTCTGAGTATTACAAGTAAGTAAAAGATACAAGAGCTGAACTCTAGAACTTACCAAGACTCCTCCGGAAGCCTTCAGAAGATCAAATACTAGCACTATCACTACTAAGACAAAGACTAAGCTTGTAGCAAAGTAGAGCTCTTCTTCTGGTGTGTGTTTGAGTATGGTGCCCCTTGCAGGTATTTATAGCATCACATAGGCGGTTGGAGCAGGCCAGAGGCGATTGTGGCCGTTTGCAGGTGGGCCCAGGTCGACTAAAGTCCCCAGGTCGGCCGACCCTTGGATCCACCGTCTTCAGCATTGCACGGCTCAGATGGACTCCTGATGGCGGTTTACAGGTATTGGTCAAGGGGGGAGCGAAACGGCCGCAGGGCCAGGTCGGCCAAGTCGGCCGACCTGGTGTTGGGTTTTTGCCGAAGCCAATGAGCCCAAACAACTGCCAAGACAGAGAACAGAGACAGAAATAGTAAATCGCTTATCAACAGTATTCTCAGGAATTAGCCCTTTACACGTTGGTGGGAGGTCCCCTTTTATAGGGAGATCAAGAGGCACATTTTACATTCCATTTATGCCCTTGGACATCAGGCATCATCCTCTAGACTATACAACTTGAATAACCCGAGGGCAGTATAGCACATTTACACCTCATAATGTGAATGCGTAGACTTGCAACTCCATGTTTGACTCGGCTTGGACTTGGTCTCCTTCTGCTTCGTCGGCTTGATTGGGCTTCGTGGCTGTCTCTTTGGCTTCCTTTGAATCCGAGCGCAGCAAAGCCTTTCCCTCATGCCGAAGCCAATGGTTCCACCAAGAACCTGCAATATAATGATAACCGAAGCCAGCCAGGGGCTCAGTCAGTAAAGCTATTGTTCCATCAAATCAGCTTCTAAACTCGTTAGATAATAATGTTTCGAAATAGCTCTTGCTATAAGGCCGAAGCCGAATTCACGCATATGATCTTAAGACCGAAGCCATTTTGATGGCTCTGAATGTGGAACGAAGCCAAACAGCTTCATTTTTGTTGATTTGTATCACCAAAACGCTTGAAATGACATGAAACAAGTAAGAGGCATTCATCGGCGGGCCAAATCCCCAACAGTAGCCCCTCGAGGACGAGGGCTTTCTTCAACAGGCCGAGCTCCATGAACTTTGGATTGCTTGCCAGTCCGAGAAACGCCTCCTCTTGTTGGAGAAAGGCCCGAGGTAGCTTTGCCTTCTCAATTTATTGGTTTTTCTTCGTTTGCCTTTTTGGTATTGTGTTAAATGGCTTCGCTAGCCGGATAACGGTCAAAATTTTGCTCTGCTAACGTAACTCTGCTTCGTTGGGTTTGAATTATAAGTGGTGGCTCGTTTACCGAGGCGATTAACGGTCAGATTTTACTCCCCTATAAATAGGACCGAAGGGGGGAGGTGAGATTTTGCTTGCTTTGGTTGGCAATTTCTGAGATAGCTTGTGCTTGACGCTTTTAACTTGCTTCGCGAGTTGCTAAACTCAGGTTCCAGTTCTCTCATCACAAGTAAGCTTTTGTTTCTTGTATTCCTTTTATTCTTTTGTTTGTAGTTTTTTGTGTTTGCCTTTGTTTCGTTCACTTATTTTCCTTTGTTCCTTGTAGCAGCTCGCACGAAGCAAACTGCTAGGCTGATCGACTCAGACTCCGACGACGGAGATAACCTTCAACCTGTAGTCATGAATGAAGCTGAGGCCGCCGTTTTGCTCAAGAGTTAGAGGCTAACGTGGCTATGGAGCCAGAAGCCAGTGTAGCCATGGATATAGACGACAAGGGTAAGGGCTCAGCTGAAGAGGGCGATGAGGATACAGAGGACGCTGAGTCTGTCGCTGATGAGGCCCTCGAGGACATCGAAGCCGATGTCTCGGATCTTGTTGACTATCAGAAGAAACCAAGGACCACTGTTTTTGGAAAGTCCTTCGTCACCCCCGAGCTCATCACCTTCTACGAGGAGAAGGGTTACTTTCCAGTTGGGCACGGACGAGCCCCTGGATCAGAGGTCACCCCTGATCCTCTTGCTGATGAAGCAGTGGTCTTTAAGGAGTTTTTTAATGCTGGGCTTCGGATGCCTGTGGACAACATTATTGCTGATATGCTTGGGAGGTTCGGTTTACACCTTTACCATCTGACTCCCAATGCTATCACCCATTTGCTTCGGTTCTTCTGGGCCGTTAAGACAAATGCTTCCGATGTCAACGCGGACTGCTTCGTTCGATACTTTGAAGGACATCGTCAGACTAAGAGTGTCAAGATTGATGGATTTGAATATGAGCCCGATTACGGTAGTGTCACGTTCTGCGCCCGTTGGCGGCTTACAGATCTGCAGAAGGTTGAGCTTACCTTCTGCCAACGCAATACTTGGGATCGCAATTGGAGGAGCTATTGGATGTATGTTAAGGTGCCAGCTTTAGAGTCTTTGCTAGAGGATGGCACGAAGCAAATATCTTACCCTTTGCATAGTCCTATTGGCCCAAGCAGCTTCATTGCTTGTCCGCCGTTTAACAAAAAGGCTCCCGGCTTCGATCGTTGCGAGAGTGCGTTTTACAAAGCCAGCCGAGTTTCCAGCAGTCGTGACTTGGTTGAGGAAGGGTTGGCCATGGGGCTCAATGTTTTGTCTGCTGATTGGAAACCTTTTGCAGTCGTAACGAAGCCATATAGAGGAATGGCTAATGTTTGTTTTCCCTTTTTCGGGGCAAAGAAACCAGCTAACATGTCCGACTACTCCTTCATTCAGTCCATCGAGTTGATGGCTGAAATTATTTGTGGGAAATACACTTTGAAGGAGCATGAAAGCTGTTTGGCTTTGCTGGATGGGATTCGCCTAAACTGAGTGTTTGATGAAATGGGTGTCGGTTACCCTCAGCGTACGGCCCCATCCAAGCCGACGAAGAAGTTCGTTGCTGAGGATCATCCCAGCGTACTGCCAGCTCCTAAACCGGGTCGTGGCCATGGACGGAAGGGACGTGGTGTAGGTCGCGGAAGCGGTTAGTCAGATGAAGGGGGTGACGAAGCCGGAGGCAGCAAGGCGGCAGCCCCTTCAGGTCGAGGTGGTGGCCAGGCCCGTGGTCGCGGCACGAAGTTGGTTGCGACCAAGAAACGTGCCCCTTCAGTGCCTCTACTTCTGCTTTAGAGGCGTCAAAGCGCCAAAGGCTTGAGGGGGCACTTCCCGCGATTCCTATTTCCAGCGCTCCTCCTCCACCTTTGGCTTCGTCCGTGTACGCGCCTACTTCTGCTGTGCCTGCTTTAGCTTCTGTTAACCCTGCGGCATCTTTTGCTGCAGCTGATATTGATCTTACCTTTGGAGGTTTGCTCCTTGTTACTCTTGCTCTTCTTTAGGCTTTCCTGTTTTGATTTCCATATGTTTCCTTGCAGCTAAGCCAAGTGCTGTACCTCTTCGTCGTGAACGCATCCCTGGGTGCGTTGATGATGAGGAAGATGAGGTTAGTTATAGCCGGCTTTTGAGGGAGGACGAGACCAAGGATTTGGCTTCTGCCGATCATGAGGTTTCATCCACTCCGCATCAGCTGTGCTCATTGGATGTGTTGGCTAGTGTGGCGTTTAAGTCCTCCCTCCAAGTCATTGAAGAGACTCGGCCATCGGCTTCTGTCACTTCGTTCCACCAAATTGACACGGGGATTCCTGCAGCTTCTATCGGCATAGAAGCACATACTGCCGAGGCAAAAGGTATGTTGTCCTTTCCTGCTGAACCGGCTTTGTTTTTGTTTCCTTCATCTTTAACTTGATAACTAAATTTTTATTTTTTATGTCTCAGGTGCCAGTTATGTTGGTTACGGATCATTTGCGGATCGTCTTCGTCAAGGCGTGTCTTGCACTGGGAATGATGTTCCTGTTATTTCTCCGGATGGTAACATTTTGCTTTTGCCTTTTTACGAAGCCAGTTAAGCATTGATTATGTCTTAACTTTTTTGTTTCAATAGAATTTGAGCCCCGTGTTAAGTCACTCGATTTGGACATGCTCTCAGTGTCTAGTATCAGTGGGAACATTCAGGTATTTGCATTTGTTTTTGTTTTGCATTGATTATTTTTGTTTCATTGCTGACTTTTGTTTTGTTGTTTTTGTCTTTGCTGTCGATGCAAGAGCTTTTTGCCCGCCTTCCGCTTCGTCTCAATGATGTTGAGAACGAGCGTGCTGAATTGGAGATTTTGCGGAAGGAGCGCAAGGATTTCCTTAAGCTGGAAGAGGCTTTGGAAAATGAGAAAGATCAGCTTCGTGTCGAGCGTGAAGCGTCAACATCAGAGTCTGCTTTGCTAAAAGCGAAAGTTGCTTCCCTTGAGTCTGCACGTGCACTCAACGTGGAGACCATTGAGGGGCTTCATACTAAAATTGTCGACGATGCCTCCTTGATCCACGAGATGAAGAATCAGATCAAAACTCTTGAGGCTGCTAAGGACCAGTCCCTCGCTGATGCTGAAAAATATAAAAGAGCGCTTCTTGTTGCATTTGATCTGCAGAACTCTCTTATCTCCGAAGCTAACAGGCTCAGGGCCCAGGTTGACAAGCTTAGATCTGACAGGGAGAGTTTGGAGTCTGATATCTACTGCCGCGGCTCTGGCATATATCGTGAATACGAAGCCGCCTTGAAGCAATATGGAGTAGAGCCCCTTCCCTTCCCTTCTCAAGATTTTAACTTAGAAAAGCTATTCGATTGGCTCGACGATGAATTCAAGTTCCTACCGGATGTCTTGTCCAAGGTAGGGGACTATGCCGCTCGGACATGCATTACTAATGCATTGAAGATGCTTTCCGGTGAAGGATGCTCCCACTACAAAAGCTTTTTGAAGCTTTTTGAAGAAAGATTTCCAGTTTCCTTCGGCCCTGAATCCGGACCGGAAGGAGTTATTCAGCGAAGCCATTTTAGCAACCCGTGCCACCTTCTTAAAGAAGTTTTGGTCTGCCACCGGACGGGAGTGTGCCCGCCGCACGGCTTTTGACCGGCTTGCTAAAGTTAGATTCGTTCGCTTTCTTTAACCTTAGGTTTCGTTCTTTGCTGTTTTCTGTTTTTTTTGAATGTGTGACTGTTTTATTTCAGTATAAGGAATCGCTCGCTCATGAGGAGCAATAGAGAGCCGAAGCCGAAGCTGCTGCTGCCACTGCTGGCCCTCCATCCTCTCATGTTGCTGCTGGAGAGACTCAAGAAGGAGATGGTGCTGAAACCGAAACGCGTGATGCTGAACCGAAGGTGTAACTTCGCTGGAATAGCCGCTTCCATTGAACATTTTTGCTAAAATGATGCTAAGTATTGTAACATTTGTATATACTCAGATCCCTGGCGAGGGAGTTGTTCTTAAACTTGTTCCACTCACCATGCGCGATGGCCCTTTGTGTGTGTCTGGCTTCGCATGGGAGCGATATCAAAGGCACTATCCAAGTCGGAGACTTGATGATTTTTGGGAGTTCTGTCACGAGTTCTTTCGCCACTGTGAATTTGATGTTTTCAATTTCTTTAACTCGTTTATTATTCAACGTTCGCCTCATGTAGATCTTGCTCGGAGAAGAAATGCCGAAGCTGCTCGCCTGCTTCCGATTAAGACTGAGCCTGTAGATTTAGGTGATGACGTTCACGATTTTGCTTATGTGTTCAACGCTCCTAGATTTAGGAGATCTGGCCAGCAATTTGATGGCTATGTTTTTGAGATGTTTTGAGCATCTCTTTGTAAAATACTGTAATTTGCTTGGTTATTGTTGATTCGATACACTTGAATGAATGTAAGCTCGATTTGGCTTCGTTGCGAAAGAAACGCCTCCTCCCCCCCAAAGCGAGGTTTTATTCATTCAAGTGTTTTATACTTGCGGCAGTGAAAGGGGTTGTTTGCCTAGTTTATTGAAAGCGTTCAAGATGTCTAAAATTTCTGATAGGTGGCCAAAGCCCCTGTTACNGTCTCGGATCTTGTTGACTCAGAAGAAACCAAGGACCACTATTTTTGGAAAGTCCTTCGTCACCCCCGAGCTCATCACCTTCTACGAGGAGAAGGGTTACTTTCCAGTTGGGCACGGACGAGCCCCTGGATCAGAGGTCACCCCTGATCCTCTTGCTGATGAAGCAGTGGTCTTTAAGGAGTTTTTTAATGCTGGGCTTCGGATGCCTGTGGACAACATTATTGCTGATATGCTTGGGAGGTTCGGTTTACACCTTTACCATCTGACTCCCAATGCTATCACCCATTTGCTTCGGTTCTTCTGGGCCGTTAAGACAAATGCTTCCGATGTCAACGCGGACTGCTTCGTTCGATACTTTGAAGGACATCGTCAGACTAAGAGTGTCAAGATTGATGGATTTGAATATGAGCCCGATTACGGTAGTGTCACGTTCTGCGCCCGTTGGCGGCTTACAGATCTGCAGAAGGTTGAGCTTACCTTCTGCCAACGCAATACTTGGGATCGCAATTGGAGGAGCTATTGGATGTATGTTAAGGTGCCAGCTTTAGAGTCTTTGCTAGAGGATGGCACGAAGCAAATATCTTACCCTTTGCATAGTCCTATTGGCCCAAGCAGCTTCATTGCTTGTCCGCCGTTTAACAAAAAGGCTCCCGGCTTCGATCGTTGCGAGAGTGCGTTTTACAAAGCCAGCCGAGTTTCCAGCAGTCGTGACTTGGTTGAGGAAGGGTTGGCCATGGGGCTCAATGTTTTGTCTGCTGATTGGAAACCTTTTGCAGTCGTAACGAAGCCATATAGAGGAATGGCTAATGTTTGTTTTCCCTTTTTCGGGGCAAAGAAACCAGCTAACATGTCCGACTACTCCTTCATTCAGTCCATCGAGTTGATGGCTGAAATTATTTGTGGGAAATACACTTTGAAGGAGCATGAAAGCTGTTTGGCTTTGCTGGATGGGATTCACCTAAACTGAGTGTTTGATGAAATGGGCATCGGTTACCCTCAGCGTACGGCCCCATCCAAGCCGACGAAGAAGTTCGTTGCTGAGGATCATCCCAGCGTACTGCCAGCTCCTAAACCGGGTCGTGGCCATGGACGGAAGGGACGTGGTGTAGGTCGCGGAAGCGGTTAGTCAGATGAAGGGGGTGACGAAGCCGGAGGCAGCAAGGCGGCAGCCCCTTCAGGTCGAGGTGGTGGCCAGGCCCGTGGTCGCGGCACGAAGTTGGTTGCGACCAAGAAACGTGCCCCTTCAGTGCCTCTACTTCTGCTTTAGAGGCGTCAAAGCGCCAAAGGCTTGAGGGGGCACTTCCCGCGATTCCTATTTCCAGCGCTCCTCCTCCACCTTTGGCTTCGTCCGTGTACGCGCCTACTTCTGCTGTGCCTGCTTTAGCTTCTGTTAACCCTGCGGCATCTTTTGCTGCAGCTGATATTGATCTTACCTTTGGAGGTTTGCTCCTTGTTACTCTTGCTCTTCTTTAGGCTTTCCTGTTTTGATTTCCATATGTTTCCTTGCAGCTAAGCCAAGTGCTGTACCTCTTCGTCGTGAACGCATCCCTGGGTGCGTTGATGATGAGGAAGATGAGGTTAGTTATAGCCAGCTTTTGAGGGAGGACGAGACCAAGGATTTGGCTTCTGCCGATCATGAGGTTTCATCCACTCCGCATCAGCTGTGCTCATTGGATGTGTTGGCTAGTGTGGCGTTTAAGTCCTCCCTCCAAGTCATTGAAGAGACTCGGCCATCGGCTTCTGTCACTTCGTTCCACCAAATTGACACGGGGATTCCTGCAGCTTCTGTCGGCATAGAAGCACATACTGCCGAGGCAAAAGGTATGTTGTCCTTTCCTGCTGAACCGGCTTTGTTTTTGTTTCCTTCATCTTTAACTTGATAACTAAATTTTTATTTTTTATGTCTCAGGTGCCAGTTATGTTGGTTACGGATCATTTGCGGATCGTCTTCGTCAAGGCGTGTCTTGCACTGGGAATGATGTTCCTGTTATTTCTCCGGATGGTAACATTTTGCTTTTGGCTTTTTACGAAGCCAGTTAAGCATTGATTGTCTTAACTTTTTTGTTTCAACAGAATTTAAGCCCCGTGTTAAGTCACTCGATTTGGACATGCTCTCAGTGTCTAGTATCAGTGGGAACATTCAGGTATTTGCATTTGTTTTTGTTTTGCATTGATTATTTTTGTTTCATTGCTGACTTTTGTTTTGTTGTTTTTGTCTTTGCTGTCGATGCAAGAGCTTTTTGCCCGCCTTCCGCTTCGTCTCAATGATGTTGAGAACGAGCGTGCTGAATTGGAGATTTTGCGGAAGGAGCGCAAGGATTTCCTTAAGCTGAAAGAGGCTTTGGAAAATGAGAAAGATCAGCTTCGTGTCGAGCGTGAAGCGTCAACATCAGAGTCTGCTTTGCTAAAAGCGAAAGTTGCTTCCCTTGAGTCTGCACGTGCACTCAACGTGGAGACCATTGAGGGGCTTCATACTAAAATTGTCGACGATGCCTCCTTGATCCACGAGATGAAGAATCAGATCAAAACTCTTGAGGCTGCTAAGGACCAGTCCCTCGCTGATGCTGAAAAATATAAAAGAGCGCTTCTTGTTGCATTTGATCTGCAGAACTCTCTTATCTCCGAAGCTAACAGGCTCAGGGCCCAGGTTGACAAGCTTAGATCTGACAGGGAGAGTTTGGAGTCTGATATCTACTGCCGCGGCTCTGGCATATATCGTGAATACGAAGCCGCCTTGAAGCAATATGGAGTAGAGCCCCTTCCCTTCCCTTCTCAAGATTTTAACGTAGAAAAGCTGTTCGATTGGCTCGATGATGAGTTCTAGTCCCTACCTGATGTCTTGTCCAAGGTAGGAGACTATGCCACTCGGACATGCATTACTAATGCATTGAAGATGCTTTCCGGTGAAGGATGCTCCCACTACAAAAGCTTTTTGAAGCTTTTTGAAGAAAGATTTCCAGTTTCCTTCGGCCCTGAATCCGGACCGGAAGGAGTTATTCAGCGAAGCCATTTTAGCAACCCGTGCCACCTTCTTAAAGAAGTTTTGGTCTGCCACCGGACGGGAGTGTGCCCGCCGCACGGCTTTTGACCGGCTTGCTAAAGTTAGATTCGTTCGCTTTCTTTAACCTTAGGTTTCGTTCTTTGCTGTTTTCTGTTTTTTTTTGAATGTGTGACTGTTTTATTTCAGTATAAGGAATCGCTCGCTCGTGAGGAGCAATAAAGAGCCGAAGCCGAAGCTGCTGCTGCCACTGCTGGCCCTCCATCCTCTCATGGTGCTGCTGGAGAGACTCAAGAAGGAGATGGTGCTGAAACCGAAATACGTGATGCTGAACCGAAGGTGTAACTTCGCTGGAACAGCCGCTTCCATTGAACATTTTTGCTAAAATGATGCTAAGTGTTGTAACATTTGTATATACTCAGATCCCTGGCGAGGGAGTTGTTCTTGAACTTGTTCCACTCACCATGCGCGATGGCCCTTTGTGTGTGTCTGGCTTCGCATGGGAGCAATATCAAAGGCGCTATCCAAGTCGGAGACTTGATGATTTTTGGGAGTTCTGTCACAAGTTCTTTCGCCACTGTGAATTTGATGTTTTCGATTTCTTTAACTCGTTTATTATTCAGCGTTCGCCTCGTGTTGATCTTGCTCGGAGGAGAAATGCCGAAGTTGCTCGGCTGCTTCCGATTAAGACTGAGCCTGTAGATTTAGGTGATGACGTTCACGATTTTGCTTATGTGTTCAACGCTCCTAGATTTAGGAGATCTGGCCAGCAATTTGATGGCTATGTTTTTGAGATGTTTTGAGCATCTCTTTGTAAAATACTGTAATTTGCTTGGTTATTGTTGATTCGATACACTTGAATGAATGTAAGCTCGATTTGGCTTCGTTGCGAAAGAAACGCCTCCTCCCCCCCAAAGCGAGGTTTTATTCATTCAAGTGTTTTATACTTGCGGCAGTGAAAGGGGTTGTTTGCCTAGTTTATTGAAAGCGTTCAAGATGTCTAAAATTTCTGATAGGTGGCCAAAGCCCCTGTTACTTGTGCTTGAATTAGCAAGTTCTGTAAGTTTGTCTATGAGCTCGAGTCCCTGTCTCTCTTTTTGGAGTGAGGATATTGCATGCGTTTGGAATTCCGTGAGCCGAAGCTGTTCTTGTTTTTAAATAGTTGTCCTTGAGCGAAAGCCCCTTTTACTCTATTTAGAGTAAGCATTTCTGGACCGAAGCCCCTTTTACTCCTTTTTGGAGTAAGCTTTTCTTAGATCTGAATTGGACTTACTCTTGGTAGGGTCGATTCAGTTCTATTTTAGTTATCGAATACCAGCGATTTTGTCGAAGCCAGTCGCTTTCGATGCAGTTTTTTTGGGGAATACCTCGTTCATATACGATTTGATCAGTTACAATAAGCACCACCTCGTTAAAAACCTCACCACTTGGTCAGGGTCCCCTTGTGAGGAAAAGAGTACGAGCTTTTGGAAAGAAAGTAAAAATGCTATTCTACTGAATGACTTAGTTTATAGAACACGAAGCCATTGTACATCTTATTCATAGATAGTATCTGCGTAAGCTGTCTGCATTCCATGAATGCGGCAGCTCATTGCCTTCGTCATCGCCTAATCGAAATGAGCCGGGCCTGTTGCTTATGATGACCAGAAATGGGCCTTCCCATTTGTGTTGCAGCTTTCCAACGGGCATACTCGGGTTTTTCCTTAGTACCCAGTCCCCTACCTTGATATCTTTCCTCACTACTTTCTTATCACGCCATTTCCTGGTCTCGGCTTGGTATTTTGAAATATTTTTGGCTACTTGCAGCCTGAAGACCTCGGTGAGATCCTTGTCAATGGCTTCGCTGTCTTTGGGAGCTTCATGAAGTGTGCGAAGCCCTTTTAGGAGTATCTCCTCTGGGCATACTGCTTCTTCGCCATAAAGCAGTTTGAATGGAGTGAACTGTGTGGCCCTAGATGTGGTGGTATTATGAGCCTAAATCACCTTCGGCATCTCTTCTACCCACTTGCCTTTTTTCTCGCAATTTGCAAGGCACTTCCTGATGGCTGTAAAGATTAAGCCATTGGCTCTTTCAACTGCTCCGTTTGTTTGCGGGTGATAGACCGAAGCGAATTTCGCTTTCGTTCTGATTGACATGCAGTATTGTCTAAATTCATCGCAGTAAAACTGCTGTTGGGGGATTGGCCTGTCCAGGAAACACCTTCATCCGTTAATTTGCTTGTATGCCCAAGGCATATGCCTTCGCCACAAGTGACTAAAAGGCCTCTGCCTTCGCCGTGTCATCAGACATTGAGAGGCGATCTGTCACTCCCGGTGTTAATAAACGTATCGTACCAAATGCGAAGGCACCGTGTGGTCTCCCATTGCCTTCGCTACTCTGACTTACTTTTATGATGTTGCGAAGGTAGTTCTCAAATATGGTGTATATTCGATTCATCTTGTTATACAGGCTCAGAGCAGGTTCGGGCGATGGCGCGGCGGTCCATTCTCCTCTGAGCAGGAGAAGGCGTCGCTCGACCGAATAGGCGCCTAGTGGTGAAGGCGGCAAGGATGCACTGGGTGGTGAAGGCAACAAGGGTCACTAGAGGCATGATGAAGGCAGCGTGGACCAGGTCCAAACCGAGTCAAAGACGGAGTTGCTGGTCTACGCTTTCACACTATGACACATGAATGTACTCTAATGCCCCTGGAAAGTCTAAGTTGTTTAGTCTAGAGAATGATGCCTGATTTCCAGGGGTATAAGGGGAATGTAAAAAGTGCCTCTTGACCTCCCTATAAAAGGGGACCCCTCACCAACGTGTAAAGGGCTGATTCCCGAGAACACTGTTGATAAGTAATTTACTGTTGCTTGTCTCTGTTCTCTGTCTTGGCTGTTGTTTGGGTTCATTGGCTTTGGCTATATCCCAACAACTGGCGCCCCCCGTTTGTGCTATGCACGAAGGAAACCCACGAACACCACTATGCCACCCAAAAGAACAATAACAAAATCCACCACCACCCAAAACACGGCTTCATCTGGCGAAGCCGACGTCCAAGCCACAGTTCCACCAACCACCTTAACACCCATAACCGAAACCGTCAATGAAGACACGGAAGTAGATGAAGACACTCTCACCACCGAAGAAAAGCTGCGCAGGGTGGAGGACAGGCTCCGCCTTCGCCGTCTGGAGCAGCAAAGAGAGCTCGAAGCTGCTCAGCTTGAACTGCAGCAGCAAATGCAGGAGGAAGAGGAAGAACAGCAACACCAGCTGCTGCAGGTCAAGAAGCAGTTGGAGGAGCTGAGACAAGCGAAGCAAAGAAGATTGAACTCCACTGGTTCTAGAGCTGCGAAGCTCCGAGAAGAACTCGAGAAAGCTAAGAAACAAGTTGCTCAACTCCAAGCCGAACTCAACGACCCAATTGCCTTCGCCAGCGCAGCGACAAACCACATTTCCACATCAGAAACTGGTTTCCAAGTACTGCATACACGTCCCATTGATCGTACTTGCCCTCTCTCAGAAAGTCTTCAATTGGCAAGATGGCCGCCTTCATACAAGCCTATCTCTCTACCAAGATACAATGGCCTCATCGACCCCAAGCAATTTCTCATGAGCTATGAAGCTGCAATAGCTTCGGTAGGGGGAGATGATGTGGTGCTGGCAAAGTCTTTCATCATCGTCTGCGATGGCACCGCAATGAACTGGTACACCAAGCTTCCAGGATTATCAATCACCAGCTGGTATGATCTGAAAAGAGAGTTGATCTAGAATTTCAGCATTATGGGAGACCAAGCATTATCATATGGAGCTAACCTTTAATTCAACAGCCGAAGGAGTCTTTGGAGGACTAATTTCGCAGGTTTGTGGGGCTCAGATCTCAGGCTCCTCTTATTCCTGACGAAGCCGCCAAATTTGCAGCTATACAGGGGCTTCGGCCAGGTCCTTTCGCCCAACATATTGCAAGGGAAACACTAGCAACCCTTGGAGATCTCTATGAAGAGTTCAAAAAATACTGTCAATCCGACAATGACAACCGAATGCGAATTGCCAGAGAAGCCGTCTTGAAAAACCAATATGATTCCCAAAACAAGCAGCATCACTACAGCCAAAACCACTACCAAAACTACCCATCCCAAACCATCATGAATGTGGAGAGCCCACCTTCGCTTCCACAGAACAATCCCACTTACCCAGAAAACCAATACCAGAGCCAAAGAAACGAACCTACCCAAAGAGGTGGAAGAGCCGGCAGAGGCCGAGGAAGAGGAAGAGGTCCACCTTCGGGGCCAGAGCTATTTTGTCAATACCATGGCAAAAATCATACCCATGGCACAAAGCAGTGCCGAGACATCAAAAGAACCATCGACAAGCTGAAAGCAGACAAAATCCAAGCAACCCAAACAAAGCCAATTTCGGCTTCGCACCCAAACACCCAAACCCAACCACAAACCCAAGCTATCCAACCTTACTGCCCAGTCTATCCCTCCCTAACCTCAAATTTTGTGCATCCCACAACTGCGATGGCGACTCAATTTTCACCTTCTCCGCAAACATTCCAGCATTACTACCCACAAGCCATGTACCCACAATTCTACCCTCAAAACCAGCAGCCTATCCCAGACAAAGACATCAAGGTGGAGGAATTACCACCACCACCCCTACCACCTCAAAAAATAGTAAGATCACAACCCAGCAAACCCGTTGCCCAGTTATGGCCTCATCAAGCCTATAACTGGAGGATCCTCACTTGCCTTCGAAACAAAGAAGCAGAGAAAGAGTTACTTTCGCCAGGTCAACAACATTTCAGTTGACGGTCCATACAAGAAATCGGAATGGTCTCACATGCCAATTACCTTCACTGAACAAGATCTCAAACTCCACAACTTTCCACACAATGACGCAATGTCCATCGAAGCCAATATTGCCGGCTGGAGAATTGGGAAAGTGCTGGTGGATACAGGCAGCTCAGCGGATATCATCTTGGCAAAAACTCTCAGATCGATGACCAACATCAACCTAGATAACTTGGAGCCATCTGACACACCCTTGGTTGGCTTCGGGGCGAAGCGCAACGCAACATTGGGGAAAATCACATTGCCAGTATCCTTGGGCGACACATCAAATGCAAGAACAGAGTTCATTACCTTCGACGTTGTTGACATGTTCTTCGACTACAATGTTATCTTCGGCAGGGGAGTCATAAATGCCTTCGACATCATCATAAGACAAGCTTTCTTATGCATGAAAATGCCAGCTCTCAAAGGGGTCATCACCGTCTATGGTGACCAAATAGAGGCAAAAAGAATTGAGTATGCCAACACCCCAGGCCAGCGAAAGGTTCATGTCCTCAAAGAAAGTGATCCCATTTACCCAGATGAGAAGCCAATTGCTGACAAAAGCAGCCGCAGTATGCAAGGTGCTGCAGAAACAAAAGAAGTGCAACTGCAACCTGATGTCTTCGATAGAAAAGTTATAATCGGCTCAGATCTTGAGCCAGACGAAGAAGAAAGACTCATCGAGTTCTTGAGAAACAATAAAGATATCTTCGCCTGGTCAAGCAAAGATTTGCCAGGAGTTGACAGGAGCATAATTGAACACAAACTCGCAATTAGCACGGGCATGAGGCCGAAGAAGCAAAAACGGAGGAAAATGTCCGAAGAAAAAGTGAGCGCAGTCAAGGCTGAGGTGCAAAGGCTGCTTGATGCAAAAGTTATACGCGAAGTTCAATATCCCAAGTGGTTAGCAAACACTGTGCCTGTGAAAAAGAAAAATGGCAAGTGGAGAATGTGCATCGATTTTACCGATCTCAACAAGGCATGTCCCAAGGATGATTTCCCTCTCCCAAGAATTGATAAAATCATTGATCAAGCTGCTGCAAGTGAGATGATGTCTCTGCTAGATTGCTTCTCCGGTTATCATCAGATATGGATGAAGAAAGAGGATGAAGAAAAAACCAGCTTCATCACTCTAGTCGGCACCTTTTGCTTCATGAGAATGCCCGAGGGGCTTCGCAATGCTGGTACCACTTTCTGTCGCATGTCAAGCACTGTATTCAAAGAGGAACTCTTCAAAACTATTCTGGCATATGTTGATGACATCTTGGTCAAGAGTGTGAAAAGGCAAGATCACATCTCAGATCTGGCAGTTGCCTTCGCAAGAATGAGACAAGCTGGACTCAAACTTAACCCGTAGAAATGTGTCTTCGGAGTAACCAAGGGGAAGATACTCGGCTGTCTCGTTTCAGCAAATGAGATCGAAGCCAACCCTGATAAGATCAATGCAATACTCAACATGGAAGAGCCCAAATGCATTAGAGATGTACAGAAACTCTCTGGCAGAATCGTAGCACTAAACAGATTTATTGCAAAGGCAGCTGAGCGCAGTTTACCCTTCTTTGCAACTCTCAGAAATGCATCAAAGTTTGAATGGGGAGAAGAGCAGTCGAAGGCATTCTATGAACTAAGACAATATCTGATGCAGCTCATGAAGCTGACAACACCCGACCCGAAGGCACCTTTATTTTTATACATTGCAGTTTCACAATCAGCTGTCAGTGCTGCACTCATTGTGGAGAAGCTGGTTGAAGGCAGAAATATACAGCAGCCGGTATATTATGTTTCTGAGGCACTAGCAGGGTCGAAGCTGTTCTACACTGAGATTGAGAAAATGATCTATGTCGTGGTAATGGCATCCAGAAAGCTAAGGCATTATTTTGAAGGGCACACCATCAAAGTACTTACAGATCAACCCTTAAAAGAGTTATTGAGCAACAAAGAAGCCTCGGTAAGAATACGCAAATGGGCTGCAGAGCTATCTGAATATGTGGTCGACTTCGAGCGAAGAACAGCAGTCAAATCGCAGGTCTTGGCTGAGTTCATAGTCGAGTGGACATCGCCTTCGGCACAAACTCTGACCAGAGAAGAAAGCTGGCTAGTACACAGTGACGGCGCTTGGGGGGACAAAGGAGCTAGCATCGCAGCGATTGTGCAATCGCCTTCGGGCGTTAAGATGAGATATGCAGCGAACCTAGAGTTCTACAAAATAGCGACAGAAGTACGAACAATGTTGCTGAATATGAAGCCGTCTTATTGGGGCTCAGAAAGGCGAAGGCGCTAGGGGCTCAGCGCTTCGTTGTAAAAACTGACTCGAAGGTGGTAGCAGACCACATTGAAAAAGAAAGCGTTGCAAAGCAACCCGAGCTAATCAAATACCTAAATACAGTCCGATCAATGGAGAAAAAGTTCAAAGGCTTCACAATAGAATACATTCCAAGGGCAAAAAACGAAGAAGCTGATGCACTGGCCAAGGCAGCAGCAAAGGGGGACAAGTTGCCACCCGACGTCTTCTTCCAGACACTGACAGTGCCTTCGATCAAAGAACTCGATGAGCAACCACACTTTATCAATGCAATAAATTCAGAAGATTGGCGGTCTTCCATAATGGCATATCTCAGGGGATACTATGAACCAATTGACGAAGACGACCTCAAAACCATGCAGCAGAGAGCAAGAGCATACCAAATCATCGACAACACCTTGTACAAGAAAGGAGTCGTAGCTCCTTGGCTTCGCTGCGTTTCAATCAGCGAAGGCAGAGAGATAATTCAAGAGATACACAGTGGTCTATGCGGAGCTCACTTTGGAGCGAGGGCAATTATTGGGAAGGCAATAAGACAAGGGTTTTATTGGCCTTCAATCATCAGTGACGCAACAAATACAGTCAAGACTTGCGACGAATGTCAAAAATGTGCGGCAACTAGAAAATCTCCTTCGGAGCCGTCACAGCTGATAACTCCAACCTGGCCTTTGCAGAGATGGGGCATCGATCTGGTGGGTCCCCTTCCCACGGCTCAAGGAAACCTCAAATATGCAATAGTTGCAGTGGAATATTTCACCAAGTGGATTGAGGCAAGGCCACTAGCAAATATCACGGCGAAGACAGTTATCAAATTCTTCTGGCAGCAAATTGTATGCAGATTTGGAGTCCCAAGGGAAATCACAGTGGATAATGGGAAACAGTTTGACTGTGACGAATTCAGGCAGTACTGCTTGTCCATCGGGACGAAGGCAAGATTTGCATCAGTATATCACCCCCAGTCCAATGGCGCAGTTGAAAGAGCTAATGGCATCATTTTCACTGCCATCAGAAAATGCCTTGCAAATTGCAAGAAAAAAGGCAAATGGGTAGAAGAAATACCGAAGGTAATTTGGGCTCACAACACATCTACCTCAAGAGCAACTCAGTTCACTCCATTCAAACTGCTTTACGGCGAAGAAGCAGTATGTCCGGAGGAGATTCTGCATCAGGGGCTTCGCACCCAACAGAAAGCACCCGAAGATAGCGAAGCCATAGACAAAGAACTCACAGAAATATACAGGCTGCAAGCAGCGAAGAACATTTCCAAGTACCAGGAAGAAACCAGGAAATGGCGAGACAAGAAAGTAGTAAGAAAAGACATAAAGATAGGCGACTGGGTGCTAAGGAAGAACCCGAATATGCCTTCGGGAAAGTTGCAGAACAAATGGGAAGGTCCTTTCCTAGTCGTCAAGAGTAACAGACCAGGATCATTTCACCTAGGGGATGGAGAATGCAATGAGCTGCTGCATTCATGGAATGCGGACAGCCTGCGAAGGTACTACCTGTGAACATAATGTAATAATTGGCTTCGTATTCTATAAACGAAGTCAATTAGTAGAGTAGATATTTCCTTTTTCAAAAGGCCCGTACTCTTTTCCTCACAGGGGAACCCTTACCAAAGGGGTGAGGTTTTTAACGAGGCAGTGCCAACTGTAACTCGTGTGAAATATATAAATGAGCTATTCCCCAAAAAAGTTGCATCGAAAGCGATTGGCTTCGACCAAGTCGCTGCTTTCGATAAACCCAATAGAACTAAATTGACCCTACCAAAGGTAAGGCCAATTCAGATCTAAATTGCTTGCTCTAAGGAGTAAAAGGAGCTTCGGCTCAAGATTGTCTTCATATACAACAATGCTTACTCCAAAGGAGTAAAAGGGGCTTCGGCTCATATAGATTTCACATACAAAACTTCTTACTAAAGGGGCTTCGGCTAACACCGAACCTCATACAACAATGCTCACCCTAGAAGGGGTAAAAGGGGCTTCGGTTCAAACTACTCTTAAAAATAAACTCAGAGACAATTCCTCGTCTAAACGCCATGGATCGCCATTTGAGCACGTCGAACAAAAAATACAAACTCGCTTCGGGGGAGGAGGCGTTTCTCTTAGAAACGAAGGCAAACCGAGTTTGATATTTCTTATTCAAAATTCATACACGCAAACGGTTTATTCACATCATGAACATATTCACTTTCGCATGAATAAACACAAACTCGCTTCGGGGGGAGGAGGCGTTTCTCTCAAAAGCAAAGACAAAACAAGTTTATATTCATTCATGCGAAGACATAATTACATCACGAGTTTCATACATTTATACCAAGCATTCTCAAAACATTTCAAACACATATCCATAAAACTGCTCGCCAGATCTTCTAAAACGAGGAGCATTGTAAACGCAAGCAAAGTCCTTGACATCAGGACCAACGTCAAACGGCTCCATCTTTGGAACACCCAGGGAAACAGCTTCGGCATTTCTCTTAGCAGCAAGCTCACCTAGATCAGAACCGTGAGCAATAAATGCTGTGAAAAAATCAAAAACTCTGAACTTCGTGTCACGATAAAACTCGTGACAATACTCCAAAAAATCGTGATGGCTCGAGTTCGGATAAAGACGTTGAAACTCCTTCCATGCGAAGCCAGAAATACAAAGCGGCCCGTCACGCATAGCCAGTGGAGTGAGTGCAAGCATTTCATCGCCCTGAATATACACAAATGTACAAATTCAAAAGAACTGCTCGCTCAATAAAATCCTAACTCTTGCTACAATTCAAAAGGTCCTTAGACCTGTGGCTCGACTCCGGGGGCCCCTTGATCACCCTGCCCTTGCGAAGAAGAAGCACCAGCTTCACCGGAAGCAGAACCAGTCGCAGCATAACCTGTTCCGACACCGGCTTCGGCAACTTCTTTGGCAGCGGCTTCCCTTGCGGCGGCTTCGGCTTCAGCCTTTTGCTTCTTCAGCTCCTTTGACTGAGAATACAAAAGCTATCAAACAAAACAATTCCAAATCAAAAACAAAAATGAATCAAAAATAACAACGACGGCAACTATAAAAAATACCTTCGCAAGCCGGTCGCGGACAAGGTTCTGAGTTGCTTGACGGCCACTGGCAACCCAGAAATACCTTAAGAAAAGCGCCTTCGCGAGGAGCAGTTGCTGTGGAAAATAATCAGCGTCGGCAGGATCTCTGGGAGCTGGATAAGGATAACCTTTCTGAACCAAGGCACTATAATGATCGCAGCCATTGTCTGAGAGAACCTTGAGCAGGTTACATGAACAAAGATTGACAGCGAAGTCACTGAGAGTTTCCACGACACTTGGAAGAAGCAAATTCATTGTCAATCCAATTAAAGAGCTTGTTCAAGCTATACTCTTTATTCGGGAAGGCAGCGGGCTCCGCACCAAACTGTTGTAAGGCTTCCTTGTATAAGCGATACAATTTTAAGCCTCGCTCCCAGGCAACATCAACCACGCTTTCATTCTCCTTGCGAAGGTTAAGGTTTGATGTGCGCAGCGACAAGACCTCACGCTCAAAGTTTTCACTGCGAGACCGATATGTATCAATATCGCCCGAAAGCTTCTCCTTGGCTGAATTTAGTGTGTTCACCTCACCCTTTAGAACAGAAATCAAATCAGTATCTTCAACAATTTTCTTGCGAAGGCCCTCTATGGTGCCATCCTTATCAACAATTTTAGCTTCCAAGGCAGCAACCTTCTCCTTAAGGGAATCGGCTTCGCCAGCTTTAGCTTCCAAAGCTGCGACCTTGTCCTTCAAAGAATTATTCTCAATGATAATAGACTCCCGGTCCTGGCGAAACAGATTCTTTTCATTTTCAAGATCCTGCTTAATTCTATCAATAGTTGCCTGGATCTGAAGAAGCTCTGCCTTTTCCCTTTGCAATTTCTCTAGCTCTGCCCGTTCAGCAGCAACTAAGTTGAGGTTGGGAACCTGAGCTGCCAACTCATTGATAGCTACAACAACCTATGGTAGAAAACAGTTCAGCATTACGAAATAAACGAAACGAAGCTAAGGTCAAAAACACAATCACAAGATGAAGGCAATAAGGTCATACCTTCATTCCCGAAGCCAAAATAATGGAACTTATGCTTTCGGGATCGAGTGTCTGAACAAGTCGTTGATATTCTGCAAGGAAAAAATAATGATAACACTGTTATCTTCACAAAATAGCCAAAGGAAAAAACCAGCTATAATCCCAAACAAAAAACACCTTCCAAATCAAAGTCTCGAAGAGGCCCACCTTCGCGCACGCGAGATGGCCCATCTCCCTCACCACCTAATAAACAGGTCTCAATCGCATTAGCATCAAACAGCAGATCAAGCAACGTCGCTAAAGGAAAAAATGAAGAAACATCATTAGTACCTTCGGAAAAAGGAATACTTCCACCCATATCAACATCCATATAATATTGAGAAGCAGCAGCCCTCTCAGCAGCTTCGGAAGTCTCAGCTTCGGCAACCTCCTTTCCCTTAGCCTGGGCATCAACGTCAACTGTCCCGGCAGCATGGGCCAGAACCTCCAAAGAGTCTCGAACAGGAGGGGAGGAAGCCAAAGCCGACGACGGAGGGCTAACCGTCAGAATGTTAACTAGAGCTTCGGCTCTGGGCTCTTCAAAGCTAGCCTCGACATGAACCTCCTCTGGCACATTCTCCATAATGGGAGCATCCCGAGTAGGAGTCTCCTCAAACATGCTAATATCAATGCCATCATCAAATGGATTCGAAACCCGTACATCTTCGGCTGCTTCATCAACGCCTTCACAAGTAATATTGACATCAATCACGGGATTCCGCGCCAAGTAGTCTCCTAGCAAAGGAAGACTCGTGCCTTGAAAATAATTCCCAAAGAGAGCAACCTCACCTAAGAAAATATCATCTCCGCTCCGGGGAGCTGAGCTCATAAAGCCGGTGACTTGCGAAGCTGGCCGCTGCACGGGAGCCGAAGCCACCGGGGCTTGCCGAGGAGGGCGAGGTGGAAGACCACCCCGCGAAGCTGAAGAGGTGACCTGGGTAGCCGGAGCGACGATGGACACAGGGATGGCAGCAATCGGTGCGTCTTGTCGACGACGCTTCTCAGCAGACTCATGAGAGCTGCTACTGCCACGCTTGGCCGGCACGGAGGAGGAAGTTGTCTTCGCAACAGTTTTTCTACCACGGCCAACGCGACCAGACCGACCACCACCTCGTGGGCGCGAAGAAGCAGATTCATCTTCATTCTGCTCCTTCGCCTTACCCTTCCCTTTTTTCTCCTTCTCTTTCTTCTCCTTCTTCTTCTCCCTAGCGGGGACGGGAACCTCTCGAGCACCGTAAGAAATCTTCAGTTCCTCAAAACTCTATTGAGTCTAATATGAACATAGTTGTCTTCGTTTATACGATGCTCCTTTGAGGTATATGGAACAAGAATATCTGTGGCCCGTCGCTCCACTATGGCAACGAACTCCGCCGCTGACATGCCTTCGGGTAACTTCACTCCAAAGTGAGGAAAAGCAACCTTAGTACGTTCACCAAAGGGCTTCCACTCAACTTTGTAACATGCACCAGCCAAACTAAGGTGTAAGACATACATCTCATATGATGAACACACAAGACCAAGAGTCAAGTAACAAAGGCAAGAGAGTAATTCCATTAAGGCTATAAGTCTTACAAATAAGCAAAGGATACAAGATAACTGAGCTCTAGGCTTACCAAGACTCCTTCGGAAACCCGTAGAAGCTCAACTCCTAGAACTACTTCTCTACTAACTAAGACTATAACTTGTAGCAATTGGAGCTCTTCCTTCTGGTGTGTGTTGTACAGGAGGCGTTGGCACCTATTTATAGCACTTGGAGGCGGTTCAGGGCCGGTACAAGGTGGTTGAGGGCGAGTGGGCCCACCCCCGCGTCGGCCGATGTGGAGACGTCGCCCGACCGTCAGATGAACCGACTGAACTCATCCACGGTGTAGCTTTGGTGCTGAAGACGGTGTGGATACACACGAGAAGGGGGGACCGCAACGGCCGCTAGACTGGGTCGGCCGACCTGGCCAGGTCGGCCGACCTGGTCCAGGCACGTTTTGCCTTGATCTTCTTCTGAGTTGCTGGAATGTGGACCCTGGTTCTCGTGGAAGATGGGTATGGATCCTCAGAGTAACTGTTAATTCATGTGGGCCCATCAATCCATGTAGTCCTCCTTATCCTTCTTGTCATCCCTTGGATATAACCGTCATTGATTCAACGTTCTGGATGACACTAACTTGTGCTTCTTCTGCATGGCCAAACATGAGCTTGGTTGGACACTAGGCCAGGTCGGCCGACCTGAGTAGGTCGGGCGACCTGGGCCTGGCCCTCTTTTCCTTCATCTTTTGGCCCATAACTCCTGCAACCAAATAATCTCCATGTACAAGTGGAAATACAATATTTGAAATAAAATCCTACTGATTGTTACTAATTTACTTCATTTTATCATGTTGGCGTTACAAAATAATCATGACTTAACAAGCGCCAACAAACTCCCCCAAGCTAAGACCTTTGCTCGTCCCGAGCAAAACTTGGAGAGTTTAGGAACTTAGGATCAGAATTGCTTACTTCCCATAAGAGATATTTTCAATAAGAAAGCAATTCATGAGTTGATTAAGTTGGCAAAGATCAAATCATCCTTTTTACCTTATCACTCATGGGGCTTTTTAGCTTTTTCTTCATCTTGAGCGGTTGAAAGCCAGAACAACTTAGCAAGAACGCTCCCCACACCTTAGTTCCACCTTTTCACCGGAGGTTTTTAAAGAAACTTTTGTAAAAGAAAACAAGGCTCCTCAAGTGACTCTCTCAAGTCTCTCATAAGTATATGAATCGTCTCCATCACTCCTCTCAAATTTCTATTTAATAACATAACAAGTGGAGCTCATGAACGGAAAACTTTTGTTTCACACATGCATTGCTTCTTTTGTTGAGTCAAATCCAGGATCAATGAAGAATTAAATCATGCACTCAAATCGAAGTGTGCAAGTGTGGATATGTGGTAGTGGAAATAAACTCTTTTAGGAAATTTCTCTCCTTTAGGAAATTTGTTATAAAGCTTGGCTCCTTTATTTCCCCTCCCTTTTTTTTCATGGACTATATATGTCCATATTTTTTTTCATGGACTACACACATGTCCATTTTTTTAACAATAAGGAGCCCAGCCTTACACCTAGAAATATTTTTGGAGAGAAACCCCTTTCCTTTGGAGTGTTTTATTTTGTTAGGCAAGAAATATAGGCAGGGGATGCCATACTTCTAGAGTAGAAGTTTAGCATATATGTGGCGTGTACGTGACTCCGACTTTAAGAGCATGAAATAAATCTTGCAAAGATCACAATGAACTTGACAAAACTCAAAACAACTGCACATGCTTTTTTCTGTAAGTGGTTGGAACGTGAGGCTGTGGTAGGAATTTACTCTTCACTGAGGAGCCTAGAATTTTGTCCTTTTTGAAACAAATATTCCGGGATCAAGTTTCACTTAGATAAGTAAAGCAATCCTAGCTTATTATATCATAGCTCCCAACAACCTAGAATCAGTACTTAGCATTTGCTACCCACAAGTTTTAAGTTTTCAAGGAAGTCATTAATTTAAGCCAACAAATTCAAGACACAAATGACTGCCTTATTGAGACTTGCATAAATTGGGAAAGTCATAGCAAATGTTCATCACTTCCAAATAGAGGTTCATTTCTCATTCATTCCCATTCTCATCATCATTTTTTTAACAAGATAAAAGAAAAACAAAGAGAATGGTTCAGACAACTTACCTGTACGGGGGTCCTCCCCCAAGCTGGACTTTTCACTGCTGGCGGTAACGAGGGTCATTCGGGTCAAACCCTTGGGACCGAAGGTAGGCAGTTAGGTTCTGGTTGCCCGCCTGGATGCTGTTCTGGAGGGTGTTGAAGTTCTGTGTTGACTGGTCCCACCAAGCTTGCGACTGCTGCACATGCTGGGTTAACGTATCATCAATACGGTGAGTGGTTACCTCTAGGGTTCCCATGCGGTTGGATAACCCATCCATGCTGCTGCGCCAGTCCCTTGCCGAAAAGAAACATCGGGCGTCGAACGGAGGAGGGCCGCCACTTGAGCTAGACGACTGATGATAGCGCGGGTCTTGGGGATTCCATTGTGCGTGCGGCGCTTCATGCCATCCTGAACCTCCTGCCATGTATGGTGGAGGCGGCTGCGGCTGCTCCCAGTTTGATCCTGCTGGTATGTACGGCGGAGTTGGAGGCTCCCATGCTGCTTGGGCCTGCGGCACTCCGGCTTCTCCCCGTCGGGACATGCTCCTTGTCACCCTCCCTGTCACGCTTTTCCTGCCTTCCTGTTGCAACTCCAACAAAAGTGTTTTGCATCTGTACAGCCAGTATTCCGGTGCTGGCAACGGAATTCTGGTTGTGCTATTATGATAAACCATAACAAGCTTTTGGTCTAAGGCATGAGTAACAAGGTGACTCTGAACAAAATGAGACTCGTCCAGAGTTGGGCGAGGCTGCGGAAGGAACTCGACTCGATAATTATCCAAAAGGCCCATCGACTCAAAAATGCGAGTAACCAAAGAAGTGCATTCAATGGGACCTTGCCTCTTAAAAACACCCATCCATTGATCAATCATGAAAACAACAGGTGAGACTTTTATCTTCTTAACCATTGCATATAATAATTTTAATTCATCAATGCGCACGATTCAAAGATCATTTCGAGGAAATAGAGTCATAGCAAGCCAGCGGTGCATGAAACGAAGAGTGGGATTATGAATGTGGCTAGTTCTAGGGGGAGTGCCATCTGTGATACCCGAGATATCCCGCCAAAAGGATTCTCTCACAAAATGCCTCAAAACTTTATCAACTTCCAAGCCGCAATGCTTGCTAAAACCCAGATAGGTACTAAGCTGCCTCCAAGAAACGAAATACTCTTCCCTTAAAAAGCAAAAAGTAATCCCTTCCTCACCCTTTCTCAGAGTAGAAAGAAATTGGATTGTTAACAAATGACACCCATCCTCATTAATGCGCGCGAAATCCGACCATCCCACAGCACCCCACACGGTTTCGAAATCAGTGGCCATACCTGATTTCTCCATGAGTTCGCTTGTGAACACACGCGTGTGATCAAAAGCGCGACCCAGAAGAATTTGATACGCTTCCAGCTCGTAGCCTTCTTCGATGTCGAGTTGATCGTCGGAGATGAACGCCGGGCGAGGATCATCTTCGTTTTGGTTGCTGCTGGAGCTGTCCCCATTGCCATCTCCACTGCCACAGCTGCCACCGCCTCCTGCGGATGTGGCACCAGCACCGGTGTAGTAGTACTGGTCTTCGGAGATCTCCATGGAGTGTTGGCTGCTTATCCTTTCCTCGGAGCCGCCGGCCGATTCCATGATCTCCGTACTGGAGGAGACCAGCTCTGTGCTTCTGGAATGTTGGCTCTGCCTTGAGCTTGACCCCTTCAACTTCTTTGCTTGCTTCATGACTCCTCTGACGATGTTCATGATTTCTGCACAGAGAACGGCAAGCAACAAAACGACACTTGAAGACAAAAGGATTAGCGTTAGCAAGTTAGTCGTCCAAGAGTTAGTCGTTCTTGCGGGGCGTGAACGCCTCCACAAAAGTCGTTCTTGTGGGTTGTGACACACCACAAATAAGCGTTCTTGTGGGATTTTAGTTACCTCCACAACACGTTCAAGAGTTTGAGCATGAGAATAACAGCACCGTTATGCAGAAATGAAGTCTATTTTTAATTGGGTTTTCAATTTTTATAGAATTTTTTTTAAACTTAGAGCTAAACACTTAAGAATCTAACAGAGGGAGAGGAGAAACTCCGAGGGCAAAACGCAGCTCGGGTTGGGGCGAAGTGAGCAAGCTGCTGGCCAAGGCTTTTTATAGCCGGAGATCACCACTGATCGGCCGACCAGGTGGGGTCGGCCGACCCTCCCGCAGTGGCAAATTGGCCAAGATTTGATCACGATCGCGTTGGATACCTGGCGTCTGCAGAACCGGTTGAAAACTTTGCAAAAGAGGGGGCGTGAGTCGGGCGACATGAGATGGTCGGCCGACCGGAGTTGGACATGATTGAATGCCCCCTTTGAAAGTTATGATCCGTGACTATGGTAGTGAGTGATCATGGTTGTGCGCTCTGCAAAGGCCAATCTTTCGAGTCGGGCGACACGGCCTGGTCGGCTGACCGAGCCTTAGCTAGGTTCAGGCTTAGCCTTTGTAGAGTGGCACAAGGTTCAATGGTGCAATAATTTCTGGGTGCGTGGGAAGTGGTGGCCAGGTTTCCAAGGAGGATTTAAGTAAATGGCTCCAAAGTTTAAATTTCAAATGCAAAAATTTGTGGAAAATTTAAACATGCTTGAGAAATAAGTATGCATTGTGAAATAAACATGAGATACATACAGATGTACCTACCGGTGAGTGTTGGTATTTCTTACGTCGCAGATAAATCCGCAAGCGCACGGATACCGTTGTAGCTTCCACCCGGAAGTATTCAGGGTATCGAATCCACAGGGAAGGCAGTGGTTGACTAGAGTAGTTGTCCATTGTATTCAATCATAACATTATTAATACTCCAAAGTCTAGCAAGGGGTAAACATTGATAGATGGGTAGTGTGACACACAGAAGGTTTCATTGCTCATTATATAAGTCTAGTTAATATGAAGGTCCTAAAAGAGAACCAGGGGTTCTATGTACTTCTTGCATATGGGTTACACTCCTACAAGGGTATACTATATAAGCTCAGTAAGCGACACATGTTAGAGGGCAAATCGAGGAGTCGTGGGATCCCCTCATCCAAGGGTACTGTCACGATGTTTATCATGAAGGCCTGCAAATGCCCAGACCCGAACGGCGAGGATTACAAGGGACGGACAGGGCTGTCACCACCTGCCGCCTACCTCTTAATACGTAGGGAAGGGTATCCCCAATGTTATTCCATATACCAAACACCACGTTTACCATATGAAATACAACTCTATCTATGGTCCACCTAAATAGAGCAACCTTGCGGTACACTGGGCCATTGCCATAACATGCATCAGCTATACTAAGGTGTAAGACACACATCTTATATGATGAACACACAAGACTATAAGTCAAGTAACATAAGCAAGAGAGTAATTCCATTAATAGCTCTAAGTCTTATAAGTAAATAAAAGATACAAGATAACTAAGCTCTAGGCTTACCAAGACTCCGTCGAAAACCCGTAGAAGCTCAACTCCTAAGACTACTTCACTACTAACTAAGACTAGAATGTGTGGCAAAGAGAGCTCTTCCTTCTTGGTGTGTGATGTTTAATGCCCGGTATGCAGCTATTTATAGCTTGTAGAGGCGGTTAGGAGTGGACACGTGGAAGATGAGGACGAACGGACTCAGTCACATGTCGGGCGATTCGGGGAGATCGGCCGACGTAGGATCCACCGCCTTGAGTGATGCACGGCGTAGATGGACTCCTGGAGGCGGTGGGAACGCGCACCAGAAGGATGAGGCGGTTTGGCCTCCGGACCAGGTCGGGCGACCGGGCTTGGTCGGCCAACCGTCCACCGACACCGATCGGGCCCATATTCGGCTGAGTGACTGAGAAGTGGGTCCTAAATACGGTTCTAGGTGGGTTTGCTCACTTTGAGTACGTTTAGATATGTTGGTGGGCCCCTCAATCCATGTGAACTCCTCTTGGACCATTCCCCTCTCTTCGATTCAACTGTCATGGATTCAACGGCTATGATGGTCCTGAAGTGTGCTTCTCTCCTGTGGCCAAATATGGGCTCCATTGGGCTTGGGCTCAGGTCGGCCGACCTAGTGGGGTCGGGCGACCTGGCCCTAAGCCCAAATCTCCTCCTCTTTTGCCAATTAGTCCCAGCATTCACATATTCACCAAAACTTGTGGAATTGATTAGATATAAACCCTATCACTATGTTTGGTGATTATATTTGACATATTCTCTGCAGGAGTTGACGACTAAAAGTGGTACTTAAGGATCGTCAACAGTGAGGACTCGATGTTTTTCGTCCGTCGAGTGCAGACATCTCCAAGTTATGATTTAGCTTGATGATCTGGCCTCCGCATTTGAAGATAATGTGGATGCTTTGCAACGCCACTCCGGTTCTGTTGTTTTCACACAAGGTGTTGCTGATGTTATTGCCTTCAGAGCCTTAACACCTTGTGTGAATTCCTTGGGTAGGGGCAGGAGTGGCTCGCTGTTGGTGACTGGTGGTTTCTGTGGCTTCCATCCATAAATCACCTTGATTTCGGGTCCATCATGCTTTTGGTTTGATTCTTTCCTTGTTTCCTGCATGGTTAGCCAGAATCTCTCGACTGGTCTCTTGTACCACTGCAGCTAACTGGGCTGACTGGGTTTCTAGAATTTTGCTTAAACGCAACTGGTTTTTCACAGCAACTGACAAGGCATGGAATCTAGAACTTAGATCATTTACCTTTCTCTTAGCAGGTATAGTGTATACGCTTCCTCCTTGCTGGGATGGGCCCTAGTTATGCGCTAGAAATAAATCTCTGCACTGCTGCCAAGACTCCATCTTTGCCTGGTGGTTGTAGTACCACTGCAGTGCTCTACCTGTTAATGAGAATGGGAATAACCATTACTTTGCCATTCCTGCTAGTCGACTGCATATTGCTGAGAAATGTTGGAGATGTTCTGCTGCATCTGTTATGGCCTTTCCTTTGAATGGCTTGGCTTGCACCATGGTGATGTACGTTGAGTCGATCATGAGAGTTTCAGTTGCCATCTTGGTGCAAAGGTACGTCGATTTCAATTGACAGAATTGGAGGATCACTTGAGTTCTTTGGCGAATCGATGATGTACCTTTTGTTTCACACAAAGAGAAACAAGACAAGGGTAAACCTGTCTAGAGATGGTAATTAATTGTGACATAAGTTAATACAGAGGTTAACATATTCTTTGACCAATGCTTTCCCCGGCAACGGCGCCAGAAATGCTTGTTGGCATTTCTTAGCATCACCACTACTAGAGTGATGGTACTAGAGATGCCTTAATATAGATCTTAGCGTTATACATGTTCTGCAAGTGTACAGAAGTACATTGTAGCATTTCACCCGGGAGTATTCCAGAGTATCGTATTTATTTCCTCAGGGAAAGCGTATGGCAAAGTAATATATTTTCCAATGTATCAACTATATCATAATCAATATACCAGGACTAGGCCAGGGGATAATATGATATGAATGATTGAGTATGTTGACACACAGAAGATTTCACTGCTCATTATATAAGTCTAGTTAGTATGAAGGTCCTAAGAGAGAACTAGAGATTCTATGCACTCCTTACAAATGGGTTACATTCATTACAAGTGTATACTATACAAGCTTAGTAAGTGATACATGCTAGAGGACAAATCGAGGAGTCGTGGGATCCCCTCATCCAAGGGTACTGTCACGATGTTTATCACTAAGGCCTGCAAACGCCCAAGCCCGAACGGCGAGGATTACAAGGGACGGACAGGGCTGTCACCACCTGCCGCCTACCTCTGAATACGTGGAGTAGGGTATCCCCAACGGTATTCCATAACCCAAACACCACATTTGTAATATGAAATACATCTTTACCAATTGTACGGAAAGGTAAAGAACAATCATAAAGATTTATTGGGCCATTGCCGTAACATGCACCAGCCAAACTAAGGTGTAAGACATACATCTCATATGATGAACACACAAGACCAAGAGTCAAGTAACAAAGGCAAGAGAGTAATTCCATTAAGGCTA
>CM014274.1:48086947-48138810 GCA_004135705.1 Alloteropsis semialata | reverse complement strand
GTTATTGAGCAACAAAGAAGCCTCGGTAAGAATACGCAAATGGGCTGCAGAGCTATCTGAATATGTGGTCGACTTCGAGCGAAGAACACAGTCAAATCGCAAGTCTTGGCTGATTTCATAGTCGAGTGGACATCGCCTTCGGCACAAACTCTGACCAGAGAAGAAAG
The DNA here is from genome assembly GCA_004135705.1 of Alloteropsis semialata. NCBI lineage: Eukaryota > Viridiplantae > Streptophyta > Magnoliopsida > Poales > Poaceae > Alloteropsis > Alloteropsis semialata. The sequence continues at coordinate 48,138,643 of CM014274.1, read as the reverse complement.
CTGGCTAGTACACAGTGACGGCGCTTGGGGGGACAAAGGAGCTGGCATCGCAGCGATTGTGCAATCGCCTTCGGGCGTTAAGATGAGATATGCAGCGAACCTAGAGTTCTGCAAAAATAGCGACAGAAGTACGAACAATGTTGCTGAATATGAAGCCGTCTTATTGGGGCTCAGAAAGGCGAAGGCGCTAGGGGCTCAGCGCTTCATTGTAAAAACTGACTCGAAGGTGGTAGCAGACCACATTAAAAAAGAAAGCGTTGCAAAGCAACCCGAGCTGATCAAATACTTAAATACAGTTCGATCAATGGAGAAAAAGTTCAAAGGCTTCACAATAGAATACATTCCAAGGGCAAAAAACGAAGAAGCTGATGCACTGGCCAAGGCAGCAGCAAAGGGGGACAAGTTGCCACCCGATGTCTTCTTCCAGAATACATTCCAAGGGCAAAAAACGAAGAAGCTGATGCACTGGCCAAGGCAGCAGCAAAGGGGGACAAGTTGCCACCCGACGTCTTCTTCCAAACACTGACAGTGCCTTCGATCAAAGAACTCGATGAGCAACCACACTTTATCAATGCAATAAATTCAGAAGATTGGCGATCTTCCATAATGGCATATCTCAGGGGATACTATGAACCAATTGATGAAGACGACCTCAAAACCATGCAGCAGAGAGCAAGAGCATACCAAATCATCAACAACACCTTGTACAAGAAAGGAGTCGTGGCTCCTTGGCTTCGCTGCGTTTCAATCAGCGAAGGCAGAGAGATAATTCAAGAGATACACAGTGGTCTATGCGGAGCTCACTTTGGAGCGAGGGCAATTATTGGGAAGGCAATAAGACAAGGGTTTTATTGGCCTTCAATCATCAGTGACGCAACAAATACAGTCAAGACTTGCGACGAATGTCAAAAATGTGCGGCAACTAGAAAATCTCCTTCGGAGCCGTCACAGCTGATAACTCCAACCTGGCCTTTGCAGAGATGGGGCATCGATCTGGTGGGTCCCCTTCCACAGCTCAAGGAAACCTCAAATATGCAATAGTTGCAGTGGAATATTTCACTAAGTGGATTGAGGCAAGGCCACTAGCAAATATCACGGCGAAGACAGTTATCAAATTCTTCTGGCAGCAAATTGTATGCAGATTTGGAGTCCCAAGGGAAATCACAGTGGATAATGGGAAACAGTTTGACTGTGACGAATTCAGGCAGTACTGCTTGTCCATCGGGACGAAGGCAAGATTTGCATCAGTATATCACCCCCAGTCCAATGGCGCAGTTGAAAGAGCTAATGGCATCATTTTCACTGCCATCAGAAAATGCCTTGCAAATTGCAAGAAAAAAGGCAAATGGGTAGAAGAAATGCCGAAGGTAATTTGGGCTCACAACACATCTACCTCAAGAGCAACTCAGTTCACTCCATTCAAACTGCTTTACGGCGAAGAAGCAGTATGTCCGGAGGAGATTCTGCATCAGGGGCTTCGCACCCAACAGAAAGCACCCGAAGATAGCGAAGCCATAGACAAAGAACTCACAGAAATATACAGGCTGCAAGCAGCGAAGAACATTTCCAAGTACTAGGAAGAAACCAGGAAATGGCGAGACAAGAAAGTAGTAAGAAAAGACATAAAGATAGGCGACTGGGTGCTAAGGAAGAACCCGAATATGCCTTCGGGAAAGTTGCAGAACAAATGGAAAGGTCCTTTCCTAGTCGTCAAGAGTAACAGACCAGGATCATTTCACCCGGGGGATGGAGAATGCAATGAGCTGCTGCATTCATGGAATGCGGACAGCCTGCGAAGGTACTACCTGTGAACATAATGTAATAATTGGCTTCGTATTCTATAAACGAAGTCAATTAGTAGAGTAGATATTTCCTTTTTCAAAAGGCCCGTACTCTTTTCCTCACAGGGGAACCCTTACCAAAGGGGTGAGGTTTTTAACGAGGCAGTGCCAACTGTAACTCGTGTGAAATATATAAACGAGCTATTCCCCAAAAAAGTTGCATCGAAAGCGATTGGCTTCGACCAAGTCACTGCTTTCGATAAACCCAATAGAACTAAATTGACCCTACCAAAGGTAAGGCCAATTCAGATCTAAATTGCTTGCTCTAAGGAGTAAAAGGAGCTTCGGCTCAAGATTGTCTTCATATACAACAATGCTTACTCCAAAGGAGTAAAAGGGGCTTCGGCTCATATAGATTTCACATACAAAACTTCTTACTAAAGGGGCTTCGGCTAACACCGAACCTCATACAACAATGCTCACCCTAGAAGGGGTAAAAGGGGCTTCGGTTCAAACTACTCTTAAAAATAAACTCAGAGACAATTCCTCGTCTAAACGCCATGGATCGCCATTTGAGCACGTCGAACAAAAAATACAAACTCGCTTCGGGGGAGGAGGCGTTTCTCTTAGAAACGAAGGCAAACCGAGTTTGATATTTCTTATTCAAAATTCATACACGCAAACGGTTTATTCACATCATGAACATATTCACTTTCGCATGAATAAACACAAACTCGCTTCGGGGGGAGGAGGCGTTTCTCTCAAAAGCAAAGACAAAACAAGTTTATATTCATTCATGCGAAGACATAATTACATCACGAGTTTCATACATTTATACCAAGAATTCTCAAAACATTTCAAACACATATCCATAAAACTGCTCGCCAGATCTTCTAAAATGAGGAGCATTGTAAACGCAAGCAAAGTCCTTGACATCAGGACCAACGTCAAACGGCTCCATCTTTGGAACACCCAGGGAAACAGCTTCGGCATTTCTCTTAGCAGCAAGCTCACCTAGATCAGAACCGTGAGCAATAAACGCTGTGAAAAAATCAAAAACTCTGAACTTCGTGTCACGATAAAACTCGTGACAATACTCCAAAAAATCGTGATGGCTCGAGTTCGGATAAAGACGTTGAAACTCCTTCCATGCGAAGCCAGAAATACAAAGCGGCCCGTCACGCATAGCCAGTGGAGTGAGTGCAAGCATTTCATCGCCCTGAATATACACAAATGTACAAGTTCAAAAGAACTGCTCGCTCAATAAAATCCTAACTCTTGCTACAATTCAAAAGGTCCTTAGACCTGTGGCTCGACTCCGGGGGCCCCTTGATCACCCTACCCTTGCGAAGAAGAAGCACCAGCTTCGCCGGAAGCAGAACCAGTCGCAGCATAACCTGTTCCGACACCGGCTTCGGCAACTTCTTTGGCAGCGGCTTCCCTTGCGGCGGCTTCGGCTTCAGCCTTTTGCTTCTTCAGCTCCTTTGACTGAGAATACAAAAGCTATCAAACAAAACAATTCCAAATCAAAAACAAAAATGAATCAAAAATAACAACGACGGCAACTATAAAAAATACCTTCGCAAGCCGATCGCGGACAAGGTTCTGAGTTGCTTGACGGCCACTGGCAACCCAGAAATACCTTAAGAAAAGCGCCTTCGCGAGGAGCAGTTGCTGTGGAAAATAATCAGCGTCGGCAGGATCTCTGGGAGCTGGATAAGGATAACCTTTCCGAACCAAGGCACTATAATGATCGCAGCCATTGTCTGAGAGAACCTTGAGCAGGTTACATGAACAAAGATTGACAGCGAAGTCACTGAGAGTTTCCACGACACTTGGAAGAAGCAAATTCATTGTCAATCCAATTAAAGAGCTTGTCCAAGCTATACTCTTTATTCGGGAAGGCAGCGGGCTCCGCACCAAACTGTCGTAAGGCTTCCTTGTATAAGCGATACAATTTTAAGCCTCGCTCCCAGGCAACATCAACCACGCTTTCATTCTCCTTGCGAAGGTTAAGGTTTGATGTGCGCAGCGACAAGACCTCACGCTCAAAGTTTTCACTGCGAGACCGATATGTATCAATATCGCCCGAAAGCTTCTCCTTGGCTGCATTTAGTGTGTTCACCTCACCCTTTAGAACAGAAATCAAATCAGTATCTTCAACAATTTTCTTGCGAAGGCCCTCTACGGTGCCATCCTTATCAACAATTTTAGCTTCCAAGGCAGCAACCTTCTCCTTAAGGGAATCGGCTTCGCCAGCTTTAGCTTCCAAAGCTGCGACCTTGTCCTTCAAAGAATTATTCTCAATGATAATAGACTCCCGGTCCTGGCGAAACAGATTCTTTTCATTTTCAAGATCCTGCTTAATTCTATCAATAGTTGCCTGGATCTGGAGAAGCTCTGCCTTTTCCCTTTGCAATTTCTCTAGCTCTGCCCGTTCAGCAGCAACTAAGTTGAGGTTGGGAACCTGAGCTGCCAACTCATTGATAGCTACAACAACCTATGGTACAAATCAGTTCAGCATTATGAAATAAACGAAACGAAGCTAAGGTCAAAAACACAATCACAAGATGAAGGCAATAAGGTCATACCTTCATTCCCGAAGCCAAAATAGTGGAACTTATGCTTTCGGGATCGAGTGTCTGAACAAGTCGTTGATATTCTGCAAGGAAAAAATAATGATAACACTGTTATCTTCGCAAAATAGCCAAAGGAAAAAACCAGCTATAATCCCAAACAAAAAACACCTTCCAAATCAAAGTCTCGAAGAGGCCCACCTTCGCGCACGCGAGATGGCCCATCTCCCTCACCACCTAATAAACAGGTCTCAATCGCATTAGCATCAAACAGCAGATCAAGCAACGTCGCTAAAGGAAAAAATGAAGAAACATCATTAGTACCTTCGGGAAAAGGAATACTTCCACCCATATCAACATCCATATAAGATTGAGAAGCAGCAGCCCTCTCAGCAGCTTCGGAAGTCTCAGCTTCGGCAACCTCCTTTCCCTTAGCCTGGGCATCAACGTCAACTGTCCCGGCAGCATAGGCCAGAACCTCCAAAGAGTCTCGAACAGGAGGGGAGGAAGCCAAAGCCGACGACGGAGGGCTAACCGTCAGAATGTTAACTGGAGCTTCGGCTCTGGGCTCTTCAAAGCTAGCCTCGACATGAACCTCCTCTGGCACATTCTCCATAATGGGAGCATCCCGAGCAGGAGTCTCCTCAAACATGCTAATATCAATGCCATCATCAAATGGATTCGGAACCCGTACATCTTCGGCTGCTTCATCAACGCCTTCACAAGTAATATTGACATCAATCACGGGATTCCGCGCCAAGTAGTCTCCTAGCAAAGGAAGACTCGTGCCTTCAAAATAATTCCCAAAGAGAGCAACCTTACCTAAGAAAATATCATCTCCGCTCCGGGGAGCTGAGCTCATAAAGCTGGTGACTTGCGAAGCTGGCCGCTGCACGGGAGCCTAAGCCACCGGGGCTTGCCGAGGAGGGCGAGGTGGAAGACCACCCCGCGAAGCCGAAGAGGTGACCTGTGTAGCCGGAGCGACGATGGACACAGGGATGGCAGCAATCGGTGCGTCTTGTCGACGACGCTTCTCAGCAGACTCATGAGAGCTGCTACTACCACGCTTGGCCGGCACGGAGGAGGAAGTTGTCTTCGCAACAGTTTTTCTACCACGGCCAACGCGACCAGACCGACCACCACCTCGTGGGCGCGAAGAAGCAGATTCATCTTCATTCTGCTCCTTCGCCTTACCCTTCCCTTTTTTCTCCTTCTCTTTCTTCTCCTTCTTCTTCTCCCTAGCGGGGACGGGAACCTCTCGAGCACCGTAAGAAATCTTCAGTTCCTCAAAACTCTATTGAGTCTAATATGAACATAGTTGTATTCGTTTATACGATGCTCCTTTGAGGTATATGGAACAAGAATATCTGTGGCCCGTCGCTCCACTATGGCAACGAACTCCGCCGCTGACATGCCTTCGGGTAACTTCACTCCAAAGTGAGGAAAAGCAACCTTAGTACGTTCACCAAAGGGCTTCCACTCAACTTTGTAACATGCACCAGCCAAACTAAGGTGTAAGACATACATCTCATATGATGAACACACAAGACCAAGAGTCAAGTAACAAAGGCAAGAGAGTAATTCCATTAAGGTTATAAGTCTTACAAATAAGCAAAGGATACAAGATAACTGAGCTCTAGGCTTACCAAGACTCCTTCGGAAACCCGTAGAAGCTCAACTCCTAGAACTACTTCTCTACTAACTAAGACTATGACTTGTAGCAATTGGAGCTCTTCCTTCTGGTGTGTGTTGTACAGGAGGCGTTGGCACCTATTTATAGCACTTGGAGGCGGTTCAGGGCCAGTACAAGGTGGTTGAGGGCGAGTGGGCCCACCCCCGCGTTGGCCGATGTGGAGACGTCGCCCGACCGTCAAATGAACCGACTGAACTCATCCACTGGTGTAGCTTTGGTGCTGAAGACGGTGTGGATACACTCGAGAAGGGGGGACCGCAATGGCCGCTAGACTGGGTCGGCCGACCTGGCCAGGTCGGCCGACCTGGTCCAGGCACGTTTTGCCTTGATCTTCTTCTGAGTTGCTGGAATGTGGACCCTGGTTCTCGTGGAAGATGGGTATGGATCCTCAGAGTAACTGTTGATTCATGTGGGCCCATCAATCCATGTAGTCCTCCTTATCCTTCTTGTCATCCCTTGGATATAACCGTCATTGATTCAACGTTCTGGATGACACTAACTTGTGCTTCTTCTGCATGGCCAAACATGAGCTTGGTTGGACACTAGGCCAGGTCGGCCGACCTGAGTAGGTCGGGCGACCTGGGCCTGGCCCTCTTTTCCTTCATCTTTTGGCCCATAACTCCTACAACCAAATAATCTCCATGTACAAGTGGAAATACATTATTTGAAATAAAATCCTACTGATTGTTACTAATTTACTTCATTTTATCATGTTGGCGTTACAAAATAATCATGACTTAACAAGCGCCAACAAACTCCCCCAAGCTAAAACCTTTGCTCGTCCCGAGCAAAACTTGGAGTGTTTAGGAACTTAGTATCAGAATTGCTTACTTCCCATAAGAGATATTTTCAATAAGAAAGCAATTCATGACTTGATTAAGTTGGCAAAGATCAAATCATCCTTTTTACCTTATCACTCATGGGGCTTTTTAGCTTTTTCTTCATCTTGAGCGGTTGAAAGCCAGAACAACTTAGCAAGAATGCTCCCCACACCTTAGTTCCACCTTTTCACCGGAGGTTTTTAAAGAAACTTTTGTAAAAGAAAACAAGGCTCCTCAAGTGACTCTCTCAAGTCTCTCATAAGTATATGAATCGTCTCCATCACTCCTCTCAAATTTCTATTTAATAACATAACAAGTGGAGCTCATGAACGAAAAACTTTTGTTTCACACATGCATTGCTTCTTTTGTTGAGTCAAATCTAGGATCAATGAAGAATTAAATCATGCACTCAAATCGAAGTGTGCAAGTGTGGATATGTGGTAGTGGAAATAAACTCTTTTAGGAAATTTCTCTCCTTTAGGAAATTTGTTATAAAGCTTGGCTCCTTTATTTCCCCTCCCTTTTTTTTCATGGACTACATATGTCCATATTTTTTTTCATGGACTACACACATGTCCATTTTTTTAACAATAAGGAGCCCAGCCTTACACCTAGAAATATTTTTGGAGAGAACCCCCTTTCCTTTGGAGTGTTTTATTTTGTTAGGCAAGAAATATAGGCAGGGGATGCCATACTTCTAGAGTAGAAGTTTAGCATATATGTGGCGTGTACGTGACTCCGACTTTAAGAGCATGAAATAAATCTTGCAAAGATCACAATGAACTTGACAAAACTCAAAACAACTGCACATGCTTTTTTCTGTAAGTGGTTGGAACGTGAGGCTGTGGTAGGAATTTACTCTTCACTGAGGAGCCTAGAATTTTGTCCTTTTTGAAACAAATATTCCGGGATCAAGTTTCACTTAGATAAGTAAAGCAATCCTAGCTTATTATATCATAGCTCCCAACAACCTAGAATCAGTACTTAGCATTTGCTACCCACAAGTTTTAAGTTTTCAAGGAAGTCATTAATTTAAGCCAACAAATTCAAGACACAAATGACTGCCTTATTGAGACTTGCATAAATTGGGAAAGTCATAGCAAATGTTCATCACTTCCAAATAGAGGTTCATTTTTCATTCATTCCCATTCTCATCATCATTTTTTTAACAAGATAAAAGAAAAACAAAGAGAATGGTTCAGACAACTTACCTGTACGGGGGTCCTCCCCCAAGCTGGACTTTTCACTGCTGGCGGTAACGAGGGTCATTCGGGTCAAACCCTTGGGACCGAAGGTAGGTAGTTAGGTTCTGGTTGCCCGCCTGGATGCTGTTCTGGAGGGTGTTGAAGTTCTGTGCTGACTGGTCCCACCAAGCTTGCGACTGCTGCACATGCTGGGTTAACGTATCATCAATACGGTGAGTGGTTACCTCTAGGGTTCCCATGCGGTTGGATAACCCATCCATGCTGCTGCGCCAGTCCCTTGCCGAAAAGAAACATCGGGCGTCGAACGGAGGAGGGCCGCCACTTGAGCTAGACGACTGATGATAGCGCGGGTCTTGGGGATTCCATTGTGCGTGCGGCGCTTCATGCCATCCTGAACCTCCTGCCATGTATGGTGGAGGCGGCTGCGGCTGCTCCCAGTTTGATCCTGCTGGTATGTACGGCGGAGTTGGAGGCTCCCATGCTGCTTGGGCCTGCGGCACTCCGGCTTCTCCCCGTCGGGACATGCTCCTTGTCACCCTCCCTGTCACGCTTTTCCTGCCTTCCTGTTGCAACTCCAACAAAAGTGTTTTGCATCTGTACAACCAGTATTCCGGTGCTGGCAACGGAATTCTGGTTGTGCTATTATGATAAACCATAACAAGCTTTTGGTCTATGGCATGAGTAACAAGGTGACTCTGAACAAAATGAGACTCGTCCAGAGTTGGGCGAGGCTGCGGAAGGAACTCGACTCGATAATTATCCAAAAGGCCCATCGACTCAAAAATGCGAGTAACCAAAGAAGTGCATTCAATGGGACCTTGCCTCTTAAAACACCCATCCATTGATCAATCATGAAAACAACAAGTGAGACTTTTATCTTCTTAACCATTGCATATAATAATTTTAATTCATCAATGCGCACGATTCAAAGATCATTTCGAGGAAATAGAGTCATAGCAAGCCAGCGGTGCATGAAATGAAGAGTGGGATTATGAATGTGGCTAGTTCTAGGGGGAGTGCCATCTGTGATACCCGAAATATCCCGCCAAAAGGATTCTCTCACAAAATGCCTCAAAACTTTATCAACTTCCAAGCCGCAACGCTTGCTAAAACCCAGATAGGTACTAAGCTGCCTCCAAGAAACGAAATACTCTTCCCTAAAAAAGCAAAAAGTAATCCCTTCCTCACCCTTTCTCAGAGTAGAAAAAAATTGGATTGTTAACAAACGACACTCATCCTCATTAATGCGCGCGAAATCCGACTATCCCACAGCACCCCACACGGTTTCGAAATCAGTGGCCATACCTGATTTCTCCATGAGTTCGCTTGTGAACACACGCGTGTGATCAAAAGCGCGACCCAGAAGAATTTGATACGCTTCCAGCTCGTAGCCTTCTTCGATGTCGAGTTGATCGTCGGAGATGAACGCCGGGCGAGGATCATCTTCGTTTTGGTTGCTGCTGGAGCTGTCCCCATTGCCATCTCCACTGCCACTGCTGCCACCGCCTCCTGCGGATGTGGCACCAGCACCGGTGTAGTAGTACTGGTCTTCGGAGATCTCCATGGAGTGTTGGCTGCTTATCCTTTCCTCGGAGCCGCCGGCCGATTCCATGATCTCCGTACTGGAGGAGACCAGCTCTGTGCTTCTGGAATGTCGGCTCTGCCTTGAGCTTGACCCCTTCAACTTCTTTGCTTGCTTCACGACTCCTCTGACGATGTTCATGATTTCTGCACAGAGAACGGCAAGCAACAAAAACGACACTTGGAAGACAAAAGGATTAGCGTTAGCAAGTTAGTTGTCCAAGAGTTAGTCGTTCTTGCGGGGCGTGAACGCCTCCACAAAAGTCGTTCTTGTGGGTTGTGACACACCACAAATAAGCGTTCTTGTGGGATTTTAGTTACCTCCACAACACGTTCAAGAGTTTGAGCATGAGAATAACAGCACCGTTATGCAGAAATGAAGTCTATTTTTAATTGGGTTTTCAATTTTTATAGAATTTTTTTTAAACTTAGAGCTAAACACTTAAGAATCTAACAGAGGGAGAGGAGAAACTCCGAGGGCAAAACGCAGCTCGGGTTGGGGCGAAGTGAGCAAGCTGCTGGCCAAGGCTTTTTATAGCCGGAGATCACCACTGATCGGCCGACCAGGTGGGGTCGGCCGACCCTCCCGCAGTGGCAAATTGGCCAAGATTTGATCACGATCGCGTTGGATACCTGGCGTCTGCAGAACCGGTTGAAAACTTTGCAAAAGAGGGGGCGTGAGTCGGGCGACATGAGATGGTCGGCCGACCGGAGTTGGACATGATTGAATGCCCCCTTTGAAAGTTATGATCCGTGACTATGGTAGTGAGTGATCATGGTTGTGCGCTCTGCAAAGGCCAATCTTTCGAGTCGGGCGACACGGCCTGGTCGGCTGACCGAGCCATAGCTAGGTTCAGGCTTAGCCTTTGTAGAGTGGCACAAGGTTCAATGGTGCAATAATTTCTGGGTGCGTGGGAAGTGGTGGCCAGGTTTCCAAGGAGGATTTAAGTAAATGGCTCCAAAGTTTAAATTTCAAATGCAAAAATTTGTGAAAAATTTAAACATGCTTGAGAAATAAGTATGCATTGTGAAATAAACATGAGATACATACAGATGTACCTACCGGTGAGTGTTGGTATTTCTTACGTCGCAGATAAATCCGCAAGCTCACGGATACCGTTGTAGCTTCCACCCGGAAGTATTCAGGGTATCGAATCCACAGGGAAGGCAGTGGTTGACTAGAGTAGTTGTCCATTGTATTCAATCATAACATTATTAATACTCCAAAGTCTAGCAAGGGGTAAACATTGATAGATGGGTAGTGTGACACACAGAAGGTTTCATTGCTCATTATATAAGTCTAGTTAATATGAAGGTCCTAAAAGAGAACCAGGGGTTCTATGTACTTCTTGCATATGGGTTACACTCCTACAAGGGTATACTATACAAGCTCAGTAAGCGACACATGTTAGAGGGCAAATCGAGGAGTCGTGGGATCCCCTCATCCAAGGGTACTGTCACGATGTTTATCATGAAGGCCTGCAAATGCCCAGACCCGAACGGCGAGGATTACAAGGGACGGACAGGGCTGTCACCACCTGCCGCCTACCTCTTAATACGTAGGGAAGGGAATCCCCAATGTTATTCCATATACCAAACACCACGTTTACCATATGAAATACAACTCTATCTATGGTCCACCTAAATAGAGCATACACTGGGCCATTGCCATAACATGCATCAGCTATACTAAGGTGTAAGACACACATCTTATATGATGAACACACAAGACTATAAGTCAAGTAACATAAGCAAGAGAGTAATTCCATTAATAGCTCTAAGTCTTATAAGTAAATAAAAGATACAAGATAACTAAGCTCTAGGCTTACCAAGACTCCGTCGGAAACCCGTAGAAGCTCAACTCCTAAGACTACTTCACTACTAACTAAGACTAGAATGTGTGGTAAAGAGAGCTCTTCCTTCTTGGTGTGTGATGTTTAATGCCCGGTATGCAGCTATTTATAGCTTGTAGAGGCGGTTAGGAGTGGACACGTGGAAGATGAGGACGAACGGACTCAGTCACATGTCGGGCGATTCGGGGAGATCGGCCGACGTAGGATCCACCGCCTTGAGTGATGCACGGCGTAGATGGACTTCTGGAGGCGGTGGGAACGCGCACCAGAAGGATGAGGCGATTTGGCCTCCGGACCAGGTCGGGCGACCGGGCTCGGTCAGCCAACCGTCCATCGACACCGATCGGGCCCATCTTCGGCTGAGTGACTGAGGAGTGGGTCCTAAATACGGTTCTAGGTGGGTTTGCTCACTTTGAGTACGTTTAGATATGTTGGTGGGCCCCTCAATCCATGTGAACTCCTCTTGGACCATTCCCCTCTCTTCGATTCAACTGTCATGGATTCAACGGCTATGATGGTCCTGAAGTGTGCTTCTCTCCTGTGGCCAAATATGGGCTCCATTGGGCTTGGGCTCAGGTCGGCCGACCTAGTGGGGTCGGGCGACCTGGCCCTGAGCCCAAATCTCCTCCTCTTTTGCCAATTAGTCCCAGCATTCACATATTCACCAAAACTTGTGGAATTGATTAGATATAAACCCTATCACTATGTTTGGTGATTATATTTGACATATTCTCTGCAGGAGTTGACGACTAAAAGTGGTACTTAAGGATCGTCAACAGTGAGGACTCGATGTTTTTCGTCCGTCGAGTGCAGACGTCTCCAAGTTATGATTTAGCTTGATGATCTGGCCTCCGCATTTGAAGATAATGCGGATGCTTTGCAACGCCACTCCGGTTCTGTTGTTTTCACACAAGGTGTTGCTGATGTTATTGCCTTCAGAGCCTTAACACCTTGTGTGAATTCCTTGGGTAGGGGCAGGAGTGGCTCGCTGTTGGTGACTGGTGGTTTCTGTGGCTTCCATCCATAAATCATCTTGATTTCGGGTCCGTCATGCTTTTGGTTTGATTCTTTCTTGTTTCCTGCATGGTTAGCCAGAATCTCTCGACTGGTCTCTTGTACCACTGCAGCTAACTGGGCTGACTGGGTTTCTAGAATTTTGCTTAAACGCAACTGGTTTTTCACAGCAACTGACAAGACATGGAATCTAGAACTTAGATCATTTACCTTTCTCTTAGCAGGTATAGTGTATACGCTTCCTCCTTGCTGGGATGGGCCCCAGTTATGCGCTAGAAATAAATCTCTGCACTGCTGCCAAGACTCCATCTTTGCCTGGTGGTTGTAGTACCACTGCAATGCTCTACCTGTTAATGAGAATGGGAATAACCATTACTTTGCCATTCCTGCTAGTCGACTGCATATTGCTGAGAAATGTTGGAGATGTTCTGCTGCATCTGTTATGGCCTTTCCTTTGAATGGCTTGGCTTGCACCATGGTGATGTACGTTGAGTCGATCATGAGAGTTTCAGTTGCCATCTTGGTGCAAAGGTACGTCGATTTCAATTGACAGAATTGGAGGATCACTTGAGTTCTTTGGCGAATCGATGATGTACCTTTTGTTTCACACAAAGAGAAACAAGACAAGGGTAAACCTGTCTAGAGATGGTAATTAATTGTGACATAAGTTAATACAGAGGTTAACATATTCTTTGACCAATGCTTTCCCCGGCAACGGCGCCAGAAATGCTTGTTGGCATTTCTTAGCATCACCACTACTAGAGTGATGGTACTAGAGATGCCTTAATATAGATCTTAGCGTTATACATGTTCTGCAAGTGTACAGAAGTACATTGTAGCATTTCACCCGGGAGTATTCCAGAGTATCGTATTTATTTCCTCAGGGAAAGCGTATGGCAAAGTAATATATTTTCCAATGTATCAACTATATCATAATCAATATACCAGGACTAGGCCAGGGGATAATATGATATGAATGATTGAGTATGTTGACACACAGAAGATTTCACTGCTCATTATATAAGTCTAGTTAGTATGAAGGTCCTAAGAGAGAACTAGGGATTCTATGTACTTCTTACAAATGGGTTACATTCATTACAAGTGTATACTATACAAGCTTAGTAAGTGATACATGCTAGAGGACAAATCGAGGAGTCGTGGGATCCCCTCATCCAAGGGTACTGTCACGATGTTTATCACTAAGGCCTGCAAACGACCAAGCCCGAACGGCGAGGATTACAAGGGACGGACAGGGCTGTCACCACCTGCCGCCTACCTCTGAATACGTGGAGTAGGGTATCCCCAACGGTATTCCATAACCCAAACACCACGTTTGTAATATGAAATACATCTTTACCAATTGTACGGAAAGGTAAAGAACAATCATAAAGATTTATTGGGCCATTGCCGTAACATGCACCAGCCAAACTAAGGTGTAAGACATACATCTCATATGATGAACACACAAGACCAAGAGTCAAGTAACAAAGGCAAGAGAGTAATTCCATTAAGGCTATAAGTCTTACAAATAAGCAAAGGATACAAGATAACTGAGCTCTAGGCTTACCAAGACTCCTTCGGAAACCCGTAGAAGCTCAACTCCTAGAACTACTTCTCTACTAACTAAGACTATGACTTGTAGCAATTGGAGCTCTTCCTTCTGGTGTGTCTTGTACAGGAGGCGTTGGCACCTATTTATAGCACTTGGAGGCGGTTCAGCGCTGGTACAAGGCAGTTGAGGGCAAGTGGGCCCACCCCCGCGTTGGCCGATGTCGAGACATCGCCCGACCGTCAGATGAACCGACTGAACTCATCCACGGTGTAGCTTTGGTGCTGAAGACGGTGTGGATACACTCGAGAAGAGGGGACAGCAACGGCCGCTAGACTGGGTCGGCCGACCTGGTCCAGGCACGTTTTGCCTTGATCTTCTTCTGAGTTGCTGGAATGTGGACCCTGGTTCTCGTGGAAGATGGGTATGGATCCTCAGAGTAACTGTTTGATTCATGTGGGCCCATCAATCCATGTAGTCCTCCTTATCCTTCTTGTCATACCTTGGATATAACCGTCATTGATTCAACGTTCTGGATGACACTAACTTGTGCTTCTTCTGCATGGCCAAACATGAGCTTGGTTGGACACTAGGCCAGGTCAGCCGACCTGGGCCTGGCCCTCTTTTCCTTCATCTTTTGGCCCATAACTCCTGCAACCAAATAATCTCCATGTACAAGTGGAAATACATTATTTGAAATAAAATTCTACTGATTATTACTAATTTACTTCATTTTATCATGTTGGTGTTACAAAATAATCATGACTTAACAAGCGCCAACAGCCACCTGAACGCGACACTGAGTTTCTCATTGAGCTTAAGCTGGAACTGCAACTATAGCTAAAAGACCATATAGAATGGGAGTAAAAGAATTAGAAGAACTAAAGAAACAATTAAAAGAGTTGTTAGATAAGGGTTATATCCGTCCTAGCTCTTCACCTTGGGGAGCACCTGTATTGTTTGTGGAGAAGAAGGATGGGACTCAGAGAATGTGCGTGGATTACCGAGCGCTAAATGAGGTTACCATCAAGAACAAGTATCCTTTGCCCAGAATTGATGATTTATTGACCAGTTGAGAGGAGCCTGTGTGTTCTCTAAGACCGACCTACGATCGGGATATCACCAACTGAGGATTCGTCCGTCCGACATACCGAAGACCGCCTTCACTACTCGGTATGGCTTGTACGAGTTTACTATGATGTCTTTTGGACTAACCAATGCACATGCATACTTCATGTATCTAATGAATATGGTGTTCATGGATTATCTGCATAAGTTCATGGTGGTATTCATCGATGATATATTGGTTTTCTCCAAGAATGAGGAGGAGCACGAAGAACATCTAAGATTGGTGCTACAGAGATTGAGGGAACAACAGTTATACACTAAGTTCAGTAAGTGTGATTTCTGGCTAAAGGAAGTGTCATTCCTTAGACATGTGATTTCTGATGGAGGAGTGGCAGTTGATCCTAAGAAAGTGAAGGATGTTCTTAGCTGGAACCCACCGAAGGATGTTAGCAAGATCTAGAGTTTCTTGGCAATGGTAGGCTACTACCGGAGATTCATTGAGGGATTCTATAAGATTGCCAAACCCTTGACCGCATTGCTAGAAAAGAATGCATAGTTTGTGTGGTCCAAGTAGTGTCAGAAGAGCTTCGAGGAACTCAAGAAGAGGTTGACTACTGCACCAGTATTGATTCTGCCAGATCTAAATAAGAGTTTCTCAATCTACTGTGATGCCTCTAGATAGGGATTAGGATGTGTATTGATGCAGGAAGGCGGAGTGGTTTCATATGCTTCTCGGCAACTCAAGAAACATGAGGTCAATTATCTGACTCATGACCTGGAGTTGGCAGCTGTGGTACATGCCTTGAAAATCTTGAGGCACTACTTGATTGGGCATAAGTGCGACATATACACGGATCACAAAAGTTTAAAGTATGTGTTCACCCAATCTGATCTGAACCTGAGGCAAACAAGATGGTTAGAGTTGATCAAGGACTATGACCTGGAGATTCATTATCACCCAGGAAAAGCAAATCTCGTTGCGGATGCCCTGAGTAGGAGGAGCTACGCTAATAAGGTGGAGGTGACCCAGATGCCAGACGAGTTAGCTAAGGAGTTCAAACGACTGAATTTGGGAATTGTGGCTAATCTGGTGGAATTGGAAGTTGAGCCTACTCTGGAACAGGAAATCCGAAAGGCACAACGGGAAGATAAGAAACTACAGGACATTGCGGAGCAAATTCCACTAGGACATGCACCGGGTTTCAGAGTTGACGAGCAGGGGACCTTGTGGTATGGTAAGAGGTTATGTGTGCCAGAGGTGAAGCATATCAGAGAAGCTATATTGAGGGAAGCCCATGACTTTGCGTACTTGATTCATCCAGGCAGTACTAAGATGTATCTCAATATCAAAGAGAGGTACTGGCGGTATGGATTGAAAAGAGGAGTTGCAAAATACGTCGCTTTATGTGATACATGCCAAAGAGTCAAGGCAGAGCATCAGAGACCTGCCGGTTTACTACAACCACTCCGGATACCAAAATGGAAGTGGAAAGAAATTGGTATGGACTTGATCACAGGTGTACCACGCACGCGGAGAGGCTATGACTCTGTGTGGGTGATCGTTGATCGTTTGACCAAAGTGGCACATTTCCTTCCAGTGAAGACTACTTATACGGGTGCCAAGCTAGCAGAGCTATACATGGAGAGGATAGTGTGTCTACATGGAGTACCTAAAAGGATTGTCTCTGACAGAGGGACGCAGTTCACGTCACACTTTTTGCAGAAGCTTCATGAAGCCATGGATACTGAGTTAAAGTTCAGTTCGGCATAACACCCGTAGATGGATGGGCAAACAGAGAGAACTAATCAGATACTCGAGGATATGTTGAGAGCATGTGCTCTACAGTATAGGACTAGTTGGGACAAAAGTTTACCTTACGCAGAGTTCTCATACAACAACAGCTACCAGCAGAGCATCAAGATGGCACCGTTTGAGGCATTATATGGCAGAAAGTGCAAAACGCCATTATTCTGGAATCAGACAGGGGAAAGTCAAGTGTTTGGACCAGAAGTTCTCCTAGTAGCAGAACAGCAAGTGCAGACCATCCGACAGAACCTAAAAGCAGCACAGTCCAGGCAGAAGAGTTATGCAAACATACGCAGAAGGGAACTTAGCTTTGAGGTTGGTGACTACGTGTATCTCAAGGTGTTGCCCATGAAAGGAGTTCGCAGATTCAATATGAAGGGCAAGTTAGCGCCTCGGTATATTGGACCGTTCAAGGTGCTAGAAAGGAAGGGTGAAGTGGCGTATCAGTTAGAGTTACCAGAAAGACTCTCGGGAGTTCATGATGTATTGCACGTATCACAACTGAAGAAGTGCTTGAGGGTACCCGAGGAACAGTTGCCAATGGAGGAACTGAATGTGCAGGAAGATCTCACGTTTTTCGAGTATCCAATCAGAATACTGGAGGAAGCAGAAAGTGTTACTCGGAATAAGGTGATATGAATGTGCAAAGAACAGTGGAGTCAACACTCAAAGGATGAGGCAACATGGGAGAGGGAAGAAGATTTGCAGGGAGAATTTCTCAATCTATTCCTATCTGCAGCCGAATCTCGAGGACGAGATTCATCTTAAGGGGGGTAGGTCTGTAACACCCTAAAATAAGGACTTAATAAAAATTAGGATTTAATTAATTTATTTATTGAATTGTTCATGACATATAGGAGTTTAATTAAATTATGTCAAAATTAAAAACAAAGGTAAGTGTAGAAACAATGTATGTGCACTCATGCCGATGCATATTTTGGTTGTTGGCAATTTATTTGACGGGTTTTGAATTTACATTTGCAATCCTCATTTAATTTGCTCTTGAATAAGTGTTTATTTGTATTCTGCAATTAAGTTCACTATAGCCCCCTTAACTTCTGCACAGTCCGCTTTTGCACCCTGAAATACCTGGCCCAGCTCGCCTTACCTCCCTTTGCTTTCCCTTCCCCTTCGGGCCCGGTTGACCTGTGACCCAGCTCGACCCCAGACCGGACCAGCCGCCACTCCCGTCTGCTCCCGCGGGAAGGCGCCCTGCGCCAGGGCATTTTCGCCCTGTGACTGCCACCCGGGCCTGCTTGTCATCCCCCTCCTTTCTCCCCTCCCGGCCGAACTCGAGCCCGAGTTCGACACGGCGCCCCGCTCCGAAACCACTGCTGCAATCTCCACAAACGCCGAGCCACACCCTATATAGCGCGCGCCTGAGGCCTCGCGTGCCCTTGCTGTTCCGCTCCCCGTTAACCCTGCGCAGCGCCGCCACCGGAGCTCCCCTGCTCGCGTCGAGCAAAAGACGCTGAGCCCCGCCCGAGGTAAAAGCCACCGCCGCCATTGCTCCTCACCATTCGTTCCTCCCTGACCTCCGTCTCCCCTTCGTCCCGTGCGCAGGAACCCCAAGCTACCCTCTCCGACGCCCAGCAGAGCAAGAATGCAGCCGCAGGAACGCTCGCACCACGACCCTGAGAAGCTGCCCGCCGTTCTCCGATGTCCGCCCGCCTCGACGCCCGATTGCAGATCACAAACCCTAGGTGAGCTTCGCCACCCTCTCCTCTGCGTCCTCGTCCAATCCGCATGCCAAATGGTGACCCGTAGCCCCTAAACCGCCCTACTCCCCATCCAATCCGCATGCCAAATGGTGACCCGTAGAAAGTAATTTCTTTTAGGTCCTATTTTCTTTTAATTTAGACCCTAGGTTTTCATAAATTAGAACCCGCCGTCCAGCCTTCGTTTTTCACCTATTAGACCTCGAGGTTTACCTGTATTTATGTTTATGCCCTCGGTTTCTTACTGATCAGCCTTAGGAAGTTCGGTTAATCACAGATAAGCCCCTGGAATCTTGTTTAGGCCATATCTTGCTCATTTTAGCTCTGATTTAAGTGATTCTTTCGCTCGTGTGTTCGTAGAAATGTGTAGAATAGCTTTATTAGCTTTTTAGCCATTGTTTGTATTGTTTTGTGTACTATTATAATTTATTCTACTTGATATGCATGTACTGGCTTGTCTGGAATGCGTGTTGGTGATTGTTGATCGTGTCTAGACGGTGAGCTGGTCGAGACTTCCTTTGATCAGCACTTTGAAGAGCAAGAGCAGCAGCTGCAGTACCAAAAGGAAGGCAAGTACTACATGAGAAATTCCTTGCAACCTATATGCTTTAATACACCTTGCATACATGCCTGAGTTTAAATTGTTTAAGGTTATTCCTAGTATTCTTAAACCTTATTTTCTTGTTCAACCTGGGTTATGCATCTATGGGCAACAATGTGCTAGGCTGTGCAACTTGATACCTGTTAATGATGATTAATGATGAATGATTAAAACTTGCTTTTTAGCAACATGGTTAGGAAGTTGCAACATGTGTTGTGTGCTTTGTTCTTGGCAACCCTTGTTCTGGAACATGTGCTGTGTGCTTTGTTCTAGGCGACACTTAAACTGGAGCATGTGCTGTGTGCCCTGGGTATTTTGTTGATCCCGGGAGTTGGGTTCATGCGCCCATGTTGAAACCTTAGCGGCCCTTGGCTTTTTAGAGGGACTTTTGAAAGGTCACGTAGTGAAACCCAGCCGCACACCTAAGGCAGTGTGAAATGGGTCTGATCCGGGGGATCACGGCAATCATGACCCATGGGGAAAGTGTACAACCTCTGCAGAGTGAAAACTGATATATCAGCCGTACTCACGGTTACGAGTGGCCTGGATCCTTTTTGAATGGTGACTTTTACCCTGGTGATGTTCATAGTGGAATGATGAGAATATAATGATACTTCTTTATATACTTAATTTGGGATATAACTGGGTTATTTCCTTTTACACTATAGTAATTTGGTTAATTCTAAAAGTAAACAACTAAAAGTTCTTACTGCAGTCAAACCATGTCAAGCCTTTTAAGCCTTCATACCTCGTGTTATATTTGTTAAGTAAAGCTGGATTACTTACACTAGCATTATTCAACAAAATCCTAGATTGGTAATCAGATGAACGAGAAGGTGTTGTGAAGCTCCGTGAAGATATCCCTGATTTCTAGGCAGCTGTCAACCAGTCGGTGTCCTTTTGGAGTTAATGGCGCCACGAGAGTTTATTTATTCGTATGCGTAAACTTTGATTAGAGACTTGAGTCTTATTGTAATGATTCCGAGATGCTATTCTTTTGTAATCGAGCGCTGGTTTTACTTTGATATTCTGTTATTCTGGAGCCATATGTGTGTTTTGGACTTCCTGGGTACACATATAGTAGCATTCGGGTTTCTTCAAAAATCCGGGTGTGACAGAACTCAAAGGAGCCATCATTGTTTATGGTGACCAAAAAGAAGCAAGGAACATTGAATACGCCAGCACCCCAGGGCAGCGTAATGTCCACTTGCTCAAAGAAAAAGATTTTTTTATCCAGAGGAGAAGCCAAGCATCGACAAAAGCAGTAAGAAAATGCAAGAAGCCACAGAAACAAAGCAGGTGTAGTTGCAGCCGGATGTCTTCGACAGAAAGGTCATTATTGGCAATGATCTCGTGGCAGAAGAAGAGGAGAGGCTCATTGAATTCTTAAGACACAACAAAGATGTCTTCGTGTGGTCAAGCAAAGATCTGCCAGGCGTAGACAGAAGCATAATTGAACACAAACTATCAATCAGCCCAGATATAAGGCCGAAGAAGCAAACACTCATAAAGATGTCCGAAGAAAAAGTGAATCCAGTTAAAGCCGAAGTGCAAAGACTGCTCGATGCCAATGTCATTTGAGAAGTAAATTATCCCAAGTGGTTAGCTAACACTGTGCCAGTGCAAAAGAAAAATGGCAAGTGGAGGATGTGTATCGACTTCACTGATCTCAATAAGGCATGCCCAAAAGACGATTTCCCATTACCAAGAATCAAAAAAATCATTGACCAAGTAGCAGCCAGTGAAATGATGTCTCTCTTGGATTGCTTCTCTGGCTATCATCAAGTCTGGATGAAAAAAGAGGACGAAGAAAAAACCAGTTTCATCACACCTATTGGCACATTTTGCTTCATCAAAATGCCCAAGGGGATTCGCAATGCGGGTACCACTTTCTGCCGTATGTCCACCACTGTATTCAAAGAAGAACTATTCAAAACTATTTTAGCATACGTCGATGACATTTAGGTCAAGAGTGTCAAGAGAAAAGATCACGTCTCTGATCTAGCAATTGCCTTCGCAAGAATGAGGGAAGTTGGGCTCAAGCTCAACCCGGAGAAATGTGTCTTCAGTGTAACAAAAGGAAAGATATTGGGATGTCTGGTATCAGCCAATGAGATCTGTTGGTATTTTTTACGGTCGCAGATAAATCCGCAAGCGCACGGATACCGTTGTAGCTTTCACCCGGAAGTATTCAGCGTATCGAATCCACAGGGAAGGCAGCGGTTGAATAGAGTAGTTATCCATTGTATTCAATCATAACATTATTAATATACCAAAGTCTAGCAAGGGGTAAACATTGATAGATGGGTAGTGTGACACACAGAAGGTTTCATTGCTCATTATATAAGTCTAGTTAATATGAAGATCCTAAGGAAGAACTAGGGATTCTATATACTTCTCACATATGAGTTACATTCATTACAACTGTATACTATACAAGCTCAGCAAGAGACACATGTTAGAGGGCAAATCGAGGAATCATGGTATCCCCCTCATCAAAGGGTACTATCACAATGTTTATCACTAAGGCCTGCAAACGCCCAAACCCGAACGGCGAGGATTACAAAGGCCCAGCGGGGCTGTCACCACCCGGGGGCTACCTCTGAATACGTGGGGTAGGGTATCCCCAATGGTATTTCATACCCCAAACACCACGTTTGTAATATGAAATAACTACTCTATTTATTGTCCAGATAAACAGAGCAACCTTGCGGTGCATTGGGCCATTGCCATAACATGCATCAGCTATACTAAGGTGCAAGACATACAACTTATATGATAAACAAATAAGGCAATAAGCCAAATAACATAAGCAAGATAGTAATTCCATTAAAGCTCAGAGTCTTATAAGTAAACAAAAGATAAAAGATAACTAAGCTCTAGGCTTACCAAGACTCCTTCGGAAGCCCGTAGAAGCTCAACTCCTAAGACTACTTCACTACTAACTAAGACTAGAATGTGTGGCAAAGAGAGCTCTTCCTTCTTGGTGTGTGTTGAACTGGAGCCGAGGTCATCTATTTATAGCTTGGTAGGACTGTGGAGAAGCACCTCGAGGCGGTTGAGGCAGTTTGGCCTCGGGACCAGGTGGGCCGATCCGCCTAGGTCGGCCGACCCTAGGATGCACCGACTTGAGTGATGCACGGCCTGGATGGACTCCTGAAGGTGGTGGAAAGCACCCCGTCAAAGCTGAGCGAGTTTGGCGCGAATGCCAGGTCAGGCGACGCAGCTAGGTCGGGCAACGGGCCACCGGCTCCTCTCGGGCCCATCTTCGCCTGGGTGACTATGGAGTGGGTCCGAATGACGGTTCCAGGTGGGTTTGCTCAATTTGAGTACGTTTAGATGTGTTGGTGGGCCCCTTAATCCATGTGACCTCCCCTTGGACCATTCCCATCTCTTGGATCCAACCGTCATGGAATCAACGGCTATGATGGTCCTGAAGTGTGCTTCTTTGTTGTGGCCAAATATGGGCTCCATTGGGCTTGGGCCCAGGTCGGCCGACCTAGGGGGGTCGGGCGACCTGGCCCTGAGCCCAAATCTCCTCCTCTTTTGCCAATTAGTCCCTGCATTCACATATTCACCAAAACTTGTGGAATTGATTAGATATAAACCCTATCACTATGTTTGGTGATTATATTTGGCATATTCTCTGCAGGAGTTGACGGTCAAAAGTGGTACTTAACGACCGTCAACAAGATCGAAGCCAACCCCGACAAGATCAACACAATTCTTGATATGGAAGAGCCAAAATGCATAAGGGATGTACAGAAACTCTCAGGAAGAATCGCTGCTTTGAACAGATTCATTGCGAAAGCAGCTGAACAAAGCCTGCCCTTCTTTGCTACACTCAGAAACGCGGCAAAGTTTGAATGGGGACAAGAACGGTCAAAAGCTTTTCAAGAGCAAAAGCAGTACTTGATGCAACTGACAAAGCTGACAGTACTCGACCCGAAGGCGCCACTACTATTATACATTGCAGCTTCGTAGTCATCTGTAAGTGCAGCACTCATTGCTGAGAAGGAAATTGAAGGAAAGAGAGTGCAACAACCAGTGTATTATGTGTTGGAGGCACTAGCAGGTTCGAAGCTGTTTTACATAGAAATTGAGAAGATAATATACGCTGTTGTGATAGCTTCTAGAAAGCTAAGGCATTATTTCGAGGGGCACAATATCAAGGTGCTCACAGATCAACCATTAAAAGAACTGCTAAGCAATAAGGAAGCTTCGATAAGGTTGCGCAAATGGGCAGCCGAGCTATCAGAGTATGTCGTGGACTTTGAAAGAAGAACAGCAATCAAATCACAAGTCTTAGCTAATTTTATAGCAGAGTGGACCTCACCTTCGATAGAAAATTTATGTAGAGAGGAAAGCTGGCTAATACACTGCGATGGTGCTTGGGGGGACAGAAGAGCCGGAATTGCAGCAACAGTAACATCACCTTCGGGTATAAAAATGAGATATGCAGCGAACCTAGAGTTCTGTAAGAACAGTGATAGAAGAATGAACAATGTCACCGAGTACGAAGCCGTTTTGTTGGATGTCAAGAAAGCAAAGGCATTGGGAGCTCAACAATTCATCGTAAAAACCGACTCGAAGGTAGTCGCAGACCACATTGAAAAAGAAAGCACAGTGAAGTAGCCTGAATTAATCAAATATTTGAGTATGGTAAGATCAATGGAGAAGAAGTTCAAGGGATTCACAGTTGAGTACATCCCAAGGGCTAGAAATAACGAAGCCGATGCATTGGCAAAGGCAGCAGCAGGGGGGGTAAGTTACCACCTGATGTTTTCTTCCAAACAATAACAACGCCTTCGATCAAAGAACAAGATGAACAACCAAGAATGGTCAATGCAATAAACTCAGAAGATTGGTGATCACCATTAATGGCTCACCTTAGGGTTATTATGAGCCAATTGATGAGGACGACCTCAAAAGCATGCAACAAAGGGCTAGATGTTATCGGATTATTGATGATGGGCTATACAAGAAAGGAGTGGTAGCTCCTTGGCGTCGCTGCATCTCTTATAGCGAAGGCAAAGAGCTGATCCAAGAAATACATGCAACAAAGGGCTAGATGTTATCAGATTATTGATGATGGGCTATACAAGAAAGAAGTGGTAGCTCCTTGGCGTCGCTGCATCTCTTATAGCAAAGGCAAAGAGCTGATCCAAGAAATACACAGTGGCCTCTGCGGAGCATATTTTGGAGCACGAGCTCTAGTGGGGAAGGCAATCAAGCAAGGGTTTTACTGGCCAACGATCATCAACGATGCCTCCAAGATAGTCAGAACATGTGATGAATGTCAAAGGTGTGCAATAACTCGCAAATCACCTTCGGAGCTATCTCAGCTAATAACACCAACTTGGCCTCTACAAAGATGGGGGATGGACCTTGTGGGCCCACTCCCAACAGCTCAAGGCAATCTAAAATATGCAGTAGTTGCAGTTGAATACTTCACAAAATGGATCGAAGCCAGACCATTGGCCAACATCACAGCAAAAACAGTGACCAAGTTTTTTTGGCAGTAAATTGTGTGCAGATTTGGAGTCCCAAGAGAAATCGCAGTGGACAATGGGAAGCAATTTGATTGCGAAGAGTTCAGAGAATATTGCATGTCCATTGAGATGAAGGCAAAGTTCGCATCAGTGTATCACCCACAATCAAATGGCGCAGTAGAAAGAGTAAATGGCCTCATCTTCACCGCCATCAGAAAATGCCTAGCAAATTGCAAGAAAAAAGACAACTGGGTAGAAGAGATGCCGAAGGTAATTTGGGCTCACAATACGACCACATCCAGAGCAACATAGTTTTACTCCTTTCAAACAGTTGTATGGGGAAGAAACAGTATGCCCAGAGGAAATCCTGCATAAAGGGCTTCGCACCCAGCAGGAGGCTCCAAAAGAATGCGAAGCCATTGACAAAGACATCATGGAAATATTCAGGCTGCAAGCAGCCAAGAACATATCCAAGTACCACGCAGAAACAGGAAAATGGAGAGACAAAAAGGTAGTCAGGAAGGACATCAGCATCGGGAACTGGGTGCTAAGGAAAAACCCAAGTGCACCTCCGAGAAAGTTACAAAGTAAATGGGAAGGACCATTTCTGGTTGTCAAGAGCAACAGGCCAGGATCTTTTCGCCTGGGGGACGAAGAAGGAAATGAGCTACTGCATTCATGGAATGCCGACAGCCTGCGAAGGTATTACCTATAAAAATATGTAAAAATAGGCTTCGTGATCTATAAACGAAGTCAATAGTAGAGTAGATTTTTCCTTTTCAAAGCCCGTACTCTTTTCCTCATAGAGGAACCCATACCAAGGGGTAAAGTTTTTAACGAGGCGGTGCTAATTGTAACTCGTATGAAATATATGACGATTATTCCCCATAAAAGACTTGCATCGAAAGCGATTGGCCTAGGTCAAATCGCTGGTATTCGATAACCCAAGTAGAACTGAATTGACCATGCCTAGAATAAGGCCAATTCAGATCTATAAACGCTTACTCCAAGGAGTAAAAGGGGCTTCGCACAGCACAAATATAGTCATCCTCATCATAGGTGAAAAAGCGAAATAGAACTGAGCTAACCCTGTCTAAATGGGGCCAACTCAGATCTAAGTAAAAGACTACTTCAAGGAGCAAACAAAGACAAACGCTTACTCTAAAAGAGTAAAAGGAGCTTCATATAGCTCAATCGTACATACTACCTCAACAAGCGCTTACTCCAAGGCGTAGAAGGGGCTTTGCAAAGCTCAACCATAATCTCGTTTCATCAAAAACAAACGCTTACTATGAGGTATAAAAGGGGCTACATACAGCCCAAAACTATGCATAGTTATCACTACCGAAAGCAATCGCACAACACAAATAAACAGCTTCGGAGCAAGAAACCTAATCAGCTTCGTAAAACCCTTGACATTTATGAGCAAAGACAAACTCGCTTCGGGGGGGAGGAGGCATTTCTCCTAAAATGAAGCAAAATCAAGTTCATCTTTCCTCATACAAGCGCATTTATGTACAACAACGGCTTCAGACAAACTGTACAACGGTCACAAATACATAAAAGTAAAATATAATCTTGCTTCGGAGGAGGAGGCGTTTCTCCAAAAAAAAAGGCAAATCGAGTTCATATTCAATTACATGCATATGCTCAAGTGCAATTACAAAACAAGGGCTAAGCACATCACAAAGTTTCATTACAAATGAATGTCAGAACATTTCAAAGACATATCCATCAAATTCCTTGCCAGAGGAGCTGAACCAAGGAGCATTATAAACACAAGCAAAATCTTCAACTCCATAGACAAGGTCCATCGGCACCTTCTTTGGAACCACCAAAGGAACAGCTTCCGCATTCTTCTTTGCAGCATGGGCAACGCGTTCTCAGCCGTGTGCAATAAATGAAGTAAAAAAGCTGTACATTTCGGACTCAGACTGAAGATAAAAATCATAACAAAACTCCCAAAAATCATTGATTGAAGAATTTGGATGATGACGTTATACTCGTTCCATGTGAAGCTAGTTACACAAATTGGACCATCGCGCATTGTCAAGGGAACAAGTTCAAGTACACCACCCTCGCCAGGGATCTGAATATTCACAAAATTACAAAGTTCAAAAGATCTGTCCACTTAACAAACTCTAGTCCTAGTTACAATCCAGAAGGCCTCTACACGTGCGGATCCATGCTAGGTGCGCCTTGACTACTCTGCCCATGACATGAAGAGGATCCAGCAGTTGCCTTCGCAGATGCCTCCTTAGCAGCAGCTTCAGCTTCAGCCCTTTTCCTTTTGCGCAGCTCCTTCGCCTATGATAGCATAAGCTATCAAGCAAAAGGGCAACAAACTAAGAAAAACAAAAAAAATTAAATGATAGCGAAGGTAAAAATGAAATACCTTAGCCAGCTGATCAAAAGCAGTCTTCCGAGCCACCTCACGCCAGTGACAACCCAAAAATACTTGCAAAAGAGGGCCTTAGCAGTCAGGATATCTTCACTGAACACAGCTTTGTCGCTGGGGTCTTTCACCTCGGGAAACTTGTATCCTTTCTTCAGAAGAGCAGTATAATGCTCACATCCTTGATCTGCAAGAATCTTCAAAACATTGCTTGAGCAAACTGAGGCAGCGTAGTCACCAACAGAACGAAGAACATCAGGAAGCAAAGCAAACTCAGAATCAATCCAACTGAACAGCTTCTCAAGGTTGTATTCCTTATCAGGAAAGGGAAGGGGCTCAGCTCCAAATTGAAACAATGCATCTTTATACAACCGGTATAGCTTGAAGCCCCGTTCCCATGCAACGTTGATAACATCTTCATGCTCTCGATGAAGGGAAACAAGCGAAGACCGCACAGTACCAAACTCTCGCTCAACTGACTCACTACGCGAGCGAAACTGCTCAACATCACGAGTGAGTTTCACCTTTGAGGGTCTGGACCTCGCCTTTCAAAATGCCAACAACGCTCAAGTCATCGGCAACTTGCTTGCGAAGATTCTCGAGAATGACATCTTTGTCTGTAGCCTGAGCCTCCAAAGCGGTAACCTTATCTTTTAGCACTCCAGCTTCGCTAGCAGCAGCCTTAATAGCAACATTACGATCAGACAGTTGAGATTGCAAAAGAGCAATCTGATCCTTCAGAGACTGATTTTCCTTGACAATGGACTCTTTGTCATGGCGATACTGAGCCTTCTCATCCTCCAAATCATGTTTAATCCTATCAATATCTGCTTGGATATTCAGAAGTTTAGCCTTTTCCTTCCTAAGCCTTACTAATTTTTCACGCTCCGAAGAAATGGATTCAAGGCGGGAGGAAGGCGATTGTGTAGTTCCTTGACCACCTACAAAGCAAAAATGTCAGTACGTGAAGACAAAATTTCAAGCAGCTCAAAAACAACAAAGCAAAAATGAACCTTGAGACTTGCAGACAGCACACTGCATTCAAGAGCATCGATGTTATGATTTTTAACAAGTTGTTCATACTCTACAAAGAAAAAAAGAAGAAAAAAATCAAGAACAATCAAAAGCAGAAAAAATGAGAAACAAAAGTGTCAAAATCCATTACCTTCGCACATGACAGGCATTTCATCATGGGTAGGCACGCGCGAAGATTCGCCCTCAAACTTAGCCTAGTGACCGCCTTCGCCACCTGATTCACAAGCTTTTTCAACATCATCAACCATCTGGACGCTCTCGTCACTGGAACTAGAGGAGGAGGTGCTGCTGGAGCTACCTTCAGCAGAAGAAGCGTCATCGAACCGCACGGTGACACCCACACCCAAAGAAGGACCAACAGCCTTCTCAATAGAACCTGACACACTGGCTTCCATAAAATCTTTACCTTTATCATCAGCCACTTCACCAGCAGCTTCGGCAACACTAGCCAACACCTCCAAAGGATCCTGTGCCTTAGGAGGTGAAACAGGAGGAGGTGAAGGAGCGTTGATAGGCGCATCAACAGAAGGGGCTTCGGCCACCGGCTCATCAGGGGCAACAAATTCAGTAGAAGGGGCTTCGTCCATGGGCTCCTCCTGAGCAGGGATCTCCTCTTCTTCAAATCTACTCAAGTCGATGTCATCGTCGAAGGGATCTACAATACGCTCACATCCAGGTGTTCCAGGGACACCTTCACAAGCAATGTCAATATTAATAACAGGATTCCTCCACACATATCTTCGCAACAAGTGAAGACTATTGTCCATGAAAAAATTCCCATAAAGCCCCATCTCACCAGCAAAAGTAGTTTCAACATCTTCAGGTGCAGAAATGGAGGAGATTGTAGACGGGATCACCGGAGGCACTATGGTAGACGTAGCCGAAGCCAGTGTAGATGGAAAAACCGTAGAAGGAGCAACAAGTGCTGCCGAAGGTGCCCTAGGAGGTTGACCACTAAGAGAAACAGCAGGGGGCACAGTAGCTAGAAGAACAGCCACAATAACTTGTTATTGGCGACATTTCTTCTGGGCAGCCTCCAAAGCGCTGGTGCTGCTTCTCTTGGCAGGAGTGGTCGAAGGTGCCGTCTTCGTGCTAGCGGCCTTCTTGCCTTCTCTACAACCACCACCATGTCCGCGGCCTGCACCGCGCCCCTCCTTCTACCGCAAGGCGCATGCGAAGATGCAGCTGAACTCGAATCACCATCAGAAACTTTTTTCTTCCCTTTCTTCTCCCGTTTCGTGGGGACAGGAACCACACGTTCAGAATAAGCTATCTTAAGCTCATCAAAAACTCTGTTCAATCTCTTGCCATTTACAAACTCCAAACAACTTTGATGTTCTTTTGTATTATAAGTGCCAAGAATGTCTTCGGCAGCTCGTTCAACAGAAAGAACAAAATCACGCTCTGACACACCTTCGGATATATTTGCCCCGAACTCAGGGAAGGCAACCTTGGGGAAATTGCCATAAGGCTTATACACAACCTTGAATAGTTCCCAATCAGCAGACAAAAAGTTTACTCCGAGGGCAAGACCCTCTTGCACCAAATCACGGCTGCAACTCACCCGCGAAGCCGACTGAAAAGCTTGCCAACACTTCTTAAAGCCAGTACTGTGTGCATTAAACTCGAGACAAGAGGTAAAATTAAGAGGCTCGACCTGGCCATGCAGAGGGTAGGTCAATGTCTTTGTCCCATTAGTAGAAATAATTTCTTCCGAAAGCACCCTCACATAAAACCAGTATTTCTACCAATTCTTGGCCCACTAGTTCCTCTGAGCGAAGGAAAGTTCCACCTTTGCGAAAGTAGAACCTCGTCGATGCCCAGTAAAAGTAATACAGCCAAAATCAGGAGTAAATAACTCACCATCAACCTTTGTGGATTTCCTTTGATTGTACCCCTCATATAATCGAAGGAAAGCATCAACATTCACTGCTGTGTCATTAGTTTTGACGGCCCAGAAGAAACGAAGAAGATGAGTGATGGCATTGGGCGTCAAATGATGCAAGTCCAAACCATAAGGAGCCAATATCGTCGCAATAATATTGTCTACTGGCATCCTTAACCCAGCAATGAAGAAATCATAGAATACCACAGCCTCGTCTTCTTGAGGAGCCGAGATAGTGTCTTCGCCAGGAGCACGACCATGTCCTTTAGGGAAATAACCCTTGCTCTCGTAGAACTTGATAGCTTATTCGCCAACTTTAGATTTGCCAACCAGTAGAGTTTTTGGCCTTTTGGATGGGTCAACTAGATCTTCAGGATCTGCATCAACCTCCTCCAAATTTTCTTCATCTTCACCTTCAATGGAGCCTTCGGCCCCATCATCGTCATGATCGTCCCCCTCATCAGTTATATCCTCAACCAAAGGAGTTTCATCCTCAATTTGCTTCGCAAGGCGCTCTGCCTCTGCGTCAGAAAGCCCACCACGAGAAGGGGAAACACCTCAGTGGCCATTGTAAGAATTAATAAGAATTAATAGAAACCACTTCGTGAACCTTAAATATAAAGCGAAAGCAATTTCAAAAAAGTTAAAAACATAAATGCGAAGACGATTCCACCATTACAGCAAATATATGAGAAAACAAGAGTTCAAGACAAGAATAATACCTCTCAAGCTTCCAAGCAGGGGATTAAGAACCAAGCAGCTTCACCGAGAGCGAATTTTAAAGCTAGACGCGAAGGTGAAAACGTCAGCAACAAGCAACCCACTGTAAAAACAAGTGAAGGTAAAAAGAGCATCCCCTTCGGTCCTTTATATAGGGGGGTAAAAAATATGACCGTTAGTCGTCTCAAAAAATGAAACGGCATGGCCATTTCAAAATAAAATAATAAAAAAAGCAAAACATCAGAAGGCAAAGGCAAAATAAAAACGAAGGCACAACAAGACTCGACAATATCTTCAACGGGAGGAGGCGTTTCTCTGGCAGGCAAAAGCAATCCTAAAATTTTGAGGACCTCGGCCTGTTGGAGAAAGCCCTCGTCCGCGAGGGGCTACTGTTGGGGGATTGGCCTCCCAAGAAACCCCTCCCCGAGTAAAACTAACGATCATCACTACATGTTTGCCTTCGTTTATAAGTTGGACATGCAGGTTGCCTTCGCTCTGGAAAACAGAAGCGCTTACTAGTTGTCGCCTTTGGAGCATGAATTAATGAAGGCAATTTAAGCATTATTGACAACTGAACATATTAGGTCTACCTTTTACCGTGTCTTGAGAATAGGTCTTCATTGGTTCGCCGTCGACTTCTGCACTGATCAAGGGAAGGCGGCCTCACCCGAAGATAACTTGGGTGGCGAAGGCACTTGAAGTCGCCGACACCGCGGTGAAGTCAGGGTGGACCAAGTCATATGAAGTCAAGCATGGCCCAAATAGTCAAACTATTCACACTAAGGGGTGAAGATGTACTATTATGCCCCTAGACTATCCTTGTCATATAGTCATAAAGATGATGCATGGTTTTCAGGGGCATAAGGGAAATGTAAAGATGTCTCTTGATCTCCCTATAAAAGGGGACCTTTCACCAATGTGTAAGGGGCTGATTCCCGAGAATACTGTTGATGAGTGATTTATTGTCACTTGTCTCTTGTTCTCTGTCTTAGCTATTGTTTGTGTATATTGTCTTTGGCTATATCACAACAAGGTGTTAAGAAGAGAGATGGGCTAGAAATCTTACACTTTGACTGGACCTTCCCCTTTTGTATCAAGGTGACATATGATCCATTAATGCTTCTCAAGCAAATATTTCCTTATTCAAATGCCAGACATAAGTCATAAAACTCTATTTCAATTATTGGCTAGCTCTTTTTAATAAAGTCAGTATTGAAACCATCTGGCCCAAGAGATTTATCATGAGGCAAGAGCTTGACTACTACATCTATTTCATCAGTTGTGAAGGGCTCTTGGAGGGTGGACGGATTTTCAGAGGCCTGGAGGAGAGTTGCTAAATCAGAGATCATATGTTGAAAGTCTGAAGTGCCTAACCTTTTTTGTATGCCTCCTAAATGATAGAGGCTTTGCTAGCATGGTCTGAGCATAAAGAGCCATTAGCATCTTCAAGGGATGTGATCAAGTTCTTTCTATATCTGATAGTTGCATTGGCATGGAAAAAGCTTGTCCCAGCATCTCCAAGCTTGACCCATTTGATGGTGCCACGTTGTTTCCAATAGATTTTTTGCAGATGCAAAAGGCTGGTTAGATTTTCATCCAATAGTACTTTAAAATTCCATTCTGGCATAGAGAGGTCCCTTCTTTCTTCTATCAACTCTAGGAAAGAAATGACTAGTTTGACATTGGTTATGTTTTCCTTGAGATTTGAGAGGTGTGCTTGCCAGGCTTGAAGCACACATCTAAGATTCTTAAATTTTGTTGATAATCTCTTCGTTGGATCAGTTTGGGCCTTTGGGGATTAGGAACTGACCAACCATGCTGAACCACCTCAAGAAAGGACTCATGTTCCATCCAATGATTCTCAAATCTGTAATTCTTACTCTTGGGGATATCAGTTCCAATATGGACAACACATGAGCCATCAGAGTTTTCCAAAACCATGGGCCACACAAGTGTGTTAGCATAATGTACGGTCCAAGACAACACATGAGCCATCAGAGTTTTCCAAAACCATGGGCCACACAAGTGTGTTAGCATAATGTACGGTCCAAGAGTTTGAAGTGAAGAACCAGTCCAATCTTTCCAAAAGAGAGAAGGTTGCTTATTTGTCCAAGTGAACTTTCTATTTTGGAGTGGCAATACCGAAGGCATCATTAAACAAGAACATCTCTTGATAGTCTCCACTATGTTTGTTTCTATTTTCAGATGCTCTAATAAGATTGATATCACCTAGTAACAACCAATCGAAATCTTCTAGCACTTGGATGTCTAATATATCCTACAAGTCTATGTTAAAGCCCAGCAACATAAGCCAAACTTCATAAATGAAGGTAACTACCTTATTATTCCAACCTTGTTGTGTTCTACAAATGTTGTATTCCCCATACTCATGAGGACTGCCATGTATCAAAAAATCCCTATCATGAAAATGATTGAACCTGACATATGCTTGGCCATAAGGGCAGGGCTGAATGGATCTAAAACCAACTCATCGATGATTGCGCAGGAAATCCTCAAGCATTTCATGGACAAACTGGAAGGATACCTGCTGTAGAGGCAGAGGTTCAATGGTGACGATTGCCAAGTCACTGTTCCAGCCTTGGGAACCACCAAGAACCACTCTATTCATGGGTTTTCTACTTGCCATTTCAACGTTGTGGCTGCTAGTGGAAAGAAAGGGCATTGGATCAACTAGACTCGTCACGGTGATCGACAAGTCTTGATCACTCGGGGCAGATGGCACTGTAGCACTGATTGGGGTTTTCTCTACAGTAAAAGATGATGGCCAAAGAATCACTTGCGGGGGTGGCACTAGTTCAAGGTCGAATCGAGACTGTGCCCAATAACCAAAAGAAGAGAGATGGGATTGAGGAACATACCAGAGTCTCCACTGGTGGAGCAAGCGAGTGTCAGAAAGGGGAGGAGATGCCGATGACAGAGGTAGGATTAGACGCAGTAATGTTCGAGGGCACCGTAATTGCTGGGGAGGATTTACTAGGACAAAATAAGGCACCCATTATGTAATTTCAGGGGAGGATTTACCATGACCAAATAAGGCACCCATCACTGGGAAAATGAGGTAAACTCTCTGGGGTCCACTAGAGTTGGGTCCATCCGTCATGGGCACATGTCTGGGGAACCACTGGTTGATGTGGTAGTGACTCGAGGCAAAAGGATTAACTTCGAAGGTGAAGAGCCTTGAAGGAGAGAGGCTTGGAAACCTAGGCAGGAACCAGCAGTGGGACTCAATGTGACCTTGGATAAAACAAGCCAGGCATTTCACCTTATTGGAGCAAGAGGGTATGAGAGTTTGATAGGCACCTAGAGCAATAGAGACGGTGCTGCCCAGAACGACCTTTCAAGCTATTGGAGCCAGGCGAGCAGGGACGGGGCTTTCGGCCCAAAACAGGTGAAAGAGGGGCCGTTGTAATTTTGAAATCCTGAAGTAGCGCCTTGTTCTTCGCAGCTTTCACTCCCGTGTTCTTCGGCTCTTTGTTCATGAACTTCCGTTTTGAGGCAAGATCTGCTGAATTGAATCTAGCGAACACCAAGACACGGGCGCTAGAGGAGGGACCAAAAGAAGTTGTCCCGAGAAGGATCGAATTAGCACCCGAAAGAGGTGGTTTAGATCGAACCACACCTGCAAAAGAATGTTGTTGTTGCTTTTTTTATCCAGCCTCAACCCACTCGAAATGCTGGCCCTGAGAAGCTTTGATTTGGGTTTTAGCCAAAGAAAGGCCCTTTTCATTCCAAAGATTAATGGAAACTTCAAAGAGGTCATTGGAAAAAAAATTAAGATCATAGATCCGAAACCCCATAGACTTGGACGAAACACTGAATCTAAAAACCCAGTCGGAAACCTCAACCACAGCATAATTGGAAGCAGATCCCCAAGAACGAAGCAACGAATTAATGCCACATTTTTCTTAGGGAGCTTAAGTTTGGATTGAGGAAAAGACGTAAGAAGCCAGTAGCTATTAGCATCATCAGGGTAGGAGGTGGTCACACCATCATCAGGGAGGACGATACCTTGGCTTAGAACCTTTGTCCATGGCTATAATCCAGAGATGAAGCAATGAAGAGGATCTGAGATGAGCCGGGGAAGATCAGGGATCAGCCGGAGATGATGATGGAGATGGGAGGGATCAGCTGGAGCCTGGAGATGATGATGGAGACAAGATCCAGGAGACCCTCACAACCTCCTCCGTTGACAAAACACTTCTCCGTTTCCTGTTGTGATCAGGAGCAGAAGCAGTTGTCTGCATGCACGAAGAATTCGAGGATTGCATCTCCAGGTCCATGGGCTCCATCTGCACCGGACGTAGCATTCACTCTCTTTTGGCGACGAGCACTAAAAACAATTCTTGAACCTGTTTTTCTACACCCACACGGCCACACCAATCCTCACTAGTGGGCCGCCATTGAATCCCAATGACCTCTACATGCATGTCCGTCTACAAAATAGGCTAAGACTTCTTTTTTTATCTTTTTACTTTTTTTTAGCATAAACCAAGCCACCTGACGCCTCAACTTCTCGATACACACTTTGTTCACTGTATTCATGTGAGCCCAGTCGGACCGTATTCACCGTACAAGTATCTAATATGAACAGGTCACGATAGCCGATAACCAACAACTTAACTGGTCTAGCAACTTCGATACATAGCCAGTCTTTACCTAATATTAAAGAGAGAAACGAATCTTTGAGCGTTCTGCCATGCGCGTATAATTTCTTCCGTCGTCACCTCCCCGGTTCCTTCGTGTGGGCACGGGAGCACGTACTTCCAGCACGGAGGCCAGATGCAGTGCAAATTGGAGACGGAGAAGGATAAATCAAACAAAAAAAAAGGAAACGTGCTGTGATACCAAGGAAAGGTAAGAAATTTACATGGCCTCTAAATAAATAAGAAAAGGGGCAAATCATCCATGGCCTATCGCCGACTCCCATACTAAATTTGCTAATGAATGCAAACCACAGATCAACCACGGGCCAACAAGAAAACAAAAAATAGAGAAAGATATCGGCCAGAGAGAACGAAGGGGTAAAATTTGGGGGGAAAATGCAAGGATGCCGCAGAGGTGGCATTCTCCGTGCCGCCTGTGTGCTGTGGAGGAGCTCCAACCACTGGAATGCCCTCTTGGAGTGGACAGAGGCCGGCGCCGGCGCCGCCGTTGTTGAGGACCTCGTACCTACTGTCGACCGCGTGGGTGGAGTCCGCGACGACGTCCTCGCTGGCCTTGCATGCGACACCAACGACCGTTTCTTGGGTCTACAAGGCCATGCACCTGAACCCAGCACTCCAGTCCCTCCGGGGCAGAGAACAAACAACGCCTCTGCACACTACGGCAAAGGATGCTGAAAGCCTGAGGGAGATTACACTGTGAAGCTGAAGATGGAAGACCATTCGCCATGGGGATAAAAGGTTGTATCAATTTTGCAGAAAGACCCATGCTTTTTCTATAATGCCATAGTTATTCTTTAAGATTAAAAGTAATTGTATCTTACGTGCACAGCTTAAATATCGAGCACTATGCATATTAAGTGGATGAACGATTGTGCTGATAGCCCTTGATTAATTATAACCATACATACATTTTCCTCCTTCCAAATTATAATTCGTTCAACTTTTTTGACCCTAAATTTGACTGCTTGTCTTATTCAAAACAATTGTGCAAATATAGTCAAATTTAAGTCGTTCTTGAAGAACTTCTATTAATAAATCAAGCCACGAAAAGAGATGTAATATTTTGCACTTTTTTGAATAAATCGAGCGGTCAAACTTGGAATAAAAAAAGTCAAACAAATTATAATTTGGAACGGAGAGAGCGCATGCCATTTGGCTCAACCATGAACAAATTTGATGTCTTTGTCTGATTGTCTCAAGTGATGGGTTATGAATCAAGTAACTTTAGAAAATATTCATTTAGTTAGGACTAACTTAGGAGTGTACGAGGACTTTGTTTTCCCGTTGCATCGCATGGACATATTTGTTAGTTAAAAATAAAATAAGAAAGGGACAAAAAGTCACAAAGGGCTCGTTAGATCCAGATTAAAAAACTGAGAAAGAAATACTTCTCTTGGCATCGGTCTACAAAATAACGAATGCGAGAACATTCAGTCTGATTCTCTATAGTCTCTACACTGGGCAGAAGAAAGAGGCAGCAGTACATGAATTCACCATCTACAGGAAGGGTATGAAATCGCTTCTGGCCTTGACCACCCGGAAGTTCAGACACTTCCCCACTTGATCAACAAGTCCGGAAGACCTTTTGCTCCTTTATTTTGTCGGGGCTACATGCTTCGATCTGCTTACCAAAGTTGAGTTTTCTCCCTGATCATGTTTGAAATGGGTTGCCAGCCCACCAGCCACGGTTTCCTACTGGTGGGGACTGCAAAGTTGAGCTCGAACATCTCTTTGCTGATGTTGCCACCCTCACAGAATCCAACCAGCCGAGCCACTAAGTCCGCACTCTCCCCAATGTGCAGCTGATCGTTGGGGTCAGTCCAGAGCTTGTTCACAAGCTGCAGCTTCCTCTGCTTTGTGTCGAGTGGGACCTGCCATTTAATGAAGAGGCGCTCCCGCTCTTCGTCCGTTAACCTTGACCCCATCCGTCTTGCAAGAAATTCTCTCTCATTCCTCAACGCCTTGATACTGTGCAACGAAAAAAAAAGAATGAATGGTTCGTTAGATCCAGGAAGAAAATAAACTGTCATCTATGTCATGATTGCAACACTCAGCCATGGCTAAAGGTCATGTATAAACTTAACACTACTTTTCTTGCTACTGGAACTGATAGCAAAAAATCAATAAAACTCAGGGAAAAAGCAGCATGTTAGATGCTTGTCATTTACCTGGAGACAAGCGAAACTGCAGGGTCATCACCAGCTGCAGGGCTTGCATCACCAACCTCAGCAAAGTGTTGTTGCAACCATGTCAATCTTCTTACTTCAACTTCAATGTATATCTGATCAGCCCTGTCTCCCCTGAATAACAGATAAAACTGCGTCCTGTGAATGATAGATACGTGGCATAGATCCCACAATTGAATAATATGCTGCATCTGCTCTTTGAATAATCTGTCCCATGAATCAGGACAATCCTGCAAAGGCCCAGAATTATCCTCTTCTAAGTCATCATTTGGCTTTCCTTCATTGGATTCCAACTCCAAGACCTGTGAAAGATGGTAAAAGAACATATCTTAGCAGAAGGAAAACAGAACAATTTTCCAGGAATAACAACATTCGTATATGTGTCCATGATCAAGTCAAGTCAGAACCTGGCACACTAGCAGCTGCTTTTGGTACTGAAGTTTTGCAACCCGCTCCTTCAGCTCAGTCACGTAAGCTCTGATGTTCCTCACATTTTCCTCTGCGGCATTTTGGAACATTCGCTGCATCTTTTTCATATTCACTGAGCTGGATCGCCTATAGCGTGGTGTTTCATCACGTGATGATATATCTCCATCTTCACTCTTGGTGGGAGTAGCCTTTTCTGAACCTTCAACAGACACAGTGTCACCCTCTGGGGCCCTGTTCTCAACTTCTGATTCTGAAGGCCTAATAGAAGACTGGGGAGAGCAAGGTGCTCTTAAAAGATTTGCTCGGTTTATGTTGTTGCTCACACCGAGTGGAAGAAGCATCCTCTTTTTCTTCTTTGATCTGTTGGACTTTGGGGTAGTCTCGTTACACGGCATGGCGACATTTGGAAGTGACATCACCAATCTGTCAATAGACCGTTGCACATTTTCTAACTTCGCCTCAAGTTTGGCAATATCATTGTCTTGCATATGAAGTCTACAAATCTCATCTTTCAAATCAGATCCATTTCCTTCATCTGTAATCATCTCCACATCTCTGTTCTCAGACCGGACAGCTTGCATCTCCCTTATTTCTGCCTGAAGTTTAGCAATAGTTTCCGCAGCATCCTGGTTGCCATGCTTGTGGCATTCAACTTCTTTGTGAAGTACTTCAATGGCACGGTTCGCTTCAACCTCAAGCTGTTGTTGTAGCT
Source organism: Alloteropsis semialata (assembly GCA_004135705.1). NCBI lineage: Eukaryota > Viridiplantae > Streptophyta > Magnoliopsida > Poales > Poaceae > Alloteropsis > Alloteropsis semialata. Next base: position 48,099,837 of record CM014274.1, on the reverse strand, counting down.
GCTCCAGCTTGCGGATTTCATGCTTTAGCACGAATGGAGCAGTATATGATTGCCGTATCGAGCTCCTCATTTTAATTTTGTTGCTTGGCTCTAGTGTTCCCGAAAATGTGAGGCACTTTCGGGCTTTTTGTGGCGAGTCAAAGGGATTCCACCCCTGCAAGAGTAGAGTGGAATTCAAAGGGTTAGTGTAAAAAAGAGAAGATCTGGATGAACAAATGCAGATTCTTACTGGCTGCCAATCTCCCTTCTTCCGCAGTTCTTCGAGCTCTGACTTTGCATTATCTCGCTGTTTCCTGAGTTCCTCTATTTCAATTTCCATCTACGGAATTCACTGATTATTAGATCATGTAAAAGACGTAATGATTTGAAGTATTTAGAGAGTTAAAAGTAAACAATGAGACCGTCAGAGACATTACCTGCCTAATCTTCCTGTCCTTTTCCATTATGAGGATATCAGAAGAGGAGGCACGGTCAGGGGTCCTCAGCTCTGCTTCTAGTCTAGCAACTTCTGTCTGAAGGTGCTTCACCAATTGCTTATCTGATACAACCTGTATGGAACATGTATTGTGGAGTTGTACATCGATGTTATTTCAACAATAAAGGCACAAACAAATGTTGACTCAGAGTCACAACTCACAATCCTTACCATATTAACTTTTGCAGTATTTGTGACCTCCTTTGCACAGGTTGCAAAGAAAAGAGTATTTCTAGATTGTTCTACATGTGTCAGGGCTGGGCTCATAGTACAGATGATTGCTGTTCTTGCATTTCCACCCAAAGAAAGCTGTAAAATACGTGTCAGCTTCGAGTCCCTATAGGGTATGTGTCCACTTCGTTTCTCCGAACTGCAACGGAAATTTACAATTAAGTTTCAGTTCCAATAGAGATATTTGTTGCTAGAATATATTTTATTCAAACCAAGAAACAATGCATCTAGCTCATATAATCCCAAAACCTTACGATTTATGTAACTGTATGCATTGTGAAATAAGATTCAGCCATTCTTTTCCGCAACTTGGGATTTCGAAGTACGATTTTGTAATGCAGAATAGTAGAATCATTCAAGAACACCGAGAGATCATTAATACACACAGTATATCTCACTGATAGCTATTTTTTTCTAATGAACAAATCAGGAAGAACTGAAGAAGTCATTCTCAATGAAATGCAATATGCAATGATACCAAAACAGGCGCCATAATAGTTTTTGGGAGAGAATAACTGCACTTTTGTTTATTCTAAAGTGGATCTTATCTCTAAATTGTTGAGAGTCCACTTATACAAGGAAATGAAAGAACATGTATGTATAACAGTTATTTAACATGACACATGTTGGTAACGTGTGAGATATTATCTTTCACTAAACCGTAACTTGTAGATTCTTGAAGGTCAAACTTGAACGAAATTGAATATAACAGAAAATCAGTTAATTATGCAGTAGTCATCAAAGATTTTTAGTTCAGCAAGTTGAATTTCATGGACCATCAATACACAAAAGCCTGTTTGTGATTTAATGTGCACCCCCTACCCCACCCACCCACACATTTTTCAGAAACCAATATCCTCCAGTTTTGGCTTTCAGTGATTTAAGCCAAGCGATCAAGGATTCCCACGAGATACAAACAAATACAAGTTTTTTCAGACATGCTAACTGACTTGGTGAATGCCAATTGGATCAACAAGAAACAGTATCTTAGCAGAATGTATTTCAACTAATATATATTTTTTTTTTGGTTAGCACATCGTCCATGTGTAACCTATGAATTTGTTACGAGCTAAGTTACACCCATTAGCATGAACACATCCAACATATAATAACTAGAGCTAAGGCTAAGCTAACAAAACTAAGACAGTTAATGCAGAGTTCATCTGATGCATTTCATTAGCAGTAATCTTAAATGTTATACTGTCTAGATGAATGCAGAGAAAAGTCAGTAAATGCGTCTGACTGAGATTCCTTATGCAAAAGTGGAAGTTGAGTTTTGAATTACTCAGACCTTAGCTTTCTGATGACAGTAGTCAAAGTCAACAAGCTACGATTTATGTGGCAACCCTCTTTCAACCTTGCACCTATGGCATGTGTTTGTGCGGCTCGTTCACTTCCAGCAAGGTCAACAAAATTCTGCATACAAAGCAAGGCATTATTCAAATTATGAAATTCAGCATACTATTATCCAAAACTAAAAGTAGGATAGTATGCTTACCAGGTTAGCAACAAAAGATTTAACACATCCTGACACTTCACGGAGCCTGCTCTCGAGTGTCTGGATAAAGATATTCAACACAAAAGGTTAATACGTTCCTCACCATGTTTTTTCTTGGAATGACTCAAGGCAAACAGGATATATACCAGCCTAATGATTTGGTGGGAACGTGAACTAGTGTCATTTAGTGCTGTCTCCCCAACCTGTCTTTGTTCTGCAATCATTTGGAAGACCGTTACAGTGATTAGCACAATCTACTTCTTTTTTTGGACTGTACTTAGTAGTTACCTTCACATATGCTGATTAGATGCCTCAGATGTTGGCCATCCTTAGCAATTTCTTCTTGCAACTTCTCCACGATGGTTCCTTTCTGTCAAACAGAAAATAATGTCATTTAGATCACTGTAACATCAAAATTTTGTTGAGGCATTGTTTAAACTAAGTAAGTTGTAAACAAACCTCAGGATCATCTAACAACCGAAGGGGTGCAGAGTCAGGTCGTAGAAGATCCTTCACAATCTCATTGTAAATTTCCATAGCAGATATTTTGATAACAAATTCCCTCTCAGGAGTCTAAACAAGAAACATTCATGCATCATAATACTTCGCATGTTAGAAAGCAATCTTTCATAACTGCAGAAAGCAGCAACTTCCTCAGATTTACATTACTCACATTATCTATGTGCCTATAAATATCACTAACAGCACTTTCTGTAACACCTCTCATCGTGAATGTTTTACCACTGCTGGTTTGCCCATATGCAAAAATGGTGGCTGCAAAACAGACACAATGTAAGGGATCACTTTGCAGATGATAATTCCACTACCAACATACAAATTGGGCATTAACCTACCATTAATGCCTGTCAATGCAGACATTGCAACATCCTTAGCTCCCTCTTCATAGACCACATCTGTTTGGCAAGCTGGCTCGAATACCTTATCTGGAGGGATACAAAGACATTGATTAGTTGCAAACAGATTTTATTGAGCTGCACTGCTGATGAATTGATATTCAATACTACCAAAAGTGTAAGAGGTTGGTGCAGCCCGATCCTGTTGAGGGCCCTTGTACAAGATTGTCTGGCTATCAGCGCACTCCCATGCTGCTTCATCCTTCGCAGACAGCTCTTTTTTGCTTAATGGCCTCACCCTCACTGTAACAAAGATCTTCTCCTCCTTGACCCTTGAGCTGCCACCAGGTGTTGACATGGGTGTCCGCTCACCCTTCGATGCAGGGGTGCTTGGTGGTCTTGATGCACCCATTTTTATATTCTTGTAAAATCTAAATCAAAAATTCCTGGAATTTAACAAGGAACTGGAGGCCTTCTCACAAAATTCTTTGTGAAAAATAGGCACTGGATCTGCCAAAATGCAACAATGATCAAGTCTAGTTTATTATACAGTCATATGAATGTAAAACAAATTGCATCATCAATCTTAAACACAAATGCTGACAAACCAGTAAAGACATTTTCCAAAATGTTATATCCCAATCCAGGATAGATGGCATTGCAGCGTGTTATATGCCTTACATGGATCTATCCAGGATTAATGTTTATTTTCTACAAGCAGAAATAAATTGCAATTGCACAGGGATCTAGCACCAAGCTGTTAAAATTTCAAATGTTTGAAAATGCAAACCTAGTGCTATAGAAAAGAAAATGCAGCTATGATTTCTCGCTGATCCATGTAAGTGCACATGCAACAAACTAGCATTTTCCCTGTAAGCAATCCGTACTGGTTTGAATTGTTAATGTCATGTCACAAGCAGCGTTTTGATTCCACTCAATGTACACGAGAAAATACTGATTTCAAAATCTTGCAATCCCCATAGTGGAAACTGTATTTTGAATTCTACATCATGATCCAACCATTCATAAAAGGGGCAAAACTAGTCAACACCGAAACTACGGGAGGTACGTGGACGGTAGTAAGTGGATTTGCGTATGGAAACCCGAACCGAAGAACTAGTGTTACCAAAAATAACAAAATCCCGCAAGCGACCAGCCCCAGATAAACCACCTTCCTTTCTAGAACAAAGCCACCCTAAAAGAACCAAACCAGTTTCCTAATCTGCGCCGCACCCCTGCCACTGGGAAAACCGGCGGAAACTTCTCCGTCTGCGCGGGTGTGCTACCTAGCCCGTGTCGACCACAGGAGCAGATCGACCGGCGGATCAGGGCCCATCGCGCCGAACGCGACAGCTCCGCCGCGCGAGGAACCGAGGGATTCGAAGAGTGGGGAGAGGGAGGAAAAGACACTCACCAGCGCGGCCGGGAAGGGGAGAGCGATCCGGCCGAGCAGCCCCCAGGCGCCCGCAACAAGGATGCCTGCGGGGAGGCGGAGTGCCGCAGGCCTCGCCGCCGCCGGTGCGCGTGCGCTTGCAGCGAGATGAGGAGGGACCGTTTACTTGCTGTGGTGCACAGCGCTGCTCTCTTTCTCTCTCTACTTGTACCGTTTGAATTCTCCGGCTCGTTGCCGTGGAGAGGGAGGAGAGAGGGAGAGGACAGAGGAAAAAGAGTACAGGAAAAATAATGAGGGAGCGGAGCGAGCGGTGCTGTTGGCGTGAAGCGACTAGCGAGGCTTGGGGCCGCGCAACGGCTAGTTTTGGAAGGCGTCGCCGTCGACCGGAGGCCCACATTGTGAATGATGATATGAGTGTTGTAGGTGTCGCGGTGGGGCCACTGGCCAGTGTGTTGTGAGCGTCACTGATATGTCATAAGCAATAACTGTGTAATCATTTTTACTAATGCTAAGCTCTGAATTGAAGAAAGGGGAACATCTTCCTCCTTCCAAGCTATCCTGATTCGTGTATCTCTTGCTCGTGGTCACGTCGACGACGATCACCGGCGGCCAGGGGTGTAACAAGTAGCATCAGATTCCGTTCTTTCTTGGGGTGTGGAGTTTTGTGACAACACTTCTCGTTGTGCGTGGCACCGAACTTGATGTGGCGGCGGGCGGTGAAAGCGGATTTCTTGTGGAGTTGGCGGCGGTAGATCGATCTACAGACGTGTTGGCGGTGGTAGATCCGGTGTGTGGGAGTGGATATCATCTTCACATCTGGTACATGGTTGCTTACTACATCCCTGTTGACGGTCTATAGACGCGCCAATTGTGAACCGCAAGCGCACGAATCATCGTAGTTTTTCCCTTAGAGTATTCCATCCAAGGTTATCAATCCGTGGATCGACAGTGAACTTATTAGGGTTTCCCATCTAATCTAACGGATCTATTCCTAGCATGAAGCGTTGATTGCATATAAAGGGGTAAAACCTATAAGATTTGAGTGTAGTGTATAGGTTGATCACATCCATAACATAGGCGAGGGTAAAGAACAACCAAAGGATAAATGGGCCTATCGTCTTCAAGTTGTAGTTCTAGCAAACAAGAGTAAGCACATCATGCATCTCATCTAAAGCCATCTTTAAACACTTACTTCCGGTCAACATCCCGAGAACGCCACCTTACACGGGATCACACCCTGTCACGATGCTCCATATCGGCGTGGTTAGTTACAAGGGCACGTCCACAAGTGAACGTGTCTAGATATCATGAAGGGTCAACACACTAGATCTAATCACCATGATTACATAAACATGCTATATAGTCTAATCTAGAATTAGACTAAGAAACAATCATATTCATGATAGATAGAAAGCATAGGAGATATTGAGTCGCTAAGAGATCGGACGACATGAAGAACATTACTCATATAATAGATGTGTTTGGATCATCACCACCAAGTACATACCATTGATGACTCCAACTAGTTCTTGAACTCCACCATGGCACAACCATGCAGGGAGGCCATGGCGGCTAGGGTTGGCCTAAGCCATCCCCTAGACAACTTCAAGGACTTGCGGCGGCCGTCGTCTCCTTTTGGTGTATGCCCTATGTTTCGCCGAGTTCTGGTGGATGGATCTGCGTGCCTCCAGGCATCGGGGCTATAAATAGTCCGAGAAAACCCTAGCTCGAATGGGAAGCCGAGACGGCGCAAAAAGGGGCTAGGCCGGCCGGCATGGGCCCCTCTGGGCCGGCCGGCCTAGGGCCTTTTGTGGCCTCTTGGTTCCATCTTTCGTGTGTAAACTTCTAGATCCTCCAAGAGTTCAGGTGCCAATGCATGTGGGTGTTTGGACTTCGGTTGCTTCGAGATAAGATTGGGTCTTGATAGCTTTCCAAATGTCTGTCTGATTTGCCTTGATCCCGAAGTCATCCGACCTTATCTTCAAGTCTTTGCCCTTCCACATTCTTGGAGGTTGATTCACCATAGATGAGCGAACGAAATCCGAGTTGTATTAGGTTTTGGCCTTCATATTCCTCCATGCTACATATGATCTTGGTCTTCGTCCAAAAGTGCTCATTTATAGCTCAAATACCTGCGTAAACCAAAATCCTCCAAAAATACATGCATACACGAAAATGGGGTTATTTCAAGTGCCAAGTGGCGGATTAGTATATGAATCGGTCCCAAAACACCACTTAATTAGCACTAAAAGGTGTCGCTAACGAGCATCAACAATCCCCCCATGTTTAAACCTTGCTCGTCGTCGAGTAAGTCCAGGGCCCTTGCTTAGCTAGAAAATCAGTATTGCCCTTCAATATCTTCCCTGCACTTAGTTATACATAACAAGACATATTACTCTCAAGTGTTTAGCATTTAAAGTTCACTTAGTCAACACTCCCATCGGCTTTGATCTAGATAAACAGGTTCAGTTTGAATTTTGAGATTTTGTTAGCACCTCTCTGCGAAAGCTCTCCTGTAATTCCTTCCCATATCTGAATTGGCTTGAGGTGTGAGTAATCACGGTGCCTACTGATCCCTCCATTCAGGATTCAATTCCTTTTAGAGCGGACGGAGGAAACGAAAAAGATTGACGCCCATCATTAGGAGGAAGTAATGGAGAATTTGGATTTGATGTTTGTTTGAGTTCAAGACATTGGCACCAAACAGCAACAGATGCAAGCGCATCTTAATCTCAATATAGATGCAGTTGGGGAGCTGACTAAAGAGCAAAGGATTATGGCCAAGCAAATACAAACTACTGGTCAAGCGATGGCCAAGCTGACAGTGGAGCACATGAATTCCAACCACTACTACAAAAACAAACTGTAAGAACGCCTCCTTTTTGCAACAGGGGCGGTTCGGGGGCGGACCATTCTTACAGCGACGGAACAGCCCCAGGAGCTGACCAGCCGCCCCTACAGAATTAACAGTAGGGGCGGCTGGAGTTACGAACCGCCCTTACTGTTGTACAGATTAGTAGGGGCGGTTCGTGTCTGAGCCGCCCCTACTGAAAATATAGTAAGGGCGGCTGGAATATAAGCCGCCCCTACTGTTATAGCTGTAGGGGCGGCTCAATCAGAAACCGCCCCTAATGTGGTCTGTACCAAAAACAACACAGCCCTCTCTTCTTCCTCCTCGGGTTCACTCACTCCAACTCGCAAAAAAAGGTTGGGAGGCCTTGGGCTCCTCCCAAAAATTGCTCTACTAAGGGGGGGAGGTTTTGAGCTCAAATACTTTGGTGGAGAGCTTGTAGAAGGTAAGAAAATGCTATTCCATGTCTTTAATTATTAAAGTTTTAATGGTTGGTTAGTGAGTAATTGTTGTTTGTTCTCTCTCTCATTTATGGTGTTTGAGCTATGAAATTAGCAAACTAAGGCCCTAATTTTGGAGGTACTAGGGTAGATTTGTTAGTGGATCGGATTACACCCTTCTATTAGTCTACATTGCATGATTTTAGTGGACTAGAAAAGCTAGTTGTAGCTAGGGTTCATGATTGCTTAGGATGAACACGTGTATTTTTTCTTTTTAATTCGTGGCGCAAATTTGTAACTAGTTTATCTCTCTCCTCGAAACTCCAAATGTTATGATTTTTGTTTCGTAAATTTTGTAAAATCATTATCTATTAGTGTATCCATACTAATTGCTATAAATTTTTTCTATATTAATGACTATTTATTTGTAGCTGTTTAAGTTTTGTCATGTATATGTATTTTTTCTTTTTAATTCGTGGCGCAAATTTGTAACAAGTTTATCTTCCTCCTCGAAACTCCAACTGCTATGATTTTTGTTGCGTAAATTTTGTAAAATCATTATCTATTAGTGCATCCATACTAATTGCTTTAAATTCTTTATATATTAATGACTCTTTATTTGTATCTATTTAGGGTTTGCCATTTGTATGTATTTAGTTATCCGATTAATGGTTTCTTTAATGTACTTTCTTTTAATTGTTGTCCTGAAGGATATGGAGCACAGGAATTCTTGGATGTATGGCGAGTTAAGGTGGAAGCAAAGTTACCGTGACGAGGTGGATAAATTCATTGAAGCCGCTGAGAAGCATGCAGAGACGTTGACAGAAAATAATGATATAATAGTATGTCCGTGTTTTGATTGCAAGAACATACTGGCATGGAGAGACGTAGAGGTCATCAGAGAACATTTGGTTACGTGAGGATTTGTTAAGGACTACACAGTCTGGATTCATCATGGTGAAAATAAAGTTTATGATGATGACATGGAAAATCTGATAGGAGACGACCCCGACACCCAAAAGCTCCTCTCCCAGTATTCAGAACAGCTTGAAGTAAGAATGAACCGCGGATGTCACAATGAATTTGAAGGTGATGATGATTGGGATAGTAACGGCACAGGTGGTGATGACGGTTGCACTGGTAAGGACACAGGTGGTAATGTTGACGTTGGAGCACGTGTCGGGGATGAAGATGATGGTGATTATTTGGAGGAAATGCTTCGGGCCATTGGACCAGAAATAATCCAAAAGAGCGTGAATGGTCTTGAAAACCTAGAGAGGGTAACAAAAGCATCGAAGGAGACTGTCTATGGTGTTGCGAATAGTTGTCCGACACACTGGACATTGCTACGTTTTGTGCTTGAACTACTCATCCTCAAGGCTAAATACGGTTGGTCGGACTGCAGTTTCAATGATCTGCTGGGCCTCCTGTCATGGTTGCTACCAAAGCCAAACTCAGTTCCTGCCAACACCTACCAGGCAAAGAAGGTTGTAAGTCCGTTGACAATGAGTGTTGAAAAAATCCATGTATGCCCGAACCACTGTATCCTCTTTCGCGGCGACATATTCAAGGATCTAGATAAATGTCCTAGGTGCGGGGCCAGTCGGTACAAGAACAACGATCAGTACTTAGGGAATGAAGCCTCCATAGGGAACAAGAGGAAGAAGGTGGAAAAAAGGTGGTACAACATTCTCAGGTGCAAGAGGACAGTCCATTAGGCATTGATTCAAAGAAGAGAAAAATTCCCGCCTTGGTAATGTGGCACCTACCAGTGAAGGACCGCTTGAGGCGTATCTTCCTAAACCCCAAAGAAGCCCAACTCATGACATGGTGGGATGATACGCGTCAGATAGATGATGATAGGATTGCACACCTGGCCGATGGTACTCAGTGGCAAAGCTTTGATAAGAAGCACAGAGAATTCAGCGAGGACCCAAGGAATGTACGGTTTGGATTGAGCACTGATGGAATGAATCCCTTCAATGAGAGGACGAGTGACCATAGCGCTTGGCCTGTGCTCTTGACCATGTACAACATCCCAACGTACCTGTGTCAGAAGAGGAAGTACCTCTTTCTTACTTGTCTCATTTCTGGTCCTAAACAACCGGGCATTGACATAGACGTGTTTATTGAGCCTGTGATGCAAGAAATGACAGAATTCTGGAAGGGGGTGCCGATGTATGATGCCTTCCGAAAGGAGGACTTTATATGTCGAGCCATAATCATTGTTACTACCAATGATTATCCCGCGTTGTTTGCCTTGAACGGACAGATCAAAGGGAAGACTGCATGCATAACCTGCTTGGACGTTACTTCATATGTGTATCTGGATGCATCGAAAAAGATAGTTTATATGAGGCACCGACGCTTCTTACAGCAAACTCACAAGTACCGCAGCGTAAGGTTCAAACATTATTACGACAACACTCTAGAGACTGAACCCCTCCAGAGAGACGCAGGAATGGAGAATATGTATACAAAATGGTGAAAAACATAAAAATCGTCTATGGAAAGAAGAATCCAGATGGGACGATCAGAGATAGAAGTAAACCTCCTATCGAAGGCGTACCTTTTAAGAAACAATCCATCTTCTTTCAGTACTTGCCTTATTGGCCAGACTTGAAGGTTCCCCATGCCATTGATGATATGCACTTGAAGAAGAATGTCTTCGAGAGTCTCGCGGCTACATTCATGGACACGCCCAAGACAAAGGATGGTCTAAAATCACGGAAAGACATGGTGCAGCTAAAAGTGAAGCCCGAGCTTCACCCGGTAAAAGGGGCAGATGGAAAATGCACTCTGCCCGCGGCTTGCTTCAACTTCACCGTAGAAGAGAGGAGGGCTATATGCAATTACCTAAGGGGGGTCAAAGTCCCTACTGGGTTTTCGGCAAACGTCAAGAAGCTAGTGTCCATGAAGGACCTGTCAATAACACACTTGAAGGCCCACGATTGTCATGTAATGTTGACAGTGTTCCTACCTATTGTTATCAGGGCTATAAAGCCAGAATTCTTGAAAATGGCTATCACCCGTATGTGCTACTTCTTTTCAAAGATCTCACAGAAGGTGATTAGCAAGAAAGAGCTGAAGTCACTACATGATTTCGTGGTGGAGACCCAAAACCAGCTAGAGATGTGTATGCCTCCCGCGTTCTTTGATATCATGCCACATCTCATGATTCATATGGTTCATCAGATAGAGGCACTGGGACCTTGCTACTTGTATGAAATGTGGTCCTACGAGTGGTTCATGTCTGTCCTAAGTCGATACGTGCATAATCGATATTACCCAGAGGGCTCCATGATAGAGGGGTACACTACTGAAGAAGTCGTAGAGTGCTGTCAAGAGTATCTAAAAGTACAGAGAGCGATTGGTAAGCCTGAGTCTCGTCACAAGGGTAGGTTGGCTGGGAAAGGCACCAGGGGCAAAAAAAGTGTTCATTGACGAAGATTACAATGAAGTGAGTCGGGCGCATTACAGTGTCTTAGCGACTACAGAAGTGATGCGACGGTACATTGATGAACACATGGCTATCATAGAGGAGGAGAGAAATGGCCGCTCAAATGAGTGGGTCATGAAACAACACAAGCAACGATTGACTGCATGGTTGAAGGACCAAAACATACCGACTGGACCAACCAAAGATGATATTACCGTCCATAGGTTAGCACTTGGGCCATCGAGACAAGTGACATCTTGGCAAGCTTACGAAATCAATGGGTACACATTCTATACCCATGCAAAGGATAAGACAAGTGTGAACCAAAACAGCGGGGTTCGAACTGAAGCAATAAACCAAAAGGGGCGAACAATCAATTACTTTGGCATCATTGAAGATATATGGGAACTTGACTATGGAGCGGATATACAAGTGGCCCTGTTTCGTTGCCGCTGGATCAAACAACACGAACTGAATGAGATCGGGTGGACGATGGTTGACCTCGAAAATGTAGGCTACCGAGATGACCCTTGGGTGGTCGCTTCAGATGTGGCACAAGTTTTCTATTTACCTGACCCAGTGTCTAACCTTCCACCAAAGAAGAGGACAAAGCACGTGGTTGTCTCTGGAAAACAGCACATTATCGGAGTTGATGGCGTGGACGATCCTGATGAGTATAATCACTATGCTGAAATGCAGCTATACACAGACTTTACGAAGAAGATCGAAGATGTGGAAAAGAAGCTGCCCAAAGACATATTGCCATGGGAAAGGAAAGGGGTCAAGGGGAGAGTTGTTAGGGATGAATAGCTAGTTGTTGAACGTGATGTGTTCGAGAGACTACCTTTATGTATGTGAGACTATACCTTATGTATGTGTCAAACTTCATTTATGTATGTGATTTCATTTATGTGTGAGACTTCATTTATGTATGTGATTCCATTAAAGGCTCCATATACCCTTGTGAAGCAAGTGCACTCCAACTTTGTTGAAATGGCTTGAGATTTTTGTGGCAGTCATTTATAGCCAAAATATGATCCCACACCAGCCCCCACATTTTTTGGACAATGAAAGGATCGAAGGCCCAAGAGGGGGGGGGTGAATTGGGACTTTTTCAAAACTATGAGTAAAATGCTTGAAAGGAAATGCGAGAATGTAAAGAGAATGGGCAAAGAGACAACCGGATTTTTTTCCGTGGTGTCGAGGAGTTGACGCTCCCCCCTAGTCCACGTTGGAGCACTCACTAAGAGTATTTCTCCCTCTTGATCCACTAAGAACCAAAGCGCTCCACTAAGAATAACCTTTCTCCATCTCCGGAACGGCGGGCTTCAAGAACCATGTACAAGCTTGTATCTTGGGGCTCCCACAATCTCCAAGAGCTCACCAAGAACTCCTCCGTTCACCAAGACCGGCTAGGTGCCGTCAAACACCAAGGGTAACAGGCCTCCAAGACTTCACTTGATCAAAGACTAAACCCAAGCTCAAGCTAGATGCACACTAAGTGGATGAACTAGCTCAAACTCACTCAAGATGATCTCTATTCACTCAAGTGGCTCCTTGCAACTCTCAAGGGGTGTATCAGGTGGTAAGGGGTCCAAAGAGCAGCCATGGAATCGACCAAGGGGTTATATATAGGCTAGACACAAAGAACTAGCCGTTACTCAACAACTCCCCTGAAAACCGCGAGCGGCGTATGATACGTCGTGCGC
>CM014274.1:48066312-48085947 GCA_004135705.1 Alloteropsis semialata | reverse complement strand
AAGGGTTGTTACTGCACTGGATGTTTACTTGAGCAATCTCGAGATCCGTCAAGACATTCTGAATGATTTGGAAGAATAAGGATAAGTTGGCTATCAATTATTAAAGAAATTGATCAATGATTACCGATTACTTTTGTAGAGTCAGATGATCGGACCTGTGGAGGAGTTACTGGTTGATTTTCTTGAAGGCCCTGATCTATTTGTGCTTGTTCTGCTTGAGGTGGCGGGCTTGATTGGCGAGGCGACCCAGTTATAGTCCTCTCAGATGAAGATGTATGGCCCGAGTGCTCCTGAACTGGGCTTGATTGCATCTGAATAGGGCTTGATAGTTTTTGTGGGTCCGATTCTGGTGCTTCTTCAGCCGATGGGCTTGAAGACTTGGTCGGACTGGGCTGGCGTGCAGAAGATTCTCCGATGACCTGAATTTACAGAAAGGATTAATTTCAATAAAGAAAGAAATCAAGTTGATGAAGTTCTTGAACTTGCCAGAGCAGTCTTCGGGCGTTTGGGAATTTTAGAGGACGCCTGCTTCTTCCTTTTCCTGATGTCGCCGTGTGCCGACAGAAGCTTGCCGATAGTGGGAGAGTCACAGCCGATCCACGGATCTGGCGAGATATTGCTGTAGACAACTTGTTTCCCCGATCGAGTCATCGTTGGAGGGGAACGATCGACGTCCTGGCAAAGAATTGTTCAACAGAATAAAGTTATGTAAAGGAGGGAAGCAAGTTCACAAATATTACCTCTGGTCTGCCCTTGAAAGTAGGCTGCAACTTCCGGACATAAGTTTTGCAGGCGATGCAGAATAGGTGTTGACGCCATTCGGCCCACCATGTGTTGAAGGTCCGATGAGCTACAAGGCAGATTGCAAAGGTGTCCAGATTGGTTTTATCAATAGGAGGCTCAAGCCCTAGAAGACGGTCCCATTCCAAGCCTGTGTCGACTTTTCCCCTTGGAAAAACTTGATCGGTCAAGATTAGGTAGGGTGGAAGCTGTCCAATGCCAAACTGACGAGCGGCCAAGTTTGGATGATAGTATTCATAGGATGATTGCCCTGGCTTGCTCAGACTAAGGCCGATCGGGAGAAATCGAGCACTGATGCAAGTTCGGAAAATTGTCAGGGCTTCTGAATCTGCCTCTACAATCATGTTGAATTTGAATTTGTAGGGCAGCTCAAATTCATCAACACTGTCATACAGGAACCATAGCGCCTTATCATCAGCAATACCTCTGTAGAGGAGTGTAAAATATTTGGATGATTCTTTGGCCGATAGCTTCTTGGCAGGGAAACCCATGGCAGCTTCACCAAGCGAAGTACATCGGCGCCAGGTGATCTCTTCCGATTCAGGCTTGCTTTCTGGGAATTTGTTCTTTCGAAAATCTACCTTGACGGCCTTGCTCAGATGTAGCATCAACCACATCTGGATGAACCACCATGGTCCGCCAAGATTGGTGATAAGTGATCCGGTCCTCAGGCGTTTGGCGACTTGATGAAGCAGATTGTATACTGCTCCCAGGAGGAACTGACCGAGGTTGATGACATGGTCGCTTACCAGCAATTCGGCCAGGTGTTGGAAATTGGCCGTTGGACCAAGGGTGGTGCCGCAAAAGAAGAATCTGTCCAACCACATGTTCAGAAAGGCCACATGCTCGCGGTCAGTCACGGGTCCGGTCCGATGATTTTTCTCCATGTATCCTGTCCAGCCGCCAGAGTTTTTGGTCTTGAAATGGTGTTTGAGTTTGATATTAAGCCGGAAGGGGTGTTTGTCGCCAGTGACATTGAGGCCGAGAAGCATGACTACATCAAGTAGTGTTGGGGTCATCGGACCATGTCCAAAGAGGAAGGCATTCAGTGCATCGGACCAGAAGTGTGATGCGGCGATCAAGAGATTCTCGTTTTTAGCGATGGGTCCGATGCTGAGGCCAATACACTGGGCGATATCTAATCTATCCCAGATTGCAGACTTGGAGGCCAACACTCTTAGATACCAGTCTTTCCATCCGGGGAGAACTGTCGGCCAGGAACGGAATGCATTCTTCCAATCTTCGATGTCAAGTCCGGAAGTTTTGAACGGAATGCGCAGGGTTTCCAGATTGATAATCTCGGTCGGGTCCGGATCTCCCATTGGACCAAGAAAATAAACCCCATGGACATCGCCTACAGGGATTAGGGTTTGGGCACGAATGGCCTAGAAGAAAATTGTGAAATGAGGACAAGATTTAAAAGCTGAATTTCAGGCAGAAAGTAAAATCGGAATCAGTAGGGTACCTCTGGGATTGGGTGACGTAATTCTCCTACTGATGGTCCCGTGGGCATTGAAGAGGAACTTGAGGCGAAGAAAGTCGATGAAGAGGAGGCTGAAGAGTTTGTTGCTGCCGCCATTGTCGAGCTTGAGGCTGCCGCCATTGTTTAGGTCATGACGGCTGCCATGGTGGAAATCGCTGCCGCTGATGAACTTGCTGGAGCCGAAGCGGAGAAGGAGGCGGATGCGGAAGACTTGAGGGCGCCCATGGAGGATGATTGAGCCATTTGAAGCAATTTTGATGTAGGTTTGAGTGAATGTGAATGGTCGCTCGGGAGAGAGGAGGAAGAAGATGAGCAGTGTAAGTTCTTGGCAAGGAAGGAGAAGTGAACAGCGTGGCTGCCGGCGGTAATTTTATAAGGAGAAAACGGCTATGGCCCGAGAATCGAGGAACGGCACAGTACAGGGATGAAAAGTTTCGGCACGAAAATCGGTGGAGGAGTTATGATGACAGATACGAATTTTGGAATAAAACATATTTTATCCCAAAATTGGGGGGCATGTGTTGACACCGGATTTTCGCACCAGGAATGCTGAATCATATGATGACGTGGTAAGACTGGTGGACCTATTGACTGGTCAAAGCCGAAGATGACAGAGAAGGAAGCCGATATGCAGAAGAGGTCTGATAATGTAAGAAGTCCGATCTGATGATGGATAAAAGAAGAAGGACGCGTCGGCTGAGAAGGAAGCGCATCAGATGCAGGGATTATTTCCTTTTTGAAGGCGTATTGAGAGTCCCATTTTATATTAGATTTAGTTTACTTTGTCCGCAAGTTAGTCTGGTCCGATCAGGACTCTCCATGACCAGGGTATAAATATGAACCCTCGTCCATTGTAAAAACTATTCTCACAATCAATACAACCCGGCTTCACGCCAAAAACCCTAGTAGTAGTTACCGACGAAGCTCATTGGTGGATGGGCTGCATCAGTTCTGATCTCCGGCTTATCAGTAAGTTAGTCAATTTACCGAACTAGTATAGGCTTTGAATTGAGGCGCATCGCCCTTTCTCGTCTATACTGTTCAACCGATTTATCTCTGGATAAGCAAGATTGATATAGATTCCCTACGTCGGAGCTAGATCAATATTGATTATCCAACAGATTATCGTTTATCGGACTGCACTTTAAGTCTAGATTCCCTACGTCGGAGCTAGATATCAAGATTAGGCTAGATTCCCTACGTCGGAGCTAGACTCATCTTGGTTACTAAAGGCAGTTTTTGCGGTTTGTTTGGAGTTGCTAGATTGGTTTAGATCTACGCCATGTGAATCAATTCTACTTCTTCAACGGCTTTGAGCATTGGTCTTGGTCCGATTTAAGCAATATTTATCTTACAACATCGTTCTAGGTCCGATCCATGCTTTGTGGTTTAATCTGGTTGTTCTTTGAGTATTGCGCTGGTGTAGATTCCCTACGTCGGAGCTGGATCTTCGTAATATGATTAGATTGATCTTTGATTGTCATGCTTGGTCTAGATTCCCTACGTCGGAGCTAGATTCATCTTGATTAGTCAAAGGAAGCTTTGATTATGCCTTATTGCTATTTGAATGTTAAGTGTGGTTTAGATTCCCTACGTCGGAGCTAGGTCTTGCTTGATTATTTGATAGCATATCTTAGAATCAGAACGACCCTGTTAATGTTTTATCTGCTTATTTGCTTAATCTGATTAACACCTATGCGAGCATCTTGTTTAGTTGTCAGATTGGTAAGTTGAATTTGACTATCTAGCTATCTGATTTGATCATAGCTGGAGAAATCTAGATTCCCTACGTCGGAGCTAGATTTCTCTGAAAAAGCTATAGTCCGATTGGCTAGTTAGATGGTCCGATAAGATGAGTCAAACTGGCAACTAGGCAAGGTGGACAATGTATCGGCTTACACTTTGATTATTTGATATCTTGTTTAAAGACACAGCTGATCCATTACTTTACATATTGGCCTTGTTTTATACTTTATTTTATTATTCAAAGGCTGATCTGTTATATCAATCAAGGTCCGATCCTGATTGGTCCGATTCTGAGGTCCGATTCGGTGTCTGATTGAGGTCCGATTACTCGGTCTGATTGACGTCATCAATGAAGTCCGATTTTGAGGTCCGATTGGTATCGGCCGACACGTGCCTGATTGGGTCTTGGCTAAAATTCGACGTTACTCCATCGTCTGAAATAGAGCCGGCACAATCAAAGAGTAATTTAACTATTTTATCTCCTTGTCAATTTCAGGTCAAATTGACTGGCACGCTGCGAACCTAAACTGGAGTGTGGGCTGGCACTGGAGTGAAGCAGATCTCCCTGGTCTTCGTGTGCTGCACGCAGAAGATACAACCGCCGTTTTTTTGTGTCAACAAGATCTAATCTAATCCTCTCTCTTCCTCATGATTCATGTTGTAGGCGTCCTCGGGGGCGTTTATATATGTCTTTGGTGAATGATGGCGGAGGGAACCCTTAGGGTTTGCCTTTACTTCGTGCTGAAGAAAGGGGAGCGCAAGAGGGCCCTAGAATGGGCTAGACCGGCCGGCTCAAAGGCTCCAGGCCGGCCGGCCTGGGCCTGTTCTGGCTCACCTCGTCTCCAACTTTCGCGTGCTGGCCCTCTTCCTCAATCCTTATCCATGTAGATGCTTTGGTCCACGTCTAACTCCTCCAAATATGTCGTATTTCCTACAAAATCACAATACACTCCAAAATACAAGACACATTCATAAACGGGTTTATTTCAGGTGCCAAGTGGCGGGTTAGTATAAGAATTAGTCCAAAACCAATGCCAAATCAGCCCTAAAAGTGTACCAATAACGACCGTCAACAATCCCCCCATGCTTAGCTTTTGCTCGTTCTCGAGCAAATGAAGCTATCAAAATCTTCCAACGGGGTTGCACAAAAGCTCTTGCTCTGCAAAACATACTTAAGCAAACAAATTTAACCAAAGTTCTTCAAGTGAATGTCAGCGGAGCAGCAAGGATAATCAAAGTATAGGCGTTCAAAAGTCTATCCGAAATATTACTCCACAACCACTTACCTTTAGCTAGAAATCTTGAAAATCAACAACACGTACTTTCTTGCCTTCCTTAGAGGTTTTTTCTTTAGTTATGAAAATAATCTCCCTGCAACAAGAGTTAGACCAAAGTTATTGCCCAAGTCCTTTCAGGTCTCTCAATTTAAGTGGCTATCCTATTAGTTTTGCAAGCTCTCAACTAACAACATAAGTCTCTCAAGTATAAGTGGAGTTGTAGGTAGGGCTAGCAAAGTAAATACACATATTGTCAAATTAAGAAAACTTCTCTAACGGTTGCTTACCTTCCGAGCCAATGATCATGAGAATATTACCATAATGTGAGGGGTTTCAAGGATAAGAAGATTGAAAATGGTGGACATATGCAAGGACATATAAAAATTTGACTTCAAGGCACAAGTGACGTCCTCGTCGGATTGCACATGGTTGAAAAGAAGATTTGTTCTCAACAAGATCTCCTTTTGCACTTCTTTTAATCTTCCCACTATAGAACTCTCCTCATTTATTACATTTTTCTCTTTTTTTCTTTTCTTTTCATATTTATATATATTTTTCTTTTTCTTATTTCTTTCTTTCTTTTTCTTTTTTCCTGAATTTTCCTTCTCTTCTCCGAACCTCCCTTGAACAATTCCTCTTGAAGATAGGAAAATAAAACACCGAGGCAACTCCACAATTTTTCGGAGCCCGAGCTGCAGCTAGAAGGGGCTGGCCCGGCCGGCACAAAGAGTCCAGGTCAGCCGGCCTGGGGCTCTCCCAGCTCAGTTCCGGTTCATTTTTTCGGTACTCCTTCCTTGCTTCCTTCACAAATTACATTTTATTCAAATTCCGCCCAGAAAGAGAACAAATCTGCCAATAATGGGTTGTGTTCAAGGAAAAGATAATAAAACAAGATGTATTTGGGTTTGGATTTTGGAATCCGGTAAATCATATGAGTTGTTCCAATGAAGAACTCTCATTACCGAATATTGACGAGGCTAGCAAATAAGAGAAAAGATAATCAAGAACATGATCATTGCTCAAAATTCAAACTTCTGATAGAAAGAAATCCTAACTCCACTCATTGCACCTCTAATGCTTATGGTGGAACGATTATAAGGTGGCTTTGGTAGGTAAAGGATATAACTCTCAACTTGACAAGAACTAGATCAACCTTGCATTTGCGGGGGGTTTTTAAAAGAGTGATAAAATAAATTTCCTCCAATTCTAGCCTTACTAGCAAGTATTATCGAAAACCAAGCACTAGTTCAAGATCGGGCATGGGTATTTGTAAGGACAAACCAAATAATAAGCTCCACAACTAAGATTCAATTTCAAGACAATGCTCATGAACAAGTACTTAAAGAAATAAGGTAAAACTGAATGCATAAGTAAATTTGCTCGATCCAACAATTATTCACCAATAAAGACTCTTTTTATTGATTTTCTTGACTCAGCGCTAAATTAAGACTCTCACACACGCTAATTTAAGACTCTCACACAAAGACTCACACTAACATTAAGACTCTTACACATGCTAATTTAAGACTCATTAAACAAAACCAACTAGCTCTCGATGAAAAGCAGGCTAAAGAAATTTTAAAACTACGACACGTCACACCTCTCCCCCCTTGCTTAGATCTTACGACGTCCTCATCGTAAGGAAATAGATCACACGGGTGAGACGCTCGTAAAACACCTTCAATGGCACCCCGGACAATTGCACTTAGGGCGGTTGCTACTCCCTTCTCCTTGCTTCTTCAAGTTCCCATGCGTGCTAAAAAAAATTCTCACATTGCAGTTGAGGAACTTGAAGTCGCCGTCCGATTGCCGCTTAAGATCTTCCATCTTTTGATTTAGCAAATCTAACACTTGAAGGCACTCATCAAGGGCTTCAAAAAGCGAATGAATGTTTTCATGGCAAGGATGGCAACACCCATTGTGACGCTCGGGGGAGTTTGGATCATCGCCGCCCTTGGGTTCTTCTTCCTTATGCTCATCGTGGCGATTCTCCTATGGCTTGTCAACCTCCTTTGGTTCATCTTCCCATATGTACCCGTCGTCGTCATCGCGGCCGGCGGCGCCCCATGAAGCGGCAAAACGATTATCTTCCCAATCGCTATCTCCTCCGAAGTCCTTGGGCTCGGGGGTTTTCTCGATGTAGCTTTTCCTCTTCACGCCAAGAAGACATTTAGAGCGCCTTGGGAGGACGATGACGGAGCGCATCTCGATACTAACTTCGTCGTCGCTCAAGATGATGACGGGTTGACGTTCGGCGATCTTCTTGCTAGGCACCTTCCCTCCAACACGCATACGAGCTTGAGTAGGGAATTTCTTCACGTGGGGGAGCTTGAGGTCGCATCTTTTAGCTTCCAGGCGAAGGAGCTCGCCAGCAGCCACAGGGAGGCCCTGGGCCGGCCAGCCTAAGGATGGTGTGCCGGCTGGCACACCCCCCTCCTTTGCCTCCATCGCTTCGACTTCGATGTCCATGCTCCTGGAAGTCGCCTTGGCTCTCTTGTTTCTCGAGGTGGTGGGTGTATGTTGGAAAAAAGATGGGGATTTGGATCTCAATGGTGCCTCTATTTATATCTCAAAAGTCTTGGACGAGAAGTCCAATCTTTCCAAGTTTAAACTGCGTAACTACCCCGGACACTGATTCAAACTTTCCTAATCTCCAACATACCAAAAATTCTCGCCAAACCGACCCCAAAAAGGGGTAGGCCGACCGGCTCGGGGGCTATGGGCCGGCCGGCCTGGGGGATTTTTCGCCCCCCAGGCCTCCAGATTTTACGGGGGTGCTCTTTGTTTAATTGCTAGCCTTTTTGTCTACCAAGAACCCAAAAAACTCAAAGAAAAACAGAGAGAAAACAAAAACTAAAAAAAGAATATTTACAGGCGTACCTCGTTTATGGTGTAGATGTTGATGTAGTGAAGAGGCACAACGTCAGGCTCCAAGAATATCTTGAGTTGCTGCCCATTCACCACATATTGGTCTCCTTTGACGTCCATGATCGTTACCACTCCCGTAGGTGAGATTGAGTGAATGACGTAAGGTCCATCCCATTTGCTTTGCAACTTTCCTTTCCCAAAGAGTTTGAATCTTAAATTGTATAGTAAAACTTTGTCTCCCTCTTTGAACTCTTTTCTTTGTAACCTCTTGTCATAACATCTCTTTATTCTTTCTTTGTAGATGCTCGCACTATTATATGCTTTCAATCTCAGCTCCTCCAACTCGCTTATTTGGATTCTTCGTTTAACTCTAGCGGCATCCGCGTCGAGGTTCATCTCTTTCATTGCCTAATATGCCTTGTGTTCTAGCTCCACCGGCAAATGACATGTTTTTCCATAAACGAATTGATAGGGAGTCATACCTATTGGCGTCTTGCGTGCGGTCCGGTAAGCCCATAGTGCATCATCTAACCTCTTTGACCAATCTTTTCCTCCTTTGGTCACAGTCTTCTTTAGAATGTCCTTTAATTGCTTGTTCAAAGTTTCCGCTTGCCCATTTGTTTGAGGATGATACACCGTAGATACCCTATGCTCAATCCCCAACTTTGCCAAGCATTTGTGGAAATCCTTGCCCGTGAAATGCATTTCTCCATCGCTTATCAAAATTCTCAGGATACCATACCGAGGGAATATCACTGACTTAATCATATGTATGGATTCTTCGGTCGATGCCTTGCGACATGGAATCGCTTCAACCCACTTTGATACGTAGTCAACCATCACCAATATGTGCTCATACCCATGTGAGTTCAAGAATGGTCCCATGAAGTCAATTCCCCATACATCAAATAGATCAATTTGCAGATCGTAGTTCAATGGCATGGCATTCCTTTGCGATATGTTTCCCGTCCTTTGACATTCTGAGCAAGTTGCAACAAATCTCTTTGCGCCTTCATGCATCTCCGGCCAATAAAATCCACATGACCATACCTTAGCGTGAGTTCTAAAGTCTCCATACTCCGATGAGTGGCACTTCCTCAAGATTTCTTCTCTTTCTTCTCTTGGAATACATCTTCTTAGAACTCCGTCTTCTCCATGTCTATACAAGTATGGTGCATCCCAATAATACTTCCTCTTCTCGGAGTAACCTTTCGCTTTGCATTTTTATCCAAATGATCGAAAGGCATTCCTCTTATCGCCCTTATTATGTCTTCCATCCATCCATCCCTATCAAGTATTCTATAGAGATGGTCGTCTCTCATTTTATCTTCAATAGGCTTCATCCCATCATCTCCTTGATGCATCTTGATAGGTAGTCGGCTACAACATTTTACGACCCTTTCTTGTCTCGAATCTCCACATCAAATTCTTGTAATAATAAAATCCATCGAATCAAACGTGGCTTCGCATCTTTCTTGGACAAAAGATATTTGATCGGCGCATGGTCGATGTACACAATCACCTTTGAGTTTACTATGTAAGATCTGAATTTTTCAAAAATGAATACCACGGCAAGCAATTCCTTCTCTGTTGTTGTATAATTAACTTGAGCTTCATCAAGAGTCTTGCTTGCATAGTAAATAGCATATACCTTCCCTTCTTTTCTTTGTCCAAGTACGGCTCGAACGGCATAGCCACTCGCATCACATATAATTTCAAATGGTTGACTCCAATCCGGAGTTTGAATGATAGGGGCACTTACAAGTGATTGCTTCAATGTTCTAAAGGCATGCAAACAATTCTCATCAAAGTCGAACTCCACATCCTTTTGAAGAAGTTGTGTCAACGGTTTAGTGATCTTCGAGAAATCCTTTATAAATCTTCTATAAAATTTGGCATGACCAAGGAAACTTCTTAGGGACTTGATATCCGTAGGTGGTGGCCACTTCTCTACGGTTTCAATCTTTGTTTTATCCACTTCAATCCCCCTTTCAGAGATGACATGCCCTAGGACTATTCCTTGCCTCACCATAAAGTGACACTTCTCCCAATTGAGCACAAGATCAACTTCTCCACATCTCTTGAGAACTTTATCAAGATTTGATAAGCAATTTTCAAAACTAGTACCATGTACCGAGAAATCATCCATGAATACCTCCATAATTTCTTCAAAAACATCCGAGAATATAGCCATCATGCATCTTTGAAAGAAGCCGGTGCATTACATAATCCGAAAGGCATTCTTCTATAGGCAAAAGTACCATATGGGCAAGTGAACGTGGTCTTATGTTGGTCATCCGGATGAATAGGTATTTGGATAAATCCCGAGAATCCATCAAGGTAACAAAAATGTGAATGCTTTGCTAACCTCTCGAGCATCTCGACGATGAATGGTAGCGGAAAGTGATCATTCCTTGTAGCCTTATTCAATTTTTGATAATTTATGCACATCCTCCAACTCGTAACGGTCCTTTGTAGTATCAATTGATCCTTCTCAATTTTCACCACCATAAGTCCTCCTTTCTTCGGCACGTAATGCACGGGGCTCACCCATTCACTATGTGGTACGTGATATATGATTCCGGCATTCAATAATTTGATGACTTCCTTCTTAACCACATCACGCATAGCATGGCTCAACCTCCTTTGATGCTCCACAATGGGTTTATATTGGTCTTCAAGTTGTATGCGATGAGTACAAAAGGTGGACTTATACCTTTCAAGTCATTAATAGTGTACCCAATCACCTTCTTGTGCTTCCTCAATAATTTCAGCAACTTGTCCGTCTCCTCCGAGTTTAGTTCATCACTAACGATCACCAGGAATGTCTTGTTGTCCCACAAAAATTCATATTTTAGCCCCTTGGGTAATGGTTTCAATTCAACAACGGGTGCTTCCGGTTCCTCTTGATGCAAATCTCCGATATCTTTGTATTTCTCCTCTTCCAAGATTCCGTGTTGTGCCCCAAGCCCTTCGGTTGCTTCCTTTAGTTCTCTATCTTGATCATCATTAGTACTTCCATTCTCCATTGCTCGTTGGAGAGGGTCCCTGAAAGAATCAACAATGCGAAGGCTCTCTACCTCTTCGTTATCAAGAGGTAGAGGTATGGCAACACACGAAGTGGGTAGGAAGTTATAAGTGTATTTAGTTTCATCTAGTTCAATTGTGACTTTACCCTTTCCAGCATCAAGAACCGCATTAACCAACTTCAAGAAAAGGCCTACCAAGAATTATATCATCATGTTCATCATGGCAAGCATCAAGCACGAAAAAGTCGGTTGGAATAATTTTACCCGAGATACCAACATCTAGATCTCTAAGAATGCCCAATTGTTTGGTTGTTCTACCATCTCCCATGATTAATTTAGTGGGTGTAGGAGCAAGATTCAAAGTTTCTCTATAAAGCTCATCATAAACCTTTGAAGACATGGCACTTACACGGGCTCCGATGTCGCATAAAGCTTTGCAAAATAATTCTCCATTGATCGTGCAACTTATGTAAGGTGTAGGTAGAGGGGTACCTTCGTCATGATTGCTTGTATGGCATACACCTCGGCTAGGTGCGTGAATGGAGATGCTTTCGATTTTACTCCCATGATTTTCTTTACTTCGGCAACGTGGTCGGGGTCTATCTCTTCATCTTCATCAAAAAGCTTCCGAATAATTTCTCCGGCCGATCCTTTGTCCAATATGTAACCCGTATGTTTATCCGGTGGGAAATCCGACTCTATGGCTTTCATGGACTTCTTTTGATTTGGGTGTGGTCTTCCTTTGTCGAATAGTTCACCGAAGTTGATCGGGATCTGTTGGTATTTCTTACGTCGCAGATAAATCCGCAAGCGCACGGATACAGTTGTAGCTTTCACCCGGAAGTATTCAGGGTATCGAATCCACAGGGAAGGCAGTGGTTGATTAGAGTAGTTATCCATTGTATTCAATCATAACATTATTAATATACCAAACTCTAGCAAGGGGTAAACATTGATAGATGGGTAGTGTGACACATAGAAGGTTTCACTGCTCATTATAATAGTCTAGTTAATATGAAGATCCTAAGAGAGAACTAAGGGTTCTATGTACTTCTTGCATATGGGTTACATTCCTACAAGCGTATCCTATACAAGCTTAATAAGGGATGCATGATAGAGGACAAATCGAGGAGTCGTGGGATCCCCTCATCCAAGGGTACTGTCACGATGTTTATCACTACGGCCTGCAAACGCCCAAACCCGAACGGCGAGGATTACAAGGGACGGACAGGGCTGTCACCACCTGCCGCCTACCTCTGAATACGTGGAGTAGGGTATCCCCAACTGTATTCCATATTCCAAACACCATGCTTGCAATACGAAATACTACTCTATTTATTGTCCAGATAAACAGAGCAACCTTGCGGTACATTGGGCCATTACCATAACATGCATCCACTATACTAAGGTGTAAGACATACATCTTATATGATGAACACACAAGACTATAAGTCAAGTAACATAAGCAAGAGAATAATTCCATTAATAGCTCTAAGTCTTATAAGTAAACAAAAGATACAAGATAACTGAGCTCTAGGCTTACCAAGACTCCGTCGGAAACCCGTAGAAGCTCAACTCCTAAGACTACTTCACTACTAACTAAAACTAGAATATGTGGCAAAGAGAGCTCTTCCTTCTTGGTGTGTGTTGAATGAATGGGAGAGGTTCTCTATTTATAGTGGGAGAAAGTGCCTTGAGGATGTGGAGATGCTTCAAAGATTCTAGGAGAATATTCTCCTCCAAGTGCTCTCCTCCCTCCACCTAGCACTGGAACCGACTCCCCAGGTCGGTTGGCGCCAAAAATCCCGCGCCAAGCCTCCTGGAGGCGGTGGGGGCATGGAATACCGAAGAACCAGAGAGAACCGGGTGTTAAAGAGTCAAAACCAGTAGAAAACCGCGGCCTAGTAGCCTCCTGTACGTCGGTGGGCAAAAACCGAGAGGAAACCGGCCAAAACCGGCCGCCAGCCCCTCCAACCCGCGCCTGACTCGCGCGAAACCGCCGCTCCTCCATCCAGCGCGTGACACCTGTCCCGGCGGCTCGTTCTTCCCGCGTCCTCGCGCTGACCGCGCCTGGGCGTCGAACTGCGGCTGCCGCCGGGCCAACCGGACCGCGCGACGTGTCCCCGCTGCTGCGGCCTCCCGCCGTCCAGCGGACGGGCGCGTCCCGCCTGGGCCAAGGCGGCAAGGCCCACTCGCGTGGCCTTGGGCCTGCCTGGGCCGGCGCCTAGCGCCAGGCTGCTTTGCAGCTGCTGGGCCCGTGACGTCAGCGGCGCTGACGTCAGCAATGACGTCAGCGGCGCCTAATTGATTGGGCTTTTTACATCTTTGTCTCCCGAGCTCCAAAATATATGAATATTATATCCATTTTGATCGTCTCGACGAGCTCTTCACAATGGTGAACTCCAATTGGGCAGTTGAGATAATTTATAATAATGATATATTTGGATTTATCTCAAAGCCATAGTGTGATTTTGAGCATTTCCTGCAAGACAAGCCGAAACACCAACACTCGTGGAAATAGTTAGCAATAGACCCTACCACTATGTTTGGTGATTATATTTGACATATTTCCTGCAGGAGTTGACGGTCAAAAGTGGTACTTAACGACCGTCAACAGGATCCAATCCATTTGTTCAAATTCTTTTAGCGACTTTGCATTCACTAAACTTCTCCCAAATTCCACTTCCGGCTTATTCTTCTTCATGTCTCGGTCCGGTGTTTCTTCATCATGGGTTGCTCTTGTAGCTTTTTCATGTTTCGGTTATTCTTCCCTTGCTTCTGGGGTCTCTTTTCTGAAAATTCCAGCAAGCACCCCCACACGAGGTTCTTGCTCAACATCTCCCGAAAGGCGATTTTCCCAATCTCTTCGCATGGCTGCCCCCTTGCTTATTTTTTGTAGAATTTGGGCAGCTTCCATGAGTGTTTTCTCCATGAGATCCCCTCCTGCACACATTTGTATGAATTCCATGCATTTGGGGGTTAGGGAAAAATAGAAAGTATGCAAGAGTACGTCACCGGAGAATCCTAGCTTCGGTCCTTGTTCGATCAATCCATTGAATCTATCCCAAGCTTGATCTATTCCTTTGTCTTCTCCTTTCGTAAAATTGATCACTTACCTCCGAATGTGTTGGATTTTGGATATCGGAAAGAACCGTCCACAAAATTTCTTCATTAACTCATTCCAATTTCCTTTCACCTCAAGGATGCAAGCACATACCATCTTTTTTCTTCATCTGCAAGTGAGGATGGGAAAACATTCCATCTAAACCAAGCTAAAGGAACTCCATCTTGTTGTACCGTATTGCATAGCATCGTGAACCACTTAATGTGTCTATATGAGTTGCCCGTCTCCATCCCTCTAAATGGATTTGCAATCGCCATCTTGATGATTTGAGGCTTGATCTCATACTTGGTGGCTTCAAGTGTCGAATCTGATTTTTGCATGTCGAAGTCCTCCGATTGCGGGCTTGCATAATCCCTTAGTGATTTTTCTCCTTCCTCCATGGGTTGAACGAAAAGAGCCATCTAGACAACAAAACAAAAAGAAAAACAAAGATTTTTCTAGGGAAAAGGTTAGGTGTTAGTAACCAACAAAATTAATACAAAGTTAAACGTAGCAATCTAGCTTGTTCCTCGGCAACGGCGTCAGAAAAGCTTGTTGACGGCCCTTAGGCACGCCAATTAGTGAACCGCAAGCGCACGGATCGCGTGTAGCTTTTCCCTTAGAGTATTCCTCCAAGGTTTATTAATCCACGGAACAAGGGATTACTACGCTTAACTAAGTACTAATGATGTTAGCAAGAGTGTTCTTTAATCGAATAATGATGTATGAAATAAGAACAATCTAACCTAATCAATGTTATGAGTGGTAGAGAGGAGTACACAAAATATGGAAGCATTTGCCCATAGGGTCTAGGATCACTATGAGATGTAATCTCCAAGCAAGATAAAACCAATCTAATCTATCAATGATAAAGATGTGAACCAAACTCAACACTTTCCCTCCCGCATACTGTCACTACACGAGGGTAATCATCTATCGAGCTATAGGAACACGAAACGTTGATGTGGTCTAAGCATGCAAGACTACGAGCGATGCACACCCATGGTGATGTTGGCCAACTATTAAGATGAAAAGCACCATCAACTAAGAACATGATAGATTGATCGCATAAAAGGATTCGTCAATTACAAATCAAGATCTCCTTACAACCCCATGGACAAACAAGGACTTTACCCCATGAAGCTAGGCATGACGTCGAGATTCATGGTGTGGAAGTCTCCGGTGAGGATGGAGCTCTGACATACCAAGATCTATAAGAGTCCTCATGGGCTGTAGGCCCGCTAAGAGATTGGGCTGGCAACTCTGACAGATACAAGGAAGAGGCATACAGATGAAGGAAACTAGTCGGCTACTAGGAAACAACCCGGCCTACTCATGTTAGGACTCTATGTTTAGTATCCGACTAGGAGTTTGTATTTCTTGCCTTGTAGATCCTGTCTTCCAAGTATATAAGGTGAGGCAGGGACCCCTTGTAAAATCATAACCATCAACGAAGCGATCCACCATACAGGACGTAAGGTATTACACTCTCTCTCTCGAGGTGGCCTGAACCTGTCTAAATCGTCTCATGTTCACCATCGGGCTTCTGGTTCTGGCGCGGCCCTTGCGAACAACTCGACTACTTAGGGACCCCCTACAGTAGGCTAGCCGGTACAAAAACCGACAGCTGGCTCGCCAGGTAGGGGCTCTCATCGAGAATCGTCAAGAAAGCTTGATGGCACCAGTCATCATCAACTGCGATGGCGACATGGCGTTCAAGAAGGGCGCCACTTTTGTCTTCTTAGCATCACCACTTAGAGTAGTGATGGTACTAGAGATACTTCATCGTAAATCTTGACGTTACAGATATTTTGCAAGCGCACAGAAGTACTTTGTAGCATTTCACCTGGGAGTATTCCAGAGTATCGTTATTTGTTTATCCGCAGGGAAAGCGTTTAGTTAAACAGAGGTGTCATCCAATACATTTACTTACAACAACATTAATATACCATAATCTAAACAGGGGTAAATGATATACAAGTGAATGGGTAATGTGACACATAGAAGTTTATTGCTCATCATTATGGTAGTCTTAGTTAGTAATAGTACATTAGTAAAGAGTACATAGGGTTCATTAGCATCATACATATGGGACTTGGACATACTACAATACCCTATACAAGCTCATTTAATGATTATATGCAAGAGGACATATCGAGGTATCCAGTGGTTCCCTCATCAAGGGACGACAGTAGGACGTCTTATCATAAGGGCCTAATACCCACTCCCGAACGTGGAGGATTACAAAGGACAGATAGGGCTGTCACCACCTGCCGCCTACCTCTTCTAATCCGTGGGGCAGCGGTACACTCAACAGTATTCCATATTCCAAACACCATGCTTGCAATATGAGATACAACTCTATCTATCACGTTAATAAATAGAGCAATCAAGAGGCACATTGAGCCAATGTCATAGCATACATTCACTTGAATAAGGTGCAAGACATAAGTAGTATATAGTAAGTGGATAAGGTATAACTGAGGCATACAACATAAGTATGAAGGTATTTCCATTAAGCTTAGAGTAAGTAAGAGAATACAAGAACTGAACTCTAGAACTTACCAAGACTCCTTCGGAAGTCCTTCAGAAGATCTAATACTATGACTATCATTACTAAGACTAAGACTAAGCTTGAAGCAAAGGAGAGCTCTTCTTCTGGTGTGTGTTTGAGTACGGCGCCCTTTGCAGGTATTTATAGCATCACATAGGTGGTTGGAGCCGGCCAAAGGCGGTTGTGGCAGTTTGAAGGTGGGCCCAGGTCGGCCGACCCTTGGATCCACCGTCTTCAGCATTGCACGGCTCAGATGGACTCCTGATGGCGGTTTACAGGTACGGGTCAAGGGGGGAGCAAAACGGCCGCAAGGCCATGTCGGCCGACCTAGCCAGGTCGGCCGACCTGGTTCCGCCACCTTTCGGCCCCACTCTTCTCTGCCAGACTGCCATGTGGGTCCTTATGACAGTTCCAGGTGGGTATACTTCGTTTGGGTGTAATTGAGTTGAGGTGTGGGCCCTTCAATCCGTGGGAGTGACACGTGGCTCATCCTCACCCTTGACTTGAACCGACCATGTTCCAACGTCCATGATCATCTCCTAGTGTGCTTCTTGACCTGTGTGGAGGATGGGCTCGATTGGGGTCCAGGCCCGGTCGCCCGACCTAGCCAGGTCGGCCGACCTAGGTCTGTGCCCAGTTTCGTCCATCTTTTGCACCGTAGTCCCTGTACTCAAATATATTCTAGATATGCATGGTACAATATCATTTGAATACAAATGTCTAAGTTATGCCTTGATCTTTATTGGTTTTCTGAGCCTATTGACGGTCGGATTTTCGTTATAAGGACCGTCAACAACTCCCCCAAGCTTAGCCTTTTGCTCGTCCCGAGCAAAGACTAGAAATTTTAGGCTCAGTGGATCAGGAGTTTCTTCCTCATTACTCCTCAAAAGTACAGTAGTTCAGCAAGATATTATACCAAGAATTGAATAAGCTAGTAAAATAAACTTTCTTTATTACCTTGGCCTTTTATGGGGCTTGTAGCTTCTCCTTGTCTTGGGCGGTTGGTGACCAGAATGACTTAGACCAAGCACCTTGCCTTCTACCTTGCTTGGCAATCAAACCGGAGGTTTTGGGATTTTTTTTTCAAAAAGGCAGAGTTCCTTAGGTGGCACTCTCAAGTCACTCACGGTATATTTCCTTACCAAGTTCCTCTCTCAACTCTCATGTCACTCATTGGAGTGGAGTTTGTAATAGGAAAGCTGTATAGCATTGTTGACACGGAAAATCGGCGGTCGTATCCTCCGCGTGCAGCACACGAAGACCAGGGAGATCTGCTTCGCTCCAGTGCCAGCCCACACTCCAGTTCAGGTTCGCAGCGTGCCAGTCAATTTGACCTGAAATTGACAAGGAGATAAAATAGTTAAATTACTCTTTGATTGTGCCGGCTCTATTTCAGACGATGGAGTAACGTCGAATTTTAGCCAAGACCCAATCAGGCACGTGTCGGCCGATACCAATCGGACCTCAAAATCGGACCTCATTGATGACGTCAATCGGACCGAGTAATCGGACCTCAATCAGACACCGAATCGGACCTCAGAATCGGACTAATTAGGATCAGACCTTGATTGATATAACAGATTAGCCTTTGAATAATAAAATAAAGCATAAAACAAGGCCAATATGTAAAGTAATGGATCAGCTGTGTCTTGAAACAAGATATCAAATAATCAAAGTGTAAGCCGATACATTATCCACCTTGCCTAGTTGTCAGTTTGACTCGTCTTGTCGGACCATCTAACCAGCCGATCGGACTATTGTCTTTTCAGAGAAATCTAGCTCCGACGTAGGGAATCTAGATTTCTCCAACTATGATCAGATCGGATAGCTAGATAGTCAAACTCAACTCATCAACCTGTCAATTAAACAAGATGCTCGCACAGGTGTTGACCAGATTAAGCAAATAAGCAGATAAAACATTAACAGGATCGTTCTGATTCTAAGATATACTACCAAATAATCAAGCATGACCTAGCTCCGACATAGGGAATCTAAACCACACTTAACATTCAAATAGCAATAAGGCATAACCAAAGCTTCTTTTGACTAATCAAGATGAATCTAGCTCCGACGTAGGGAATCTAAACCAAGCATGACAGTCAAAGATTAATCTAATCGTATTGCAAAGATCCAGCTCCGACGTAGGGAATCTGCATCAGTGCAATGCTCAAAGAACAACCAGATTAAA
This sequence comes from Alloteropsis semialata, assembly GCA_004135705.1. NCBI lineage: Eukaryota > Viridiplantae > Streptophyta > Magnoliopsida > Poales > Poaceae > Alloteropsis > Alloteropsis semialata. The sequence goes on along the minus strand of CM014274.1, from coordinate 48,066,898 downwards.
CCACAAAGCAGAATCGGACCTAGAACGATGCTGTAAGATAAATATTGCTTAAATCGGATCAAGACCGGTGCTCAAAGCCGTTGAAGAAGTAGAATTGATTCACATGGCGTAGATCTAAACCAATCTAGCAACTCCAAACAAACCGCAAAAACTGCCTTTAGTAACCAAGATTACTCTAGCTCCGACGTAGGGAATCTAGCCTAATCTTGATATCTAGCTCCGACGTAGGGAATCTAGACTTAAAGTGCAGTCCGATAAACGATAATCTGTTGGATAATCAATATTGATCTAGCTCCGACGTAGGGAATCTATATCAATCTTGCTTATCCAGAGATAAATCTGTTGAACAGTATAAACGAGAAAGGGCGATGCGCCTTAATTCAAGGCCTATACTAGTTCGATAAATTGACTAACTTACTGGTAAGCCGGAGATCAGAACTGATGCAGCCCGTCCACCAATGAGCTTCGTCGGTAACTACTACTAGGGTTTTTGGCGTGAAGCCGGGTTGTATTGATTGTGAGAATAATTTTTACAATGGACGAGGGTTCATATTTATACCCTGGTCATGGAGAGTCCTGATCGGAC
>CM014274.1:48040292-48059558 GCA_004135705.1 Alloteropsis semialata | reverse complement strand
GATCCTGGCTCAGGGCCCAATCTGCTGAACCTTCACAGCGAAATACCAGATGCAATGGCTGTTGTGAATATGAATGAATATGGCGCAAGAAAGGCAGCCATAGGTCGGGCGACCCATGGGGTCGGGCGACGGCCTGTTGGCACCTCTCAAGCCCAGCTGGCTCGGCTATCCTATATGGTCCTGGCTCATTAAGATTATGTATGTGTATGCAGGAGCGAGGAATCCAAAGGGATTTCAAGATAAAAGACTCCAAGTTTAAATTTTAATGCACGAAATTGATTTGGAATTGAAACATGCAAGGATTGGAATTTAAACATGCAGATATTGGAATTCAGAAAAATGCAATGTGAAATAAATATGGGATACATACCGATTTACCTGTCGGTGAGGACTCGTCGATTTACGTCCGTCAAGTGAGGATGTCTCCATCATAAATTTCAACTTTATGTAGCATTTGGAGATGTATTGCCATACCTGTTTGTCTTCTTCGGACGGGATCATGCAGGCCTTGGTGTTGAGCCTTGGCCTTGGGTCCGTTCGCGTTGGTCTTCCCATGTAATGGGCTGGCGTGTACCAATTTGACAGATGCTAGCCTAAGATCGAACGCAGTGTCTCTCATGTTCACCTCTGGGCCGGTTCGCGAACCAGAGTGAATCGAGAACTCGCAAATCGTTCTTTCGGCAATAGAATTCATCGATATTGGTGATGTAGAATTGACTGGAGTTGCTGCCGATCAGACTACCTAGGAAGATACGATGCAAGATCGTATTTCCCGATAATCTTGGGTTGTCAATGAAGTCCATTGGCAGATCAAGACCAGTCATACACTACCCTGTTCCACATCAAAGAGAAACAGAGCCAAGGTAACCCTGCCGGAGCAGTGGTAATTAATCATGCTATTAATTGAGTACATGGGTTAACAACACTATTCAACCATTGCCGTTCCCCGGCAACGGCGCCAGAAAGCTTGTTGGTATTTCTTACGTCGCAGATAAATCCGCAAGCGCACGGATACCGTTGTAGCTTTCACCCGGAAGTATTCAGGGTATCGAATTCACAGGGAAGGCAGTGGTTGACTAGAGTAGTTATCCATTGTATTCAATCATAACATTATTAATATACCAAACTCTAGCAAGGGGTAAACATTGATAGATGGGTAGTGTGACACACAGAAGGTTTCATTGCTCATTATAATAGTCTAGTTAATATGAAGATCCTAAGAGAGAACTAGGGGTTCTATGTACTTCTTGCATATGGGTTACATTCCTACAAGAGTATACTATACAAGCTTAGTAAGGGATACATGATAGAGGACAAATCGAGGAGTCGTGGGATCCCCTCATCCAAGGGTACTGTCACGATGTTTATCACTACAGCCTGCAAACGCCCAAACCCGAACGGCGAGGATTACAAGGGACGGACAGGGCTGTCACCACCTGCCGCCTACCTCTGAATACGTGGAGTAGGGTATCCCTAATGGTATTTCATACCCCAAACACCACGTTTGTAATATGAAATAACTACTCTATTTATTGTCCAGATAAACAGAGCAACCTTGCGGCGCATTGGGCCATTGCCATAACATGCATCCACTATACTAAGGTGTAAGACATACATCTTATATGATGAACACACAAGACTATAAGTCAATAACATAAGCAAGAGAGTAATTCCATTAATAGCTCTAAGTCTTATAAGTAAACAAAAGATACAAGATAACTGAGCTCTAGGCTTACCAAGACTCCGTCGGAAACCCGTAGAAGCTCAACTCCTAGAACTACTTCACTACTAACTAAGACTAGAATGTGTGGCAAAGAGAGCTCTTCCTTCTTGGTGTGTGTTGAATGAGGGAGTGAGGCCCTCTATTTATAGTAGAGGAGGTGCCTTGGGGATGTGGATATGCTTCACTTGATTCTAAGGAATATTCTCCCCTCAATCCCTAACCTTCCTCCACCTGGCCCAGAACCGACTAAACTACGTCGGTCAGGGCCCTGAGACTCGCGCCAAGCCTTGTAGAGGCGGTGGGGGGTGAAAACCAGCGAAAACCGTGGAGAACCGAGAGTCCTGGGTCAAGAACCGGAGAAGAACCGCCCTTATCCTGTCTCTGTACGTCGGTGCAGAGGAAAACCGGACCAAAACCGGGGCAACGGAGAAATAATCGGCCAAAACCGGCCCTGGACCGCTGCTGACCCGCGCCTGGCTCTCCCGCGAGGACACCTGTCCCGGCCGATTCCGTCCCGCGCATGGGCGCGCTCCCCCGAGCGGGCCCTCTCCCCGGGCGCCGCGTGTCCCCGTTCGGCCGGCTCCCGCGTCCGCGCTCGCCAGCGCGCGCGTGGAAGGCCAATGGGCCGAGTCTGGCGCCGCTGGGCTACGGGGTGGCCCTGGTGGGCCGGCTGCCTCGTGGGCCTGGCCGTGGACTGCTTGGCCGCTGGGCCCCAAGGTGACGTCAGCGGCGCTGACGTCAGCAGTGACGTCAGCGCTGCATAATGAATTGGGTTTTCCACATCTTTTTGTACCGAGCTCCAAAATATATGGATATTATATTCATCGGAATCGTCTCGACGAGCTCTACGCAGTGGTGCTCTCCAATTTGGCATTTGAGATACTTTGTGATAATGATATTTTTGGATCTTTCTCATGCTTATAGTGTCATTTCCTGCATGACAAGTTAAAACACCAAAACTCGTGGAAATAGTTAGTAATAAACCCTATCACTATGTTTGGTGATTACTTTTGACATATTTTGTGCAGGAGTTGACGGTCAAAAGTGGTACTTAATGACCGTCAACACTTGCGCCGATTTGATGGAAGCTGGAATTTGGTTGAGCTGGTTTTGGGTCTCCGACATTTTCTTGCGGATTTCTTCGAGCCGTTTGAGCAATTCGGCTTCGACACCTTTGAGATGTTCCATCCGATTTTCTAGTTGTGTTGGTTTGGCTTCAAGGGTCTTGATCTGGGCCTGCATGGTTTTCAGCTCATCTTTGCCGTCGTCGCGCTTCTTGGTCAAATCTTGCTGGGGTAGTCGCTCTGATATTCTGTGGCGAGCAATGAAGACTTGGGGTTGATGACCCTCGATGAAGGCCGCCGGGATGATAGCATTCTCCAGCTCCGATGGCAGTTGACCTTTCAGTTCCTTGTAAATTTGGCGAATCGGCTCGGCGTCTTCAACAAGGATGGCAATGCTTTTGTTCAAATGATTCAGCATTTCTTGAAGTTTTGCCTTGGCCTCATCGGAGATGGTAGAAGACGATTGCGCGGAGCTGACTTCTTCCTCTCCGATGGCGGCATCCAAGTCAAACGATGTGAAGCTCATTGCCGATGGATCGTGTGCCTGAAATAGAATGTCAATAAAATGTCATTAAAAATTAATATTGACACAAGGAGATGAATCGGTACCAGCTTAAATTGACCCTCCCGGACGTAATCGGGGATTACTTGAGGCTGGGCAGTGCTCGTTTCAGGAGCAGCTATTTGAAGAGTCTGGGCTGGTTCAATCAGAGAAGACACTGGTGGGGTTATTATTGCTGGTTGTTCAGGAATGGCCTCCGATTGAACGTTTGTAGCCGATTCTCCAGTCTGCTGCTCGGGGATGGTCTCCGATTGTACGTTTGTAGCCGACTCTCCGATCTGCTACTCGAGGATGGCCTCCGATTGAACATTTTCTTCAGTTGCTCAGGCATTACCTTCGATTGAACAGTCGTACTTGGCTCCTCGATGATAGATTGCAGATCAGGAGTCTACGATAGGATTGGTCAGTTCAAGCATTTATGTTTAAAGATAATATGAATTGGATCAAATTTACCTGATGGGACAATTCTGTTTGTATATTTTGAATTGGAGCTGGTTGAGGATCGGGCAATTGGATATTTGTTTGCTAAAAAAGAGACAGTGTTATTTCCGATTTAATTTGCGAAAGAGTATGAGTTAAGACAAATCGGATTGTTACCGATATTGCATCAAGTAGCATTCTTGCACCCTCAGCGGCCTTTTGTGCAGTCTCTTCGGCATCTCTGGAAGTTGATTGGCCAAGTATTTTTCTGGGAGGCTGTATAGAAAGATTATTTGATTAAGGTGTGGACTGGAATCGGAAAGAAGAATCAGAAGGATAAGAAGATCATACTACTTGGCTTTTCTTTGGTTTCTTTGGTGCAGGAACTTTGGTGGGAGCAGTCTTCCTCTTGCCCTTGCCATCCATGATGTCCTTCAAGGTTGGGGCAGCAGAGCCGATTCTTGGATTTGGGGTCTTGATAAAATATTGGATCGGCCTTCCGCAGTTGCTCACTGCTGGGAGATTTCAAAGACTTACAGGATTTTCTATGGCCTCAAAATTGGAATCAATGAGTGTGCAGTACGTGATGGCCGAAAGTCTGAATATGTGAAGGCGCAATTCTTTCCACCAATTTCTGAAGAGCCTAGATGAGAAACTGGTGCACAGCCATTCTGGTATTTCAAAGTTGGCTTGGGGGGCAAGAGATAAAATCCTATCCATCTCCAGGGACGATGAGACCGATTCTCTGTGTTTGATTTTATCGGAGAAGTAAAGTCTGATCGGGAGTTGACCAAAGCCCAACTGACGGGCTGCCACCGATGGATTGTAAAATTCATAAGATGTGACCTTACGGCCGAATGCAATATTACTGCCCAAAATAGCCGGTGCAATAAAAGATTTGAGAATCGGCATGATTGATGACAGCTCATTCTGAATGTTGAACAAGGGTAGTTCATAGCTGCGATCGGTATCGGCATAAGCGAAGTAGCTGAAGCGCTCCGATGTGATCCCATGGTAAAAACTTTCAAAGTATGTGGCCATGTCCTTTGATTCAAGTCTTGATCCAGGGCAGACCGATGCTGCTTCTCCAAATGACATGCATCGGCGACTGGTTGCATTTTCTCCTTCTGCATAATAGTTTGGGAATTGGTGTTCTTTGAAATTATATCCAAACGCAGATCAGAACTGTGTTTGCAACCATAGCTGAATAAACCACCAGGGGCCTCCGATATGTCCAACTGCTCAGCCATCTAACAATCTGGCCGACACCTGGTGGAGAAGGTGATAGACGGCTCCGAGGAGAAGATGACCAAGGGGGACCGATTCAACGCGGGATAATGCTTCTGCAATTGCTTGCATGTTGGAGGTAGCGCCAAGAGTTGGTCCACAAAATATGAATCTTTCCAACCACATGTTAAGGAAAGCTGCATGTTTCCTATCTCCGATAGTGCCGGTTTTGCAGTGATCAGCGACATATTTCTTCCAGCTTTTGGAGCCTGTGCCTACCAGTTTGTAATTCAGTTCATTGGACAGCCTTCGTGGCTTCATGGCATTGATGGTGTTGAGGCCGGTCAGCATATGCACATCCGTAAGTGTTGGCATCATCGGACCATGACCAAATATGAAAGCATTTAAGGCATCGGACCAGAAAAGGGAGGAAGCGCCCAATAGGTTCTCGTCCTTGACCATGTCAGCAAGAGAGAGTGTGAGACATTGGCCGATATCTTTCTCATCCCAAAAAGCGGACTTGGCAGTTTGCATTCTGAGAAACCAATTTCTCCATCCTGGGACACTGCCAGGCCATGATCGGAAGGAGCCAGCCCAATCGGTAACTTGTAGATCCGATCCTTTGAAGGGAAGTCTCTCTGATTCCATATTTATCAGGTCCGTCGGATCGGGATCACCCATCGGACCGAGATAGTACCCGGCTTCAACATGGGAGACAGGGATGACCAGGTTGTTCTTAAGATGCTACAATCGGAGAGATAAAATAATAAACACGAAGATGGAGGCTCGTAAATAGTTCTGGAAAGGAAATGCAGAGATTAAAATGGAGATTTTTGGGTGATTTTTTACCTCAGGGACTTGATCAGTATCTGCCTTGTCAAGAGGAGCCGTCATTGATGAAAGAGATGGATCTACAATGAATAGTAATGTGAAGAGAGAAAGACCTAAGAGATTATAGAAGAATGCAGTAAATCACAGATGCGTAGTATGAATCATATGCGGAAGAGTTCCTTACCTGATTCGCAGCGAAAAGTTGAGGCTTGAGGATCACAGGGTCGCCGGATGAGAGCTTATGGAGGTGGCAATGGCGACGAGCGAACGCGATAGCAGATGCGCTTGGGGAGACGACGCTTCGGGTCTGCATTTATAGGCTTATGGGAGAAGGAACCGCCCGAAGGCCACGGCGCCGAATCCGCACGGGATTCGAGGGTTGCAACAGTGAAGGGTGCAGGTTTCCATAAGCTGTTTGCTGCCAGGGTCATCATTACTTGGAGAATTTTGGAACAAAATAATATTTTATCCAAAAATTGGGGGACATGTGTTGACACTAGATTTTGACTCGACTGGAGTTGTGCGCGATGGAGTTAACGTAAAGGCCGAGTCCGATTCTGAACAAGCCTCCGATACCGATCGGAAGACGTCCGATAGGAGTCCTGATCGGACACGAGAAGGAGAAGGCCGGAACACGTACGACTTCTCAGGGAGACGCGCCTGGAAGCTTCTTCAGGGCCTGATTGCGCGTCAAGATTTGTAATAGTTTTAGTAGTTTAAGATTAGATTGCTTTAATTAAATTAGAGATATTGTCGTAGCCGACAAGTTTTAGCTAGATTTCCAGGGTATAAATATAAATCCTGCGCCATAGTAAAAAATGTTCACACAACCATTCAATCAAACACAACTTTCGGCCTAACGTGCCACCCAAACCCTTTTCGTCGAGTTCTTCAGCAACCAGGGCTGCATCATCTTGACCTCCGGTTTGTCTGTAAGTCCGACACCCTTATCGAGTTAATCTAAGCTTTAGATTGAGGCGTATCGCCCTTCTTCGTTTAGTTAATTCACCAATTATTGAGTCGTTCTAGGCTTTAGATTGAGGCGTATCGCCCTTCTTCGTTTAGATCGCTCACCCTTTTACCGCATCTTGCTGTTTTATCCTATCGGCTTACATCTGTCAGAGAAGATCTATTCTGTTTTATCATAATTCAAGCTTCACAATAGATCTGTTCTTTTGGTTTATATAGCTGATTTAGATCTAATTCGCAAGTTACAAATAGATCTGATTCAAATAAGTTGTTTGATATAAATTGATCTATCGGAATAAATAGATTAATCGGTGCCCTGCTAGCATCGCTGTCTCGAAATCGATCCGACTGTTAGTGACACGAGAATTAGTTTATTTATCGCCTTTGGAAAGATGTATATTAAAGAATAAGTTTAAATTAGATCTATCTCCGATTCGGCCTTCATGGTTGATGGTTTAATCTAACGCTGTATCTTCACGATTCGGTTTTCATATCCGATGGTCTGTTTTAATACATGTTACATCTTCACAAATCAGACTCATAGCCGATGGTTCAATGTTCTCAAATCGGACTTCCGTTAAATGTTGATCCGATCCATTGGGACGAATCGGGGCTTTGGCCGATGAGTTCCTTGTTGTTTACTGATTAAAATCTACCTTTTCAATTTCAGGTCAAATTGACTGGCACGCCGCGAACCTCGAGATTTTGGACCTACACTGAAGTGAAGCAAATCTTCCAGGCCACAGTGTTAATTTCCGAAAGTCAACGCCTGACTTTTTGGACGTCAACAGTTTGGTGTTTATATTTCATATGTTTTCTGCAGGAATTGACGGCCAAAAGTTGCCCTTAAGGACCGTCGACAGGTACGCACTCGTGTCGTGATCCCTCAGGTGTTATTGTCAGAGACCGTACCAGTCATTGGAGAGCCGTGCGCTCAAGTAGAACAACCAGTTCTCGAAGCACCACTACCTCAAGAAGCTATGGCTGAGAGGACGATCCGTGACTACTCCGCTCCTTCCGCTGCCCACATCCCAATGGGCCTGGAAGTAGCTGTGGGTGACAACATGTTCAAGCTCAAGGCCCCACTTATCAACATGGTGCAGGACAGTCCCTTCTATGGGAAGGCCAACAAAGATGCAAGTACACATTTGCAGCCCTTCCAGGAAGGTGTAGCACCATCACCGTACAAGGAGATGACCAAGAGGCGATCAGGTTCTGCCTGTTCTCGTTCTCATTTCTTGGAAGGGCCAAGCAATGGTTCTATTCAAGCCTAGATGCAGTGAACACATGGACCAAGTGTTCCAATGCATTCCTAGCCAAGTTCTTCCCCATTGGCAAAAGCAATGCCCTTAGGGGGAGAATCTCCATCTTCCAGCAGGATTCCGGAGATATAGTGTCGGAAGCGTGGGATCGTTTCCAGGACTACGTCCTGGCATGTCCGTGCCACGGCATGGAAGAGTGGCTCCTGCTACAAAACTTCTATCACGGGCTCTCCCAGACGACCCATGAACATATGGATGCTACTGCTGGAGGAGCATTCCTCTCACTGACCGTAGCCGCTGCCAAGCCACTGATAGAGAAGATGGTGTCCAACCAAGCTTGGAATGATGAGCGCCTTCAAGCGCGTAAGCGTAGCATGCATAAGGGTAGTGAACGGGCGTCGCATCCATCTGCGCCGTTGGTAGCGCTCACTTCTCGAGGCTGAGCTCTCCGGGCCCCAGGGCCCGGACGAACCTCTGACTTTGGCTTAGGGGGTCGGGCGAGGTGGAAGGCCTGCCCACGGTGGGTCCCGCTCTTGACCCGCACGCTTGGGGTCGGGCGAGGTGGAGAGCCTCGCCCGCTATGGGTCCCGCTCCCGACCGCTCTGCTCGGGGTTGGGCGAGGCGGATTCTGGCGCTTTGAGCCCTAGTTGGGCTGGCCCGTGCGCCGGTATCTTAAGCTGCGCATCTCACGTCACCGTGGCCCAACGCATTTGGAGGCCTGCAAGGTCGTTGTATCTGTCTAACCTTGTCGGTAAAGACCCCTCGGATATTGATGTCCGATAGTAGGCCCCGAGTCCCTGTAGAGGTTGTTTTCGACCTCTAAAGGGACTCACTGGCCTTTCGCTTGTGATCGACAGGTGTAGCCCTCGAGCCTTTGGGCGAGTGTTGAACTCGTCGAGAGGGTCAGTTCGTGGGATAGTTTTATCGTTCCTCACCGGGGGCGCTTGAGCGCACCCGGTGGGTGTAGCCCTCGAGCCTCTGGCGAATAATAAATTCGCTCAGAGGCTTAGGTTCGCCTGCCCGTGTGGTCACGTCGTTGTTGGGCAGGGTTGCTTCTTTTGAGGGTCTGGCGCATGTCAGGTTCGTGTGTCAGTGGTCCCATGACCCCCTGTCAAGGCCTGCAGCGCGACGTGCCTGCCACATCTGGGCCTACCCCGTGCGGTCGTGTTGGTCCTTATCAATATACTTCACCGTTGTTCCTCCCGTGAAGGCATTGACATAGTCGGACTTGGTGTTTTGTCGCCCCACGCGGTGAGTTCCTATGGCCACACCATGGGCGCCAGGGAAGGGCGTCTTCCCCTATAAATAGGGGTCTTCATCTCAATCGCCAAGACATCTGAGCTCGTTTCCCCGCCTCTTGCCCCAAATGGAGAAAATGCATGTCAGCCTTGTTCCCGGCTGTCCCCATGAGGCCCGCGTTTGAGGCGCAACACGTTAATGCCAGAGGAATCCCCGCGAAGCCCGGGAGTCAAGGTGCATGGTGCGAGCTGTGCTCGGTGTCGCATGGACCGTTTGCGCTGTCGACTTCTTTCCCTTCCGCCCCAACTGGCTCCTGCCAGTGAAGGGCGGTGGTGTAATGGGTTGTCGTGCGCTGCATGGGTCGTCGGCGCTGCCATCGACCCCCAACTCATCACTACTGGTACCTGCCGTTCGCAGATGCCTCCCCCGTTGGATCTGGTGGTGGTGTGGGTTTGGCGTGCGCTGCCGACCCCTGGCTTTGTGCCCGTGGCTGCGCTCCTTCGCCTTCTCCCATTTAGGCGTCCTTGAGGGAGCCGATATCAGAGGAAGGCCCATGACACGAGCGCGAATGGCCTCCTGCCTGGTTTAGGCGGACTCCTCTCTTTGGACTTCGTGTGTTGCCACTTAAGAGTGACAACTCCCGTTTGTATTTCCTCATGGCCGTGAGCCACGTGTACTTTGTATCCATGCATATATATCTGTATTGATTCAAGGTTTCGGGCATGCTTTGATCTCTCTACGACCGCGTAATCGGTCTCTATTTGTGATTCCAATCCCCATGCTTCATCTGAAGACGCGAGCCTGGTCGGGCAATTTGTTTGACTTTGTTGTTTTTCTCCTCGCGCTTTCCTTGCGGTAGGGCAGAGGGTTAGAGATGCATCACGCTTTGCCCCGTAGGCCGAAGCGCGGCTCTCATTGAGCTACGAACGGGTTAGTTCGAGTGAGGCCCCAATTCCTCTTCAGAGGGGGGTCGACGGTTCAACTGGTGATCGACCTAAAAAAAAAATCCCGGGCGCCCGACCCCTTTGGTTCTCGCGGTCGTTCGACCAACCGTGAGGGCTCTATGCCTTTTTGTGATAAAAAACCAGGGGTCGGCATGCGCCTAGGCTCGAAAGCGGGTTGGAATGCCCTTAGTGTTCGTCCACCAGGGTATTGGCCGCTCTTGGGCCCGTCCATCTCTGCCCCTCACGCTGTATCTGCCTGAAAGCGGCCGTCAGACCTGTTCGTGGGCCAGCCTTAGAACTCTTGGGCTGTCGGGGCCTAATCGGGGCGCCCCCGCCCTGGGCCGCTTACCTGTCGAGCCTCCATGTCCGTTGGGAAGCGAGCCATTGCAGACGGCGTGGTGGAGGAACGTGGCACGAGAAACAAGGAGAAGGGGAGGGGACATGCGCGTCTGGCGCGACACGTTTCCCGCGGATGCCCGCCGCTCACCTTCTTAAAGGTAGGGGCGTCGGCCCTTCTTTCCCATGCTCCCTGCTTTTTCTCTCTCCGCCGTTCCACATCCTACACGCACGCGCTTCGCTGCTCCGCTCCTACACTTGCTCTCGCCGCTGTCACCGCCATCCGCGCGGCCCCTTCCATCACCGTGCCTCGCAGTAGAGCTTTGTCCTGCAATGGGGCTCTGGGTGAGGTCATCGGTCACCGAAGCTCACTTGAACCGCTTGGTGGAGCGTGGGCTCTTCTGTCCACGCACGGAGGCGACAGAGTGGACCGTGCCCGGTGACGAGGATCTACCGATTCCTCCAGACGGCTACGTGGTCTCCTTCATCCCCTCCAACGAGCGCGGGCTGGGGCATCCACCCAATGACTTCTTTCGGGTGGTCTTGAGGTGCTATGAGTTGGAGGTGCCGCACCTCAACCCCAACGGTGTCCAACACCTCGCGACGTTCATCGCCACGTGCGAGGGGTTCCTCGGAGTGCCGCCGCACTTCGCGCATTGGAAGTGGTTCTTCACCATCGACTTGTACAAGACGAGTCAGAAGCAGCTGGTTCTGATCGGGTACGCTAGCATCCGCCTTCGCGGAGATTGGGCATCAGGCTACATCAAGCTCCACCTCACTTCATTGAACAAGGGATGGCACTCCTCCTGGTTCTACCTGACGAGTGATCCCGCCGCTCCCCTCCCGGCCTTCACCGGGTGCATCTTCACCTCGCGCCCGGACGTGTGGGTATGAGGCCCAGACGAAAGGGAGAGAAAGACGCTTCCCGGTCTTCAAGAGGGAATCGGCTGATTGAGGAGGCAAAGCGTGACCTGAGCGGGGGTGATCGTGGCATATCATGCGCGGCGGATATTTCCCTTGATGGCGCGGCGGATATTTCCCTTGATGGCACGCCGGGTCGCGATCTTCAACATGAAGCCCGGCTTGGACCTGACTGGGACCGTGATGTCCCGCGATCGGCTCTCGGACAGTGCGATTCGCCTGCGTATTCGGGATGCCGTGGTTCACGATAAGGTTGAGTACCCGATTCGGTCGCACCCGCCGATGCATCCCGACAACCATTTCGTCGTTGTGGTGAGTTGCTTCGGTCCTCCTTCTCCCCTTTTTCTCTGGTGAATTGGCCGATGGCTGCTCGTCTCCTGCCTCTTGATTCCCTGGGGCTTCTCAACTACCGGGAGTCTGGCTTCTCTGGGTCGGCGTGGTCTCCTTTGGCCGCCGCCGAGGGCTCTAGAGCCAGTGACGGGTCCCCCATCTGCTGGGACGAGATGGAGCGCGAGGACGATCCCCCGGCCGGCGGGCGGGCAGCGTCTGACCCGGCCTTCGCACCTGCCGGCGCTGGGTTCGCTCACCGGTCGGAGTCAGGCGTCGTGCCTCCAAGTACCTTCCCACCAGCAGGGCCTCATGCCGAGTCCCAAACGGCAGGCTCCGGACGTCGAGGTCGCGGGTGACCGGATGGTAGAGCCCGATCAGCCAACCCTGGGCGCTCATATCGTAGGTGATCAGACGCCGTCGGCTCCGCACGGCGGGACCGTCAGTCCACGCGCCGAGCTTCTGACTGTGCGACCGGAGAATTTGACGGCTGAAGCGTCTCCGGCCGCATCGCCGAGGTGCAGCGTCGAGGAGCTGGTTCGCTCCCCGGCCGCCATGGCGATCACGCTGGAGAGTGAGCCGACAGCTCTGGGGGGTCGTCCGGAGCTCCGTGGTCGTCGCTCGTCCGACTCCGGTCGCCAGATGTGGAGATTACCGGCGGGCGCGAGGTGATGCGGCTGGAGAGGGACCCCTCGGGTTCGGTGGGTCAACCGGCGAAACCCGGACAACACTGTCTTCCCTTCGATGATGTCGCCGAGCAGGAGAACAACCAATGGATCGAGGTAGGGGTCGACTCCGTGGTCGAGGCCTTGAACGACGTGATGAACACGCTCCAAGATGTGGTCGTCTCCGCCGGCGCAGTAAGCCATGCTTCTCGCTTTTTGGATTTCGACTTTCCTTTGGGAAGAGCGGATTTAACCTTCACTGTTCTCCTACAGTTCCTGATGGATTGCAGCCGCGACAAATCCCTCTTCCTTCATCCGGAGAAGGGCATATGGGATCGGCTGGAGGCCGAGAGGGAGGCACGCGAGGCGCTTACGGCGCAGCTGGCTACCGCGTGTCAGGAGGTGGCCAACACCCGTGCGTGGGCCCACGAAGCATGTCAAGACACCGAAGACGCCGAGGCGTGTAACAACAATATGCTCGCCACGTGGGAGGCGGAGACGGCCGCGTGGGACAAGGACCGCCGCCGGCTGCTTGACGAGCAAGACCATCTCAGTGGCGAGCGGGACCAGGCCGTCAATGCCCTGCAGCAAGCGCACCAAGAGCTTGTTGAGGCGCTGGCCGAGCGTGATGAGGCCGCTCCACTTGCCGCCGATCGGGCCCGGGATCTCGAGGCCGCCCACGTGACCCTGGCCACCAAACAGAAGGCTAGGGAAGAGGCAGAGCTAGTGTGCAGCAATTTGGCAACCGCGGCGGTGGAGGACCAGGCCAGAATCAATTGGCTCAAGGCCAATCAACACCAGCTCGAGGCCGCGTTCAAGAAGGAAGAGGACGACTACGACGCCCTTTGTGTCGCTGTCAACACGACGCTCGGGGACCTTGGCTTGAAGTCGGACCATGGGACAAGCCCGCTGCCGATCCAGGTCACTTGCATCCCCGCCCAAGCGCAGAGCTTGGTGATGGACGTGTTGTACGTCGATGTGCAGTGCGCCTTTGTCGTCGCCCGCTCACACTACGCAGGGATTGGGCTAGAGTTTCTTGCCAAAGGCTTCGCTCCAGGCTACTCTCTGGCCGAGTTGAAGGCGATCGAGGAAGAAGTGGCTCCCCTGGCGCAGATCCTTGCTGCAAAGACAGAGAAGGAGGGCGGGCCGTGGACCCTTTAGTTTTTGTTTGTTACATTCCGGGCCGTCGTGCCTGTTTTATTAGTGTAATCAAACTTATGGCTGGACAGGACATGGTCTTGGGTCGGCCGAATTTGGTTTTAAGGTTATTAGTTTTGTTGAGTGTGTGCAGTAGCTTCTGAGTCCTCCTTTTGCCTCGCGTTTATAGATGGGGCTCGCCGGGAGACAGAGTGGGCCGCGGCATGATTGGTGAGCATCCGAGCCATTACCTTCGGGGCGTTTCGGCCTTCTCCAGTCCGACCAATGTTTTTGGACCCATGCCACTGCGGCTTGCCTTTCTTTCCTTGTGGCTAAGGAGGAGTCAGTAGCCTATTAAGTATATTATCCAGGGGGACCCTGGCTAGCCCCCGAGTGACGCCCGACCTCAGGTAGCGGGGTTGAGGGTTTCTTGTAAGCGGTCGGGGGAGTGTGTTAAAAGTATGTACAAAATTGACTAAGAGTTAGGGGTAAAAATGACGTAGGTGTTCAATGTTCTAGGCGTTGGTGAACTCTTCGCCATCGGCGGTCTGTAGCTTGTACGTGCCAGGTCGGAGGACCTGGGAGACAATGTATGGACCCTCCCATAGAGAAGAGAGCTTATGTCGATTCTTGTTGCTCTAGACCAGGCGCAGGACCAGGTCCCCAACATTGAACGCGCGCACCCGCACTCAGCGGCCATGGTATCGCCGCAGCGCTTGCTGGTACTTCGCTGACCACAGGAGCGCAACATCGCGGACCTCTTCTCCTTGGTTGACCGCGTCCTCCAAGGAGGCTTGGTTTCCGGCCTCGCCGTAGGCTCAAACTCGTGGTGATCCGTAGTTGAGGTCCGTCGGGAGGATTGCTTCCGACCCATAGACCATGAAGAATGGTGTGAAGCCAGTTGCTTGGCTGGCCATTGTTCTCAAAACTCCATACCACCGCGGGGAGCTCCTCGACCCATTGGCCACTGAATGTCTTTAGTCATTCGAAGATTCGGGGCTCGAGGCCCTATAGGATCATGCCATTTGTGTGCTTGACCTGCCCGTTTGTGTGGGGGTGCGCTACAGCTATCCAATCCACCTGGATGTGGTATTCATCACAGAATTGAAGTAACTTATTCCCCATGAATTGCATACCATTATCCGTGATGATGGAGTTTGGGACCCCAAAGCGGTGAACGATGTCAAGAAAGAACTTGATGGCCTCCTCAGATTTGATCGTGGTGATGGGGTGAACCTTGATCCATTTGCTAAACTTATCAATGGCGACCAGCAAGTGGGTGAAGCCCCCTGGCACCTTTTTGAGGAGCCCGACCATGTCTAGCCCGTAGACACATGAATGGCCATGTGATGGGGATGGTTTGGAGCCTGAGCCGACAGATGAATTTGCCTTACACAGAATTGACACCCTTCACAGGTGCGCACGATTTCTACGGCGTCATTCACTGCCATTGGCCAGTAGAATCCCTGTCGGAACGCATTTCTGATGAGGCTTCACGGGGTGGCATGGTGACCACATGTCCCGCCATGGATGTCACTTAGCAGTTGTCTCCCTTGTTCGATAGGGATGCAACGCTGTAGGACATTGGTGGGACTCCGCTTGTAGAGTTCTTCTCCCACGATGGCGGAGGACTTGGCGTGTCGTGCGATGCACCGTGCCACTACCTTGTCTTCGAGGAGCTTTTCTCGCTGGAGGCAGTTAAGGAAAGGCCGACACCAGTCTAGGGGGTCGACATCCCTGGCCTCGTCCTCGGTCAGCATGGTCATAGCCATGGCCAAGAGATTGGTCAAGGCTTGGTAGGCCGGGTCGGCATCGTTCGTGGTGCCCTTGATTTCCATGATGTCATTGGCAGTTGGGGTCAGGAAGTAGTCTGCCCCCGAGCCTTGGGTGGACGGTTCTGCCAAGCCCTTGGCTGCAGTCTGGATCGCGGTGTGGTCAACACCCGAGCTCGGGGTGGGCGGCTCTGCCAAGCTCTGGGTGGGCAGCGCACCATTGGCTCCCTCTGGGCCTGGGATGTTGATCGAAGGGCTCCGCTGGTCGCTGGCGAAGATGCCGGTCCGGTTCTCGATCGGATGCCTTCTTGGCTAGCTTATTGGCGACTTCGTTGAATCGCTGCTTCATGTGTTTAAGCTCAAGGCCGTCGAATTTGTCCTCGAGCTTGCAAACCTCACGGTAGTACGCGGCCATAGTCTCACTTTCGCAGTTCGACTCTTTCATGACCTGATCGACTACAAGTTGGGAATCGCCTTTGATTTCAAGGCGTCGGATTTCCAGCTCAATCGCGATTTTCAGGCCGTTGATGAGTGCCTCATATTTGGCTGCTTTTTTTGAGGCCAGAAGTGCAGGCAGACTATGTACTTCATTCGCACCCCCAGTGGGGAGACAAAAATGAGCCTGACCCCTGTGCCTATCCTGACCAGTGATCCATCGAAGTACATGACCCAGTACTCCTGGTCGGCCGGCGTCGGTGGCATTTGGATCTCGGTGCACACTGCAACAAAGTCAGTGAGGACCTGGGATTTGATCGTCGTTCAGGGGAGCGTACGCTATCCCTTGACCCATCAATTCGAGCACTCACTTTGCAATCAGACCGATGGAGTCGCGGTTGTTGATGATCTCACCGAGAGGGAATGAGCTCACCATAGTGATCAGGTGCGAGTCAAAGTAGTGGCACAGCTTCCTCTTGGCGATTAGGACGGCGTACAGCAGCTTTTGGATCTGCGGGTAACGCGTCTTCGTGTCGCCGAGGACCTCGCTTATGAAGTACACCGCGTTGAACCTTGAGGGAGTGTCCTTCCTCTTCCCGCTCTACCATGAGGGCGGCACTCACGACTTGCGTAGTTGCCGCGGTGTAGAGCAAGAGCGGTTCACCCGGGGTCGGTGGGACCAGGATTGGTGTCTTGGTCAGGATGGCTTTGATCTGATCAAGAACCTCCTGGGCCTCTTAAGTCCAAACAAATCCCCCAGATTTCTTCAAAAGGCAGTACAGGGGGAGGACTCGCTCCCCATGGCGCGAGATGAATCGGGTTTACGCGGCAAACATCCCGTGACTTGCTGTACTGCTTTGAGGTTTTGGATTGGGCCCATCTTGTCAATGGCCTCAATATTCTCCAAGTTGGCTTCGATGCCTTGCTCCGACACATTGAAGCCGAGCAACATTCCTCTCGGCACCCAAAAACACACTTTTCGGGGTTGAGCTTGATGTCGTTCGCCCGGAGTTTGGCGAATGTCTTTTGCATGTCGACCACGAGTTGGTCGGCTTGCTTGGACTTGACTACGATGTCGTCCACATACGCTTTTACGGTCTGCCCAATGAGATCATCGGAGCATTTGAGCATACATCGCTGGTATATAGCTCCCATGTTTTTGAGCCCAAACGACATCGTTACATAGCAGTATGATCGAAACGGGGTGATGAAAGAAGTCACGAGCTGGTCAGACTCTTTCATCGTGATCTGATGGTATCCGGAATACGCATCAAGGAAACAAAGGGTTTTGCACCCCGAGGTCGAGTTGACTATCTGGTCTGTGCATGGTAAAGGAAACGAATCCTTTGGGCACACCATATTGAGACTCATGTAGTCAACACGCATTCTCCATTTCTCAGTCTTTTTACGTACAAGAACGGGACTGGCTAACCACTCAGGATGATACACCTCCTTGATGAATCCGGCCACCAAAAGCTTCGCGATCTCCTTGCCGATGGCCTTGCGCTTCTCGTTGCCGAAGCGGCACAGGCGTTGTTTCACCAGTCTGGAGCCAGGCTTGATGTCCAAGTAGTCCTTAGAGACCTCCCTCGGAATGCCGGGCATGTCCAAGGGTTTCCACGCGAAGATGTCAATGTTCACACAGAGGAAGTCGACGAGCGCAGTTTCCTATTTGGGGGACAGCTTGGTCCTGATCTGTGCCACCTTGTCCTAGGCAAGGTCGGGGTCGAGCTTTACCTCCTTGGTGTCCTCTGTCGGCTGGAAAGACGTCGCACTGCGTTGGAGTCCGGAGCCTCCTCGACCAGCCGCGCCTTGATAGGCTCCAGCTCCTCCACGCAGGCGATGGTGGCCGAGGCTGACTCGCAGCTCTCCGCCTCGCACTGATAGGCATGTTGGAAGGACGTGCCCACATTGATCACCCCATTTGGCCCTGGCATCTTGAGCTTTAGGCAGGTGTAATTGGGAACGGCCATGAACTTCGCGTAGCATGGCCGACCCAAGATGGCATGGTAGGCCCCGTGGAATCCCACCACCTCGAACGTGAGGGTCTCCGTCCTGTAGTTGGACGGAGTCCCAAACATGACGGGCAGGTCGATCTGCCCGAGAGGAAAGGCCTACTTGCCTGGAATGACCCCGTGGAAAGGCGCTACAGTCGGGCGGATGCGCGACCGGTCGATACCCATCGCGTCGAGCGTGTTGGCGTACAGGATGTTGAGCCCGCTCCCGCCATCCATCAGCACCTTGGTGAGTCGCTTCCGACCGATGATCGGGTCGACCACAAGGGGATACTTTCCTAGCCTGGGAACAAACTGCGGGTGGTCGCCTCGGTCGAAGGTTATGTCCGCCTCTGACCAACGCAGGAAGGTCAGCGTGGGCGGTGTTGGCGCTCGTTAGTGACACCTTTTTAGTGCTATTTAGGTGGAGTTTTCAGACTAATTCATATACTAACCCACCACTTGACACATGAAATAACCCCATTTTCGCATTTGTCTTGTATTTTGGAGCATATTGTGTTTTTGCAAGAAATACAACATAAATGGAGGATTTTTGTACAACTCAGAATTTGGCCCAGACTTTGGATGATGAAACACACAATCATCGAAAAGAGACAATAGGCCCGCAAGAGATGCTGAGCTTATACGAGCCATATCTTCTTCAGCTTAAGTCCGATGGGGGCAAGTTATATAAGAAAATTGCACGGCTCGAAAAGATCTACAACTTTCATGTGGAGCACTCAGGCATTTGGGGCCCCTTTTGACGGTCCTTAAGTTCTGCTTTTGACCGTCAATTCCCATAGAAAATACTTGAAATATAAACACCAAACATAGTGATAGGGTTTGTTACTAATGATTTCCATGAGTGTTGGTGTTTTATCTCATTCTGTAGGAAATTGCCCAAAATGGCACCATGACTTTGATATGGATTCAAATATATCATTACCATAAATTATCTCAAATGCCCAATTGGAGTTCACCACTGCGTAGAGCTCGTCGAGGCGATTCCAGTGGATATATTATTCATATTAATCAGAGCACGGATGAAGAAGATATTAAACAAACAAGTAGGGGGGAGTTAAAAGGGCCGCCGACATCATCATGACGTCAGCGACCCACGTCAGATGCTGATGCGGCCCAGCCTGGCCAGTTGGCGCGGCCGAGGCCCATCACCAGGCGCGGCCCAGGCCCAGCACTGAATTGGCCTAGGCGGCCAGCTCTGTGCGCAGGCATAGGACACCGGCCGCCAGGACATGCGGCGCTCGGTGGTTGGCGCGCTACCGTAACCGCGTGCGAGTGTGGGGAGGCGGCCTGCCTGGGGTGACAGGTGGCGCGCGAGGGCTGGCCATAGGGCCGATTTTGTTGGTGGCGCACAGGTATGCGTAGTTCGCCTGGAGGGTGACTAATGGACCAGCCGGTTTTCCCAATTTTTGCCTGG
>CM014274.1:48010282-48039292 GCA_004135705.1 Alloteropsis semialata | reverse complement strand
CACAGATCCTCGCTGACATCGTCGCCGAATGGACCGAGAGCCAGGATGCGAAAGAAGACACCAGTGGCGAACACTGGAAGATGTATTTCGACGGCTCCCTAATGATCGATGGAGGAGGCGCCGGTGTACTCTTCATCTCGCCGAAAGGGGAACAGCTCCGATACGTCCTCCAAATTCGTTTCCCCGTCACCAACAACGCCGCCGAGTACGAAGCAATTCTCCACGGGCTCCGCATCGCCACCTCACTAGGCATAAAGAGACTCCTGGTTTATGGCGACTCCGCTGTCGTTATAAACCAGGTGAACAAAGAATGGGATCGCCACAGCGAGCGAATGAACGCCTACTGCGAGGCAGTGCACAAGCAGGAGGGAAAATTCTACGGAGTTGAGTATCACCACGTTCAACGGGAAAACAACCTCGCTGCTGATGCACTCGCCAAACTGGGGTCAACCCGCGCGGAAGTACCAGGGGGAGTGTTCGTGCAAGGCCTCCTCAAACCCTCTGTCAAAGAGTTGGGGGGATGAACCAGAGCCTGCTCCAGAACTCTGCGAGGTGCTGACCATTAACGCCGAAGAAGAAGACTGGATGGCCGAGGTCATAGATTTCCTTGCCCACAACAAGGTGCCAAAGGACCCCACGGAGCGAAAGATCCTGGAACGCCGAAGCAAGAACTACGTGGTGGTCGGTGGTGCCCTGTACAGACGAGCCGCCACAAATCAAGTGTTCATCAAATGCGTCACGAAAGAAGTCGGCCTCCAGATCCTTGACGACATCCACTCGGGAATCTGTGGAAGCCACGCCGCCGCAGGGACATTAGTCGGGAAAGCATACCGAGCCGGGTTCTTTTGGCCCACCGCCGTCTCCGACGCCAAAGCACTCGTCCGCCGATGCCAGGGGTGCCAATTCTTCGCCAAACAGAAACATCTCCCGGCCCAAGCTCTACGCACCATCCCGCCCTCGTGGCCATTCGCCTGTTGGGGGTTGGACATGGTGGGACCATTCAGAGCAGCCCCCTGGAGGTTACACACACATCCTCGTCGCCATCGATAAATTCTCCAAATGGATAGAGTACAAGGCCATTGTCGGAACTCCAACGTCAAAGCAAGCCGCCGCCTTCATCGAAGAAATCACACACCGGTTCGGAGTCCCTAACAGGATCATCACCGACTTGGGGACACAGTTCACTGGATCCGCCTTCTGGGACTTTTGCGAGAACAGCTGCATCGATGTATACTACGCCTCCGTCGCCCATCCCAGGTGTAATGGACAGGTGGAACGAGCCAACGCCATGATACTCCAAGGACTAAAAGCAAGAATCTTCGACCCTTTGAAGAAGTTCGCTGAAAAATGGCACCAAGAGCTACCACAGGTCATCTGGGGACTCAGGACTCAGCCGAGCCGAGCAACAGGACATACTCCCTTCTTCCTGGTCTACGGCTCCGAGGCGATCCTCCCCACCGACATAGCTTTTGGATCACCGCGCATTGACAACTACGAGGAAGGCGAAGCAGAAGCAGCCCGTGAGGTGGACCTCGACTCCATCGAAGAACACCGAGTTAACGCGCTCATACAGCATGCGCGCTACCAGCAACAACTCCGACGCTATCACGACAAGAACGTCCAGCAACGGGACTTCAACACTGGTGACCTCGTCTTGCGCCGAGTGCAATCCACAGCAGGGGTTCACAAACTCTCCGCCCCATGGGAAGGCCCGTTCATCGTGACTCAGATCATATGTCCGCGTACTTTTCATCTCCAATACGAGGATGGCACCGAAGTCCCACACCCGTGGAACATAGAGCATTTACGCCGATTCTACCCTTGAAAAAAAGCTATGTATCACGAAGTTCAATAAAAATATATGCTTTGTCCATTTTATAATTGCTCTCCTTGCAAAACCACTCGGTATTTCTCCGTTCCCGAGTAGTTCCTAAATAAATGCTGTGTAACCGGGCCTGGAACGACGCCTAAGCCTTCTACACGTGCACGGGATCCGCTCTCGACGTTATGAACTTAGGATAAGTGAAGCGAAGGGAAAAGCACATTTCAGCAAAAGAACTACTCGGGCAACATTAGAACATATAACAAAATATCCAACTTTCTTGTTTTACTTGTTTCTGACTGCTTATATACACAAAGTCTACTCTACCCTGCTTGAGTACGCAGGAACCTACTCCAGCTTGAGAGCCTCGCCAACCTTCTCGGCGATCGGACGAGTTTGGGCCAACGCCTCATCCACCTGCTCCGTTGAGGCGTCCGCTGCCACCCCGTCACCAACTGGCGCAAGGTCGATCCGTGGGTATAGTGTCCGAACACGCGCAAGAGCGTCGTTCGCACACACAACCGCCGACTCCTTGACCAGGTCGGCGATCCGAGCCGGTGCACCCTGCAGACGAGCGACAAGGGCTGTCGGCTCACCCTCCTCCGGGGCGACGGTGTCCAGCAGATCCCTCGCCGCCTCGTTGACCTCTGTCAAGGCCAAATGCGCCGACGCCAGATCTTGCTCCAAGCCTGTTATGAGTTGAGAGTTATTCTGGATAGTATACATCGCCTGGAGCATCGTCATGTCCGCACCTTTTCGGAAGTCCTGCTCCGTCTTCAACTTCCCCGCCATCACCTCCTCCGATTTTTGCAGAGTCGCATTTGCGAAACGCAACTCCTTCAGCTCCTTGATGTGGCGGTCCCTCTCCATCTCCCTCTCTGAAACAGAAGGGGAGCACTCGGATCAGGGTGAAAAGCACACGGGAAAAGTAAAAGGTAAAACAAGAAGCACCGAAAAAGCTACACCAAGGACAAATCCTCACCATGAAGCTGCGAGCGATGCTGCACGACGGCATCATTCAGGCTCTTCCGGGCGACGTCGCGCTGGCGCTTGACCCGTTTAAGCTCCGCCTCCACCTTCGCCGCGCGCTGGAGCGTCGACTCCACATCCTGGATCTGCCCAAGGCGCGACTGCCGGAGCGTAGACAACTTCTACAACCATTCGCCAAAGTGAAGAACTCAGACAACTCATAAGGAAGAAGAAAAGATAAACAAGACAAATGAGGAGTCAAACCGCTGCACAGCGCCGAGCATGGTCGACAGCAATGTGAAGCTCGGCAATAACCGACCCCTCCTCCTCCGCAATAGCGACCACCCCGGGGACAGTGATAGTTCCCGAGGTGTCCGACTGCTTTTGGAGTCCCTTCTCCTGGGCTTCTCCTTGAGCAGTGTCGCCCGCGCCTGCGTGCGAAGCCTGGATCACCGGGTCCACATCAGGATCCCCAGCGCCGCCACTTGGAAGGATCGCCGTATCACCTCCACCACCCTGCACGTCGTCGGCCGCCAGCGTCTCCGCCATCACCTCCGGGTCACGCCCGGCTGGTACTTCCTCCGGTTGCGCCGCTGCCGACCCCTCGGCCGAGTTTGTCACCTCAGGCGTAGCACCTGAGGACGACTGCCCAACAGGTGCGGCCAGAGGAGAACTCGGACCTTGCGGGACATCCGTGGATGGAGCCTTCCCGCTGACCGCTTCACCGATAAGATCGGAGGCTTCGCTGAAAAAAGCACTCGGCAATGAAAAGAAAGAACTCGGAAACAGCTATGCACATAGCTAACGAGCATAAGACCGGATACTTACTGGGTACTCTTCACCACCATGACTCGAGGCCGCATGATGGCAAGCTTGGGACGCCGCTGCGCCGAGGCCGTCATCAGGATCGGCCTAGTCCCCAGATCGGAGACTGGCCTTGCATCCGCGGCGGCCTGCACAATCGTCTCCGCCATCATGCGCCGCCTCTCCTCCACCGAGACGCCCATGGCCCGAGCGTGTTCCTGCTCCTGGAACACGGCATCGGGCATCGCCTCGTCCTTCTCCTCATCGTCCATGACGGCCGGGGAAGGATTTCCCGGCTCGTCAACATCAGCATCCGAACCTGTAGCCGGTTGCGCGTCCGACTTCTTCGCCGTGACCTTCTTCGTGCGCCTCCGCTTGGGAGGCGGTGGCGGTGTATGCGCCACTGCATCTCGGACGGAGGGCGCTTCATCGGACAACGTCGCCGAGTCGTCATCGGCCGCCTCACCGTCAGCGGACGCCGCCGGCTTAGAAGCGCCGGCCCTGCGAGTATTCCGTTTCGCCACGGCCGCCCGGCGCTTCCGCGGACGGTCCTCCACCACTTCTTCATCCGAAGGGCTCATAGAACCCTCCGTATCGCTGGGAGCCCATATACGAGGAGCAGGCGGATCAACCGCCCCCTCTGCAGGAGTGTCGCCCTGATCGGCCGGAGGCGCCTCCTCCAGCAATAACTTCCTCGGGAAGTCTTCTGGGAGTAGAGCAGCAGAAAAATACTCAAAAGCCCGATCCTGTGCCAGAGAAATCGCAAAATCAGACGGCCAACGGACGACTACATCAAAAATCAAAAGTTGCATCAAAAAGAACATTCGAAAAGCACTCGGAACAGAAACTCACCGGTGGAGCAGGCCTCTTCAAGGAAAAGGGGCGCGGCTGGTGCTTCTCCGACACGTGGCCGAGGAAGAACCCGCCCACATGCGCCTTCATCTCCTCCTTGCCTACGGTTCGGATGGCACCCCGGGTGGGATCATCCCGGCCCGAGTACTCATAGCCCGGGTGCTTCCGCTCCTGGATCGGCTAAATCAGCCGCCTGCTAAAATTGCAGGCGATACCAATTGCCGTCAGGCCTCCGTCGTCCTTCAGCTCCTTGATTAACGCAAGGAGCTCATCCACCTCCTGCATCTGGGAAGCGTCAGGGAGTTCGTTCCAGCAGTCCCTGACCTTCGGCCGCTCTCCAGTGTGGCAGGGGATCGCCGGCGCGTGGTTCCCAACGTAGAACCACTCGGCTTTCCAGCCCTTGTTGGAGGTGTTGAGGGCGATGTCGAAGTACTCGTCCTTCCGCCCTTGACGCAGCATGAACCCGGCGCCTCCCACTACCACCATCTTTTCCTCGCTTGGCTGGGGCTTCAGCCAATACAAGTATCTCCACAGGTCAAAATGGGGAGAGATCCCCAGATAGGCCTCATAGAGATGGATAAAAACAAAGATCGCCATGATGGAGTTGGGGTTGAGGTTGATGGCCTCGATCCCATAGAAGTGAAGCAGACCTCGGAAGAAGGCCCCCGTCGGCAAGCCAAGTCCCGCCTCAAAGAACGGCTTGAACAGGACCAGCTCGCCGGAGTTCTCCGACGGGAAATCCTCCCCGGCGCTCGGCCGCCACTCCGCCACGGCCTGAGGCGGGAGGATGCTCCGCTCCACCATCTCCTCCAGCATCTTCGTGGTTACCTTCCCCCGCGCCCATACGGCGCCGGAGGAGGGAACCTTGCTCGGCTTGGGGACGCCAGTGACTTTCTTCTTCGGCGCCATGGATCTAAGAGCAGGGGTCTTCGTTCGCATCAACGAGACTACACTCCCCGTGGTGGCTAAGACCGCGGAACGGATCTACGAGCAGAATGAGCTCTGGTGGCGGCGGAATGAAGAACGACGAAAGGGGAGAATGGATCTGGAAACGGGGAGATTTCCTCTCCAGACCTAACCCTCACCCTTTATATCGCGCCTCGATGCCCGAAATTACCGCGAGATGGCGCGATTAACGGACGCGGGCGTAACGGTAAAAAGAGCCGTTGGACGTTCCGCCTTCCGTTACGCGCCGGGCGTCAACGGTAAAAAAGGGGCCCGAGCACTCGGGCAGGACGAAGAAGTCGGCGTGCCGCTAAGGCTCGACCAGCACCCGGACTCGGGGGCTGGCGCCGCATTAAAGTCAGTGTGCCTCTCGGGCTCGATTGGCCTCGAACTACTCGGGAGCCAACACTGCAAATCAAGTGGTGTGCCGCTAAGGCTCGAACAGCGCTCGCACTCGGGGGCTGGCGCCGCATCCAAGACAGTGTGCCTCTCGGGCTCGATTGGCCTCGAACTACTCGGGAGCCAACACTGCAAATCAAGTGGTGTGCCGCTAAGGCTCGAACAGCGCTCGCACTCGGGGGCTGGCGCCGCATCCAAGACAGTGTGCCTCTCGGGCTCGATTGGCCTTGAACTACTCGGGAGCCAACACTGCAAATCAAGTGGTGTGCCGCTAAGGCTCGAACAGCGCTCGCACTCGGGGGCTGGCGCCGCATCCAAGACAGTGTGCCTCTCGGGCTCGATTGGCTCCGAGCCACTCGGAAACCAGCACTGCAGAACAAAGGGCGTACCGCTAAGGTTCGACCAGCACTCGGACTCGGGGGCTGGCGCCACATCAAAAACAGCGCGCCTCTCGGGCTCGATCAGCCCCGAAACGCTCGGCGGCTGACGCTGTGAACAAGTTACGGCAATTAAAGAATAGAATCCTTTTGCAGGTTATACAGTTACAACGAAGCCGGTCATGCGCTGGTTACAAAGATCAAACACATTAACCGTCATGAAAACGGTCTGGAGCGCCCGCCACTGCGCCTAGTGCTGCATCCGGAGCAAGCTTGGCCCACATGAGCTCCTCGCAAGCTCTCTTGTAGCACCACTGCAGCCGTCGATGGGACAGCACCGATAGAGGGTTGATAGCGAATGCCTTCAGGTATCCCTTGCTCTACAAAGCATTTCACCCCATATGGCCCTCGTCACATGGGAATGCAGGGGTGAACGGGACAGCACTCAGACGCTAATCAACACCTCAGAACCTTCGCAAGCACTCTTCTAGCACCATACCCTGGAGACTCCATGAGCTTTCCCCGGCGGATGAGCCCAATAATGAGCCTTCGGCATATTGACTACAAGGGTCCTATACATACTCACTCCTGGGTGGTAGCTCTGGCTCCCCGGTGGGTATTTATAGCCCCGAGCCGCCGGAGGACGAGAGACTTCCTCCACGATGACAGACGCATGAGCTCCGCGCCACGCGTCCCTCCTTCTGCCCAAGCTGCACAGGTTACCCTTATCGCCTTTGGCTTCATTCGACCACGGGAGCGTCCTGTGCGATAACGGGAACACTGTTCCTGACGCCGCGTATCAAAAACGACACCTCCCCGTCTGCCTCCTCTTTGGCATATCTGACAAAGAAGGAATCCTCCAGGACTCGAAACGCTCGCCAAGCTAAGTATTAATCAATTAACTTCGTAAATTCCGTGAGCTTTAAAATGAGTTGCTAAAGTACTCGGGGAGCACACGCCTTAATCCGTGAAACTTCGGCTCTTCCGTACGCCTACGCTCCTACGCGTGCACGCGGCCCAGCTCCCTGCGCTATGGACTACGGCTATCGGGGATCAGGTGCATAAACATAACAGGCTAACTGCCCGGGGAAATTAAGAGACTTAAAAGCAGAAAGCGGGGTTCATTAATATTTATATCGCCGAGTACTTTCTCCTCTCGAATTTGTGCTTTGTTGCAGGGTATGGACGACCACTCGGCGTGCTCAGCCCTCACGCTCGGGGGCTGGCACCGGGACGACCACTCGGCGTGCTCAGCCCTCACGCTCGGGGGCTGGGCGCCGGGACGACCACTCGGCGTGCTCAGCCCTCACGCTCGGGGGCTGGCGCCGGGACGACCACTTGGCGTGTTCAGCCCTCACGCTCGGGGGCTGGCGCCGGGGCGACCACTCGCCACGCTTGCCCGCCGAGTCCTCACACTCGGGGGCTGGCGCCAGGACAACTACTCGGCGTGTCTCGCGGGACTCCGCCGGTCCTCACGCTCGGGGGCTGGACGCCGAAATTAACGCCGGATGATTCAGTCAGATGCTCCTCGACTAACCCTTGGACCGATTCCTACGGAATCGCTTCAAGGCTCGGGGGCTACGGCCAACGGACGCACCTCGCGGCGCATCCGTTGATTGTTTGGCAACCAAGAACGAGGCTACTAACCCTTGGACCAATTCCTATGGAATCGCTTCAAGGCTCGGGGGCTACAGCCAACGGACGCACCTCGCGGCGCATCCGTTGGGAGACGGCTCTCTTTTTCTCTCCAGTATCACGCGGTTTTGTTTCCAACTGCAGCAAGCTCGAAGCTCATCAGATGGCACGACCTCGCCGACTTGTCACTCAACCACGTACTACTCGGGGGCTTGTCGGGGGTACCCAGAAGGCGGATTGGCCCAACCATCAAGGGGCGGCCCAATCCGAGTGCTGTCGGCCGGGTTGTCAGACTGGGTGGCCCACCACTCGGAGGCCCACCAGTCGTACGAGCCGGATGGGCGCGACGAACACGCAGCAAGAAACAAGGCGGCGTATCCCGCAAGAAGCTCGGAGATCAAGATAAACTAGCCGGAATTATAGGGAAAGATATCTGTAATCGTTATAGGATCGCATCCTTGTATTTCGGGTAGGTTATGATCTCTAGCCGACTTGTAACTCAAGGCAGCCAGACTATATAAGGCGCCTTGAGACCCCCCTCCCTCCAGGGGACGATTACAACCCACGCATTCATTCAACCTAGGACAGAACCCAACTACGGAGATCCTTCAGGAACTTCATACACAGCAATCCATACACCCAACACAGGACGTAGGGTATTACGTCATCCTGACGGCCCGAACCTGTTCAATCCTTGTGTCTTATGTTACCATCGACTTCTGATCCTCGATCTGTCCCTCGACAAATCAACCACGCGGACTACCCTGTGTGGACTGCCGGGTCCATAAATCCGACGTGGACCCACATCCCTAACTTAACCGACATATCTTCGACATTACCCACTGGAAATCGACCATGGGGCCCACAGGAGACTGACCCTGACAGAGTGGGACCGAGGGGCCACAGCCCTGGGTCGGCCGACCGAGCCAGGTCGACCGACCTGGCCGTGCGACCATTTCGCAACCGTCTTGACGAGCAACTGTCAACCGCCTCCATGAGCCCATTTGTACCGTGGATCATCTACGTCGATTGATCTGACGGTCGGCCGATCCCCCCTAGTCGGCCGACTTGGGCCCACCTCCGGACCACCTCAACCTCTGCAAACCGACTCCAAACTGCCTCTCCAAGCTATAAATAGCTGGACTCGAGGCAGGGCTAAGCATCATCGAGATGAAGTGAAGATCCAAGGCGAAGCCCTCCTCATATCCCGAGTAGAAATAGGGAGAGAGTGAGGGAGAGTCTGGAGGAGTCCCAGCCTGTCGGCGACCCTCCACTTGTACCTCGACGGATGCGAGCTACTCAGTAAGTATCTGGGATTCAACTAGTATTCAAGTCTGAGTTATAGAAAAGCTGAGTTCTCTATTGTGCTTGTGGGTTCGTTGCTTTATTCATAAAGTATTCTAATCTCTGATCAAGGTTAGGATAGCCGATATTATCATAGGCGTGGTGCTTAGGTGTATATCTACCCTCGTTTGCCTCGTAGGCCCACGGATTAGAAGAGGTAGACGGCAGGTGGTGACAGCCCTGTCTGTCCTTTGTAATCCTCCACGTTCGGGTACGGCGTAGAGCTGTTGGCCGGCAATTTCTTAGAGGTCTAGGATACCCCGGTGCCCAAAGCAAGCATAGGAGAATTCCCTTCGATATAATCAGCGTTAGTGCTAAGTTATCCTCTCTACCCAGCCTTTATATACACTCGATTGATCCGGTTCAACTTTAGTGATTAGACAAGTCCTTTACGTTCCCCGTGGATTCGATACCTGGTTTACTCACAGGTGAAAGCTACTACGACAGCCGTGCGCTTGCGGACTTTCTGTTTGCCACCGCTGGTGTCAACAGATAGGTGGACATGTGCAAATGGCAAATGGATGATCCCGAGGCACAAATGAAGTCCTCGTTATCGGATTGCACATGGTTGGAAAATTGAGTATGGAATTGTCTTCAAAGCACTTGGAATTTGATGAAACTAAAAGAGCCAAGGAGCATTTTTTTCTTTGTTCTTTTCTTTTCTTTCTTTCCAATATTTTCCTTTTTTCACAACTTTTTCTTATCATCATTTTTTTCTTTTCTCTTCCTCTCTTTTCGTTCTTTTGCACCTTAGAACCTTTAGTAACATAGTACTTACTGCATCCTTCCTCCCAGCCTGCCTAGGGGCCTTGGGCCAGCCGGCCCACCCCCTTAGGGGCTATAGGCATTTTATACGACCACAGATAAGTCCGCAAGCGTATGGATACCGAAGTAGCTTTCACCCGAGAGTATTCCAGGATATCGAATCCACAGGGAACGTGTGTGTACTAGTGATGAATTAAGAATGACCAAGGACAACAGAAGTGATAAATGTGTAGAAGGTTGTCGGAGTTATCGTCCGGCAGTCCACCCAGGGGTATCCAGATGGTTGATTTGTAGGCAAAGGGCAATCACGAGGCTAGGGAGCTCGAGGTAACACAGGGACACAGGGATTATACAGGTTCGGGCTACCCGGAGGTATAATACCCTACGTCCTGTGCTCGGTGGTGTTGTATTGCTCTGCTCGGCGTAGTTCCGGGGAACAAAGATGAGTTCATGGTTACAATGGGCGAATGAGGAATAGATGGATGGAGGGGTCAACCTAGGCCGCCTTATATAGTCTGACGGCCTAGGGTTTACAAGTCGGTTATCTCTAATTGCATCCGGCTACAACTAGGAAACTAATCTGGATTGGTTACAACATAATCTCCGTGATCCTCGGATGAGATCCGAGTACCTCGCCTCATGCCTTGCGGGCTAAGTCTTCATCAATCTTGTTCGTCAAGCCCGAAGATCCTCGTGGGTCAGCTGGGGTCAGCCCACATCGTTGTCAGACGTGGGCCTAGGCCGACTGTCTACCAGGTCGGTAGTGGGCCCAGGGGTACCCATATCCCACAAGTCCCCGAGCAACGTGCAGTCGCGTGGTGGAATGTCGATGAAGAAGCGATGTCTCCATAGTGGGCTGAAGCGTCTTGGTCGGCAGGCCGACACAAGGGTGGGTGGTGCTCAAAAAAGTACAAACCGTAGGTCATCGGGGATGACCCTAGGTAGACCCGGTGGTAAAGCCCCGAGTGGCGCAGTGCCGAGTTGTGGCTGAGTCAGACACCATAAGGGACTGCACCACTTTGGAAAAGTGACATATCCTGATGGGGCATATGAAGAGCGACTCAAGGAGCTATACATATGGAGTAGTCCCCGAACATTGGGCCAATTAGAAAAGTCAGGCGAATGGTAAAAAAGGATTGAACACCAAGCGCCGAGGCAAGCAGGCCGCTCAAAGGATAAGATCGCCACGGGTGTCTGAGCACATCGTGAAAACAACAGTATCCACGTGAGCACATAGGGCGCAGCCGTGGTCGAAGGTTGTCGAAAAAGTTAAGGGTGGACTGAGCGCCTCGGGGAGAAGGGCTGCGCAGCGCAGAGCTCACACACCGGGTAGTGCAACCGAGGTCACATGTAAACAGTTAGCACGGGGCTATAAATGAATGCAATGGTTCAGGACCTTGCACGTATCGGAAGAGAACCGTAGCAATCACTTAGCAAATATGTTGGGGACTTGTTGTTGGGTTCATCCTCCTGGGAGAAACCATGGGGACTTGAGAGCTTGGTGCTAGAAGAGTGCTTGCGAAGATCCTGAGGTGTTGATGAGCGTCTGCGTGCTTTCCCATTCTCTCCCAGCATTGCCTTGGGCCGAGGGCCTTGTAGAGTGAAATGCTTGTTGAGCCAAGGGAAACCCGGAGGCATTCGCACACAACCCTCAAGTGGGGTTAACCCGTCATCGGTCGCCATGGCGCTACAAGAGAGCTTGCGATGAGCTCATGTGGACGAAGCTTGCTGTGTATGCAGCACCTTGCACCACGGCGAGCACCCCAAGCCGTCATCTTGACGGTTGATGCTTTTTATCCTTGTAACCGGCCCATGGCCGGCTCTCCTTGTAATTGTATAATTTGTTGATGAATCCTCCTTTATAGCCTGGCTTCAAGTGTGATTTCTATTATCCTTGACCTGGGAGCCAACTTGGCAACGTAGGTTCATAGCTAGGTACGCAGCGCCGGGTCCCTGGATGTCAGGGTTGGCCGGGTCGCGGAGACCTGTTGACCGGAATTAGAGCGCCGAGTCCTCGAGCGTCGGGGCTGGCCGAGCCACGAAGACCGGTTGACCGAAGTCAGAGCGCCGAGTCCCTGAGCGTCAGGGCTGGCCGAGTCGTGAAGACCCATTGACTGGAGTCAAAGCGCCGAGTCCCCGAGCGTCGGGGCTGGCCGAGTCACGGAGACCCGTTGACCGGAGTCAGAGCGCCGAGTCCCCGAGCGTCGGGGCTGGCCGAGTCGCGAAGACCGTTGGCCGAAGTCAAAGCGCCGAGTGCCCGACCGTCGGGGCTGGCCGAGTCGCGGAGGCCCGTTGACCGGAGTCAGAGCACCGAGTCCCCAAATGTTGGGGCTGGCCGAGTCGCGGAGACCCATTGACCGGAGTCAAAGTGCCGAGTCCCCAAACATTGGGGCTGGCCGAGTCGCGGAGACCCATTGACTGAAGTCAAAGCACCGAGTCCCCAAGCGTTGGGGCTAGCCGAGTCGCGGAGACCCATTGACTAGAGTCAGAGCGCCAAGTCCCCAAGCGTCGGGGCTGGCTGAGTCGCGGAGACTCGTTGACCAGAGTCAACACGCTGAGTTCCCGAGCGTCGGCGCTAGCCGAGTTCCTTAGGCAAAGAGCCATTGGCGCACGAGAGCCGTTGTCCCATGATTAACGGACTTGCCGTGGATTCCGTCCGTTAGTCACGGCGCTATTAGGGTAATTTGAACTGTTGGGGTGGGGGATAAATCGAATCGGTCGCCGATAGTTTTTACCACCGTCATTCCCAGATCAAGAACTGTGCCGTCTTCTGCCGCCACTTAGCGCCGCTGTAGGTTCAATTCCGCCACCGCTTCGCCCCGCCGTGGGTCCAATTTCACTGCCGCGTGCTCACCGCCGCTAGCGTCTATCCGTGACTGCCGCCG
The DNA here is from genome assembly GCA_004135705.1 of Alloteropsis semialata. Classification (NCBI taxonomy): domain Eukaryota; kingdom Viridiplantae; phylum Streptophyta; class Magnoliopsida; order Poales; family Poaceae; genus Alloteropsis; species Alloteropsis semialata. Next base: position 48,026,495 of record CM014274.1, on the reverse strand, counting down.
CGACTCACCCCCCTTTGTCGAGCGCCTATACATTTGTGGCGGAGATGTCGGACTCGACGGCTTCCTTGAGGGCGCCGGTGTCAGAGGAGAAGGTGCAATCGCCGACGAGGGCAACAGATTCAGAGACTGCTACGGGCCATGGAGAGGCCACCGCAGGGGAGAAGATTGCTGCTGCCGGGGCCCGCGTTGGGGCCGCAGGAGATGTCGCCACTGGCAGGGATGGCGCCGCCATGGAGCTGGTGTCTGCCACTGGGACAAATGTCACCGCAAAGGTGAGCTCTTCCTCTGCTGAAGACGTGGAGTTGATTTCCGTACCGGGGGAAGTTCCGCCCCAGGAGCCTGCCTGGGGCCAATCATCCATGACCGAAGTGAAGCTTCAGGCCATGGTGCGGCGAGGCATGCTTGGGCCCAAGGAGGAGCTGTTGTGGGGGCCACCTGGGGACGACGCACGTCCTTGGGAGCACTCGGAGACGGATACAATCATTTTCGTGTCATTCTTCGAGCGTGGCTTCGGATTGCCCACTGGGTCTTCTTCTGGGGTCGGCTGCATTACTATGGTGTTGAGCTTACCCACCTGAATCCAACCTCGATTCTTGCAATCTCGATCTTCATTCATCTGTGCGAGGCCTTCCTGGGAATTCCGCTGCACTTCAACTTGTGGCGGCGGTTGTACCATATGAAGGTAATCGGGGAGGATGCCGGCAAGGGGCCTGCCCGGATAACTGGCGGGACAGGGTTCTCCTTGAGGCCAGGCATGTCCAAGAGGTACTTTGTGTTGGACATGAACGATTCCAACAAGGGGTGGCGGTCGGATTGGTTCTATGTCGGGAATCACCCCCCTGCTCTGCCGGCCTGGACTGGTCATCGGCCGAAGAAGATTATGGTCTGAGAGTCGCTTCCTGAAGGCAAGGATCTGTAGGAGGTTCAGGAGCTGTTGCGACTGATAGCCGAGGTGAAGGAGAGGAAACTGACTGCGGCGGCCATCATGATTTCCTTCGTCCAGCGTCTGATGCAACCCATCAAGGACCGGGTTCACCCCGAATATGAATTCTCAGGCGCCAGGGATCGGACTCGGGAGCAAATCCGGTCCGTGTCCGTCCCCGAGACCAAGGAGAGGGTCTTGAGTTTTATGCGAGTGGAAATCTACAACCTGGGCACACCTGTGCCCTTCTCATTGCACAATCCGCCACCACCAGTAAGTATTTGTTTCCCATACGACTTTTGTAACTTTGGGCCGCATATATGGTTCTGCGTATGCAAGTCTGAGTTGCTGTATTGATTGTCTTGTAGAAACGCACGGCCAAGTATTTTTGTCCGGCTCCATTGCCCGAGGGCAGCATTTGGCTGGAGAAGCTTATTACGGCGGAGGAGGCGTCCCTGATGCCTCGTGTGGTGGACTTGATTCTGGCTCCCCTAGAGGAGTCACATGATGATTAGGTAACCCAGGCAGCTGTCATTGGTGCAGGGAAACCAAGGCGCACAGCTGTGCACAAAGTGACGATGTCGAGGTCGACGAGGTCGGCCGCTGGGGGTTCATCCCCGAAGCCGCTGCCAAAGTTGGGGCAGGCTGCACGGGCCGAGTCCCAGGTGAAGAGGAAGAGAAGGCTGATATCCTCGATGAGCGAAGCCGAGGATGAAGCCGATGGGTCCCCCTCGAGCCCAGACTTGGGAGAGTCGCCCCGAACCGACGCTGGTAGCCAGGGGACCCTCTATGTTCAGTCGCAGAAACAGCCGGAATCGCTTCCGGCGCCCTGTTCGACCCCGCCTATGCTTCTTAAGAGGATCGAGTTCAAGCGTCCTCGGAAGAGCGGGTAAGTTGCTTGATATGCCTTGATCGTCGCCTGGGTTGTCGTATTTATGCTATGTCTACCTTGAACGTAGGCTCCGGAGTCATGGAGGTGGGGCTGGCCTGGTGCCACTCTCGGGAGTAGGTGACAAGGCAACACTAGTTCAGTCACCTGTCACGGGCACGGGGCCCGGGATCAGTGTCAAAAAAGGCCTGCCGGAGCAGGGGCCAAGTTGCCCCTTGGCCGAGGACCAGGCATGGCCACCGAGTCCTCCGCATATCTCCTTGGAGACGAGCCCCTCCCCGGCCGCCGACAGGCAGGTGGAGCTGCCCGAGACGGGTGGCGCGGACAGGGACTCAGGCAAGGTGACCGGGGTGGAAGGTCCGGTCGGTGGTGCTCCTTCGCTTGAAGATGACGACGACCAACTGCTCGGGGAGCAATTGAGTGTCGGGGTTGGCACTATCGTGGCGCCCTGGGTTGATGCGGCCGTGGCCAGGCTCGAGGCTGGGCCTAGCGCATCGACGCTGACTCCTGAGTGTGCTCTGGAGCTTGACATTGCCGACCACGAGAGCGAGCTTCGGAAGCTGCAGAATGTGGCTGGCGTGCTGGATCACATCGTCAAGGTATGGTTTCTTTAACTTCATGAGCATTGTTGTTCTTGTAGCGGCTGACCGCTTGCTGTCGTTGAGCAGGGTTTCATAGCTCGGGTTGCGAAAGACCTTCTGTTCAAGCAGCGTGCCCTCGAGGACCACCGGGCCCTGGCGAAGATTTAGGAGGAGCGAGTCCGGGATGCCAACAGCTCTAAGGAGTACCTGATGAAGAGGGAGAGGGAGATTGGCGACATCGTCAAGCTCAACGAGGAGCTGATGAATGACATGAAGATCCTATCGGAGGTTAGGTTCCTGCGATGCACCAGGGCGGTTCCCATGCCGGGGCTTTGTGCTGACGATGATTCCTTGCAGATGCGGAGAAGAAGGAGAAGGTTTTCCAAGGGAAGGTGGAGAAGCTATCCGGGACCAAGCGGAAGCTCGAGGAGGAGGTTGGCACTCCGAAGGAAGCCAACAAGCGCCTCAAGGCCGAGTCAGAGTGCTTGGCGGAGTTCAACCAACGTCTGAAGGACGAGCATGACCAGATCATGCATGGTGAGTGTTTCTTGGTGAGTCGGATATTGTTCTTGTTGGCCTGTGTATTTAGATGTTTTTGTTGCAGGCGTACGGGCCGAGCTACTGGAGCTGCGGCAAGCGGCTGAGTTCAATACCGACTCGCTGGTCCTCGCCGGGTCGGGACCGACGACCTTGATGTTGGTGCAGCGGCTCCAGGCTGGCCCCACTCGTGCGGTGCAATTGGTGCAGGAGACCGCAGTTGGCTACGGTAGTCGCATCTTGGCGATGATCCGTGCACACTTCCCGTCTCTCGTCCTCGCTCCAATTCGCGAGGGCTTGCCGGAAGTGGTGAACGACGATCAGTTTGACAACCTGGTCGATGAGTGTGAGCCCTTAGCAAAGGCTATAGCGAAGGAGCTTGGCCTATAAAATGACAATTATTGGTGTAAACACTATTTTGTAATATATATATAGATCAAATTTAATCTATTGAAGCATTGTGCGCTATGTTTGGTAAAATGAAATATGGACCCTTTTCCCAGCCGACTAGGACTTTGCGTCGCCCGATCGGCCGCTGCCTTGTGCCATTTAAGCGCCCTTTTATCTCGCTGACCATTGCTCACGGAGAGGACGGCTTACCACTCAATTACGCTTAGCTGGAAGGCTTACTCGCTGGTAGCACGCGGGTTGACTGCGGAGCTCGGGGTTTCACGGTTGGGGACTCGAACCGACCAGGTTAGCTCGGCTATCGCCGGGGGGAACATGGGGTCAAGCAAGGACTTCGGAAGTCAGAGTCAGTGGGTACTCTCCCTGTGATCGTGATGAGTTTGATTTGGGTCGGGCCCAGTCCCTGAGCATCAGCTTGTATGTCGGTTGATAGGTCAACAGCGGGCCTTATGACCCAAAGTCATTGGCAAGAAAGGAAATACTTTTATTATTAATATCAGAGGAAGAATACATAGCTTTGAGGACATCTAGGGGTCGAACTTTGCGAGGTGCTGTATATTCCACACGTTCGGGACAGGGTCACTGTTAGCCCACTGGAGGCAGTATGTTCCTGGCGAGATGACTTCCTTGACGATGAAGGGTCCTTCCCAAGGAGCCGACAACTTGTGCTGGTCCTTGGAGGATATGACTCGGCGCAGGGCCAAGTCGCCAACGTTTAAGGATCGTTCCTGGACGTTCTTGTCATGGTACCGTCGAACTTGTTGCTAGTGTCGGGCGTGTTGGATCAATGCGGCGAGTCGGTGCTCTTCAACGTTGTCAATGTCAAACTGCCGACTTGTTTCTGCTTTGCCTTCCTCATAGTGCTGGATGCACGGGGCACCGTAAGCGAGGTCGGCTGGGAGGACGACTTCAGAGCTGTACACCAGGAAGAACGGGGCGTAGCCGGTTGCTCAGCTCTTCTGTGTCCACTGGCCCCATATGATGTGGGGTACTTCTTTGGCCCATCTGGCGGCGTGCTAGTTGAGGTCATCGTACATGGCCTTTTTGAGCGAGTCCTGGACCATGCCGTTGGCCCACTCAATCTAGCCGTTGCACCTGGGGTGCGCCGAGGAAGAGTAGTAGACGCCGATGCAGTTGTCTTGGCAGATATCCCAGAACTCGTGTCCTGTGAATTCGGATCCCAGGTCGGTGACGATGCGGTTTGGGACGCCGAACCGGTGGGTGAGCTCCTCGATGAACTTGGCGGCTATGACAGACTTGGTGTCGGTCACAACCTTGTACTCTATCCATTTGGTGAATTTGTCGACTGCCACCAAGAGGTGCTTGAACCCGCCTGGGGCGGTTTTGAATGGCCCGACATTGTCGAGTCCCCATACTGCAAATGGCCAAGATGGAGGGATGGTTCGGAGCGCTTGTGCTGGTAGATGCTTTTGTTTCTAGAAGAATTGGCAGCCGGTGCAGCGGCGCACCAGTTCTTTTGCATCGGTCAGGGCCATGGGCCAGTAGAACCCTGCTCTGTAAGCCTTGCCGACCAGGGTCCCGGTGGCTGCGTGGTTGCTGCACGTGCTCGAGTGGATTTCCTATAGGAGGCTAATGCCTTCGTTGTGAAGGACACACTTCATGAGTATGCCTATGGAGGCGGCCTTCCTGTACAAGGCGTCACCGATGATGACGTAGTTTGTCAAGCGTTGAGTTAATTTCTCGATCTCCTCCTTTGTGCCTATTTACCAGCTCTCCGTGAGAAAAGCGATGAAGGGGGCATGCTAGTCTACTTCTATCAGGGGAACTTCATTGGTCGATGGGTCACTCAGGAGTGGCTCCGGGTCAGGCACGGGGCTGCCGTCTTCAAGCATCTTGATGGACGAAGTGCGTAGGTCTTGGATGAAAACGCCGACTGGCACCTGGGCCCTGTTGGCCCTAGCTTGGAAATGACGTCGGCGGCGATGTTGTCCTCTCGTAGAACGTGGTGGTGCTCGAGTCTATAGAAGTGGGCTTCAAGCTTGCGGACCTCCGCACAGTATGCGCTCATGGTTTCTTTCGTCGTGTCCCAATTTTTGTTGACCGGCTCGACGACTAGCTTGGAGTCGCCGTAGCACATCAGCCGCTTGATGCCGAGTGACACCGCGATCCGGAGACCATGGATAAGTGCTTCGTACTCGGCCCCATTGTTGGTGGCCTGGTAGTATATCTGGAGAACATATTTTAGGTGCTGCCCCTTTGGGGAGATGAACAACACTCCTGTGCCAGCTCCTTCAAGGTTGAGGGCGCCGTCAAAGTACATCTTCCATTGCTCTAGTCGCTCTGCAGGGGTCGGTGCTTGTATCTCTGTCTACTTAGCCATGAAGTCAGCCAGTATCTGGGATTTGATTGCCTCCCGTGGCTCGAAGTTGATGGTGTGCTCTCCGAGTTCGACGGACCACTTTACTATTCGTCCATTGGCATCTCTATTGTGCAGGATGGCTCCAAGCAGGAAATTCGAGATAACCCGATGACATGGGCCTGGAAGTAGTGGCGTAGCTTCCTGGCAGTGATCAGGAGTGCATAGAGCAACTTCTGAGGGTGAGGGTATCGGACCATGCTTCTACGCACCTGTGCCGAGTAGTCAGCCGAAGCGTTGCGCAGTCCCATCAGTTGCCGATCACGGGGTCGACGCAGGGCCTCCTCTAACATGGTGATGCACTCGGAGAGGGTGCCTTGGACGCGATCTAGCCCAACGAGGAGCTTGTCGGGGGTGGAAGTCTTGATTGGGTGGCCAAGTCCAGAGCTTGGTCACCGAGTGCCATTGCGTTGAACCGCAGCTGGAGCGGGGCAACTATTGTCGATGAAGTTGGCGAGGAGGTCAACATGGAGCTGGTCGGCGTGATGAAGTCGGGTGACGAGCTAGAATCGGAGGAGACGGAGTGGATCTCGGTGAAGAAGCTGATGCCCTCAAGATGCTCAGAGCAGTCCTTGAGGCTTTTGGGGAAGTGTTGGCGACTCTTATGATAAAATCTTATCGCCAACATGGATACAAAAGAATGATAAAACAAATAGACATAGGGTTATTTACTAACAAATTCCACTAGTTTTGGTGTATATGTGCTTGCAGGGACAGAATGGCAAAAGAAGGACCAAAGTGGGCCCAAGGCCAGGTCGCCAGACCCCACTAGGTCGGTCGACCTGGGCCCAGGCCCAACTCAGTCCAAACTTCACCAATGTAGAGAAGCACACCTGGAGATCATCCCAACCACTGAATCAACGTCGGTTTGCATCAAGGGCATAAGATGAACATCCCATGGATTGAAGGGCCCACACATGAAACAAGATGTACTCATGTCAAGCATACCCACCTGGAGCCGACTATAGGGCCCATAGATCCGCCACCCAGAGCAAGGTGGGCCCGAAAGGCGGTTACTCCAGGTCGGCCGACCCCCCTAGGTTGGCCGACCTGGGCGCGCCTGAAACGGTCGCCCCTTGACACGTGTCTGCAAACCGCCTCCAGGAGAAGATCAGCACCGTGCACGGCCTAGGACGGTGGATCCTACGGTCGGCCGACCCTCCTAGGTCGGCCGACCTGGGCCCACTTCCAAACCGTCTCAACTGCCGCACACCAACTCTAAACCGCCTCTCCAAGCTATAAATACCTGGACTCGGGGTAGTGCTCAGCATCATCGAGCTGAACTAAAGATCCAAGGCGAAGCCCTCCTCATATCTAGAGTAGAAATAGGGAGAGAGTGAGGGAGAGTCTGGAGGAGTCCCGGCGTGTCGGCGACCCTCCACCTGTACCTCGACGGATGCAAGCTACTTAGTAAGTATCCGGGATTCAACTAGTATTTAAGTCTGAGTTATAGAAAGCTGAGTTCTCTATTGTGCTTGTGGGTTCATTGCTTTATTTGTATTCTAATCTGTGATCAAGGTTAGGATAGCTGATATTATCTTAGGCGTGGTGCTTAGGTGTATATCTGCCCTCGTTTGCCTCGTAGCCCCACGGATTAGAAGAGGTAGGCAGCAGGTGGTGACAGCCCTGTCCGTCCTTTGTAATCCTCCACGTTCGGGTACAATGTAGAGCTGTTTGCCGGCAATTTCCTAGAGGTCCAGGATACTCCAGTGCCCAAACCAAGCATAGGAGAACTCCCTTCGCTATATTCACAGCCTTAGTGCTAAGTTATCCTCTCTACCCAGCCTTTATATAAACTCGATCGATCCGGTCAATTTTAGTGATTAGACAGTACCTTTACGTTTCCCGTGGATTCGATACTTGGTTTACTCACGGGTGAAAGCTACTGCAACAGCCGTGCGCTTGCGGACTTTCTGTTTTCCACCGCTGGTGTCAACAAGCTTTCTAGCGCCGCTGCCGGGGAACGGTAGCTGTTGTCTAAGAACTACGGTTGCCCGTTTATCTTTTTTTATTTCTTTCTTTTGTTTTTGATTTCAACCATGGATTCCACCCAAATTCATGAGTTCTCTGCTCCAAAGGGCGAATTATTTGAGCCACACCCCTTGTCAAATCCTATTTTAACGGATAGCTATGAACTTCGCCCTACCTTCTTAGCTATGGTCCAGGACATATCCTTCTAGGGAAGTGATGGTGAAAACCCATACCGTCACTTGCACGAATTTGAGTTGCTCTGTTCGTGTCTGGTTATATCAGGCATGACTCAGGCAACGATTAGATGGAAGCTCTTCCCAATCTCTCTCAAAGAGCGAGCAAGGAAGTGTTATGACCATACCGTTAGGCTAACGAACGGTGAATGCGAAAAGTTACGGGACAAGTTTTGTCTTGAATACTTCCCGTTCACCGGATCTATGCACTTCGGAAGGAGATCATTAACTTCCAACAACGAGAGAAGGAAACGATCGCGAAGGCATAGGATCGGTTCCAGGACTCGTGTCTAATCGGAACAGATCTAGGCTTCCCAGACTACATGCTCATGCAGCATTTTCGGTCTGGGTTGAATAGTGAAGATGCCCGGTACATAGACATAGCAGCCGGAGGATCATTCCTACACATAACCCCGGCTAGAGCAAAAGAAGTCCTAGCAGCTATCCGGGAAAACTCTCCTGCTGACGCGGACGAAACTGAGCAAGAAGATCCCCAAGTAGAACCCATAGACTTGCCCAGTCCAGCTCCTGAGACCCCATCCGTTGAGGAAGAGGAAACTCAACCTCTCGGATTACCTTTTGATTTCGAGGAAGATCATTTTGAAGATTTTGGGAATACCTCGAACTACACAACACAAAAAAGCCTACGGTAGAGACCCCCTCCATTTATATGGAGACAGAATTTCTGAACGAAACCGTGAAGGAGCTTATTTCCATCCTAAACACGGAATGGTCAAATGAGGCTGAGTTTTCTTCAAAAGTCATTCGGATTGACTCACCTTCACAAACCATTCGAGGTTTCATGAGCAAGGTGGCCATAGACATCCTTTATAACCCGACCGTTGGAGCCAATATCATGTCCAGTTCCTTCGCTTATATCCTTGGACGTCGTAAGAAGCTGGCCCCAACATCAAAACTCCTTAGAACACCCTCAGGCCGTATTCTCGAGAGTCTCGGCTTAGCACGATACTTTCTCCTCAAGCACAATGGGATTGAGATGGCTCTAGACTTTTACGTCTTTGAGACATCAGATTTCGACCTCATGATAGGACATCCTATCGAGGGCCTCCTACAGGATGTAACCTCGGAAGGAAATCTCCTAGCCAAAGTAGGAAGAAATCTCCTCACCATTCCTTTAGCTAGGGTCAAGAATTCTATAGTTGAACCTTTGATAGAGCCTAACCTAGCTGAGGAAGTGAAATCCCTTCAACCTTGTGACCCATTTGAGTCATTCCTCGAAGAGCATGTTCACGACTTTATTGAGGAAGAGGATGACGCTTCTGAGCCACTCAAAAATGAGGAGCCACCCAAGTCACACGTAGAGCTAAAACCCTTGCCCGCTGGCCTTCGCTATGTCTTCCTAAATGAGGACAGGGATACCCCTGTTATCATTAGTGACAAGCTATCGCAGGATGAGAGTGATAGACTCATTAAGGTGCTCGAGAAAGACTACTCGGCATTTGGGTACTCCCTCAAGGACTTGAAGGGAGTAAGCCCCGCGCTCTGTACCTATCGCATTCCCATAGACCCGTCATCTACACCATCTCGGGAGCCTCAGCATAGGCTAAACAATGCGATGAGGGAAGTCGTGAAGAAAGAGGTCTTAAAACTTCTGCACGCCGGGATCATCTATCCCGTCCCTCACAGTGAATGGGTCAGCCCTGTTCAAGTGGTACCCAAGAAGGGAGGTATGACCGTCGTAAGTAACGAGAAAAATGAGCTGATTCCTCAGCGTACCATTACTGGGTGGCGGATGTGCATTGATTACCGCCGACTCAACAAGGTGACGAAGAAGGATCACTTCCCGCTCCCCTTCATTGATGAAATGTAGGAGAGACTCGTGAACCACTCCTCCTTCTGTTTCCTTGACGTGTATTCTGGCTATCATCAGACTCCCATCCACCCCGATGATCAAGAAAAGACCACCTTCACCTGCCCTTATGGAACGTATGCATACCGCAGGATGTCATTCGGGTTATGCAATGCGCCAACATCGTTCCAAATGTGCATGATGTCTATCTTCTCAGACATGATAGAGGAGATCATGGAAGTTTTCATGGACAATTTTTCAGTCTATGGAAAGACTTTCAATCATTGTCTGCAGAATCTAGATAAGGTGCTACAAAGATGCCGAGACAAGGACCTGGTGCTAAACTGGGAAAAGTGCCATTTCATGGTCGAAGAGGGTATAGTGTTAGGACACCTAGTGTCCGAAAGAGGGATAGAGGTGGATAGAGTGTAATGAAAATGGCACTTGTGCCATTTATATTGTGATTTTGGTGATTGATTGACAACATAGTCTTTGGGACTAACATGTTTATTGAGTAATCTACATAGGAAATTACGTCCCAAGAATGATTCCAAAGCATAGCCAAAAACCAGAGATAGTCTTATTTTGGAGTATTTATGACGTGGTATTGGCATATGAAATCGTGGGAAGGGCTTGAGTTGATTGAATTGGAGAAGTCCGCAGTGTTTGTACACGGCGTATTAAACGCCGATCAACGGCGTACAAATCAGAAGCATACGGCGTGTGGAGGAGAGTCAACCAGAGAAGGAATATTCAACACGGCGTATGATCCGACGAAGAACGACGTACAAGTTGGAAGCTTACGGCGTTCGAGCGATCCCGAAGAAAAGCTACGACGTATGATCCGGAGTTACTGTGCTGATATAGGGTGAATGATACGGCGTTCAAGGGATGATCAAGCGCAAGTCAGGATCTGCAAGATTCTACACGGCGTACTATACGCCGACCCCTGCGGACAATCGGCATACATGTTACTCAGGGGCGATGTCAAGAGAAGTTGGAGGAAAAAGGCACGGCGTATGATACGCCATTCACGGCGTACAAGTTCAGAAGCATACGGCGTGTGCAGATAGCCGTTGGAAAAGGAATTCGACTGTTGGAAAAGGCGCACGGCGTATTATACGCCGATGAGGAAAAAGCACACGGCGGAACATACGGCGTTCATGGTTTCTGTACAGTGTTTGGGTAACGGCTAGTTGAGCCCCTTGGGCTATATATACCCACCCCATTCGGCCATTTGGAGTTGCTGGAGTCCAGAGAAGTTCATCTACACCTACAAGACATCCAAGCCACCATTTGTGCTACATAGATCATCCATAGTAAGTGAGAGAGCTAGGATAGCCCTAGTGAGTGAGTTGCAAGGTGTTTGATCCTTGTGCTTGGTTCTAGAGTGAGCCACCTCTTGTAATGTCGGTGTACCGACCATTTGGAGTCTTGGAGGCTCGCCGGCAAGTCTTCGACCCTCCGGCTTGGTGTGGAGAGGCGACGACGACTTTGTGCGGGGGAAGAAGAGAACCCTTCCTTGGTGGAGAAGCTCCGTAGTGAAGGCGGGGTCAAGATCTCCGGGAGAGTAGGTTGATGAGAGCAAGGTCTTGGTGACTTGGTCATCATCCATCTTGGGGAGCCTTTGTGGCGAGCTCAAGGCCTTGACCGGGAAGAAGACTTGGCAACCGGAAGCACATCCTTTGTGGAGCTCCAACGTGAAGTAGGCGTAAGCTGAACCACGGGATAAATCTTCGTGTCAAGTTTGAATCCCTCTAATCCTTTAAGCTTCCGCATTTCCTACTTGCAATTTGTGTGCCTTTACCTTTCTAGAGTAGCATCTTGATAGGATTGGCTCTAGGTTGCAAAACTCTTTGGGTGGGTGCAAACACTAGAAGAAAACCTTAGTTGCACATCTATGTAGCTTGTCTTAGTTTCATATTGTGCAATTAGAAGGCATGTGGTAGGTTAAGTTTTAAAAAGCCTAATTCACCCCCTCCCTCTCTTAGGCTATCACGAGCAGCGATTCTTTTCAAGTGGTATCAAAGCCGGGACTCGCATCTTTCACAAGAAACGCCCATTCAATTGGCAATTTGTGAAACCGGCTCATTTGAATTGGTTAGGCTTCATCGCCTAGTAAGTTAGCTCGTTGGGGAGAGGATGGATCTCTTAGGAATGCCTCCACGTTTCGATGGCACGGGGTTTCGAAGATGGAAAGTGCTCATGGAAGCTTTTCTTCAAGCAAAGGGGCTTGATGTTTGGCGTGTAACTAGTGAAGGTAGGAAGAGTGACTCCAGAGGTGAAATGCAACATGATTCTACTGCCAGGAGCACTCTTTTGTCTTCTCTTAGTGATGATATCCTCAACACTATGCCATTGCTCTCTGCTGCATGGTTTTGAGGTCTTCTTCATCAATTGGTTCATAGTATCCTCTGAGATATGCCATTATGGAAGACCGCCAATCTTCTGAATTTATTGCATTGATCAAGTGCGGTTGCTCATCGAGTTCTTTGATCAAAGGCACTGTCAGTGTCTGGAAGAAGACATCGGTTGGCAACTTGTCCCCCTTTGCTGCTGCCTTGGCCGGTGCATCAGCTTCTTCATTTTTTGCCCTTGGAATGTATTCTATAGTGAAGCCTTTGAACTTTTTCTCCATTGATCGGACTGTGTTTAGGTATTTGATCAGCTCGGGTTGCTTTGCAACGCTTTCTTTTTTAATGTGGTCTGCTATCACTTTCGAGTCAGTTTTTACAACGAAGCGCTGAGCCCACAGCGCCTTCGCCTTTCTGAGCCCCAACAGGACGACTTCATATTTAGCAACATTGTTCATACTTCTGTCGCTATTTTTTCAGAACTCTAGGTTCGCTGCATATCTCATCTTAGCGCCCGAAGGCGATTGCACAATCGCTGCGATGCCAGCTCCTTTGTCCCCCCAAGCGCCGTCACTGTGTACTAGCCAGCTTTCTTCTCTGATCAGAGTTTGTACCCAAGGCGATGTCCACTCGACTACGAAATCAGCCAAGACTTGCGATTTGACTGCTGTTCTTCGCTCGAAGTCGACCACATATTCAGATAGCTCTGCAACCCATTTGTGTATTCTTACCGAGGCTTCTTTGTTGCTTAATAACTCTTTTAGGGGTTAATCTGTAAGTACTTTTATTGTATGCCCTTCAAAATAATGCCTTAGCTTTCTGGATGCCATTACCACGGCATAGATCATTTTCTCAATCTCAGTGTAGAACAGCTTTGACCCAGCTAGTGCCTCAGAAACATAATAGACCGGTTGCTGTATATTTCTGCCTTCAACCAGCTTCTCCACAATGAGTGCAGCACTGACGGCTGATTGTGAAGCTGCAATGTATAGTAGTAAGGGTGCCTTCAGGTCGGGTGTTGTCAGCTTCGTGAGCTGCATCAGATATTGTCTTAATTCATAGAATGCCTTCGACTGCTCTTCTCCCCATTCAAACTTTGATGCATTTTTGAGAGTTGCGAAGAAGGGTAAACTGCGCTCAGCTGCCTTTGCAATAAATTTGTTTAGTGCTGCAATTCTGCCAGAGAGTTTCTGCACATCTCTAATGCATTTGGGCTCTTCCATGTTGAGTATTGCATTGATCTTATCAGGGTTGGCTTCGATCTCATTTGCTGAAATGAGATAGCCGAGTATCTTCCGCTTGGTTACTCCGAAGACACATTTCTCCGGGTTAAGTTTGAGTCCAGCCTGTCTCATTCGGGCGAAGGCAACTGCTAGATCTGAGATGTGATCTTGCCTTTTGACGCTCTTGACGAGGATGTCATCCACATATGCCAATATTGTTTTGAAGAGTTCTTATTTGAATACCGTGCTTGACATGTGGCAGAAAGTTGTTCCAGCATTGCGAAGCCCCTCGGGCATTCTGATGAAGCAGAAAGTACCAACAGGGGTGATGAAGCTGGTTTTTTCTTCGTCTTCTTTCTTCATCCATATCTGATGATATCCGGAGAAGCAATCCAGGAGAGACATCATCCCACTTGCAGCAGCCTGATCAATGATTTTGTCGATTCTTGGGAGTGGGAAATCATCTTTTGGACATGCCTTGTTGAGGTCGGTGAAGTCAATACACATTCTCCACTTGCCATTTTTCTTTTTCACAGGCACAGTGTTTGCTAACCACTTGGGATATTCAACTTCACGTATAACATTTGCATCGAGCAACCTTTGCACCTCGACTTTGACCGCGCTCACTTTTTCTTCGCACATTTTCCTCAGTTTCTGCTTCTTCGGCCTCATGTCGGGACTGATTGCGAGTTTGTGTTCGATTATGCTCCTGTCAACACCTGGCAAATCTTTGCTTGACCAGGCGAAGATGTCTTTGTTGTTTCTCAAGAACTCGATGAGTCTTTCCTCTTCGTTTGGCTCAAGATCTGAGCCAATGATGATTTTCCTGTCGAAGACATCAGGCTGCAATTGCACTTCTGTTGTTTCTGTAGCACCATGCATACTGCTGCTGCTTTTGTCAGTAATTGGCTTCTCCTCTGGGTAAATGGGATCACTTTCTTCGAGGACGTGAACCTTTCGCTGGCCTGGGGTGTTGGCATACTCAATTCTTCTTGCCTCTGTTTGGTCACCATAGACGGTGATGACCCCTTTGAGAGCTGGCATTTTCATGCATAAGAAAGCTTGCCTTATGATGATGTCGAAGGCATTTATGACTCCCCTGCCGAAGATAACATTATAGTCGAAGAACATGTTGTTGACACCGAATTTTGACCAAATCCAGAGTTAAAAGGATGTCGGATAATCGGCTGCTAGCGTATAGCCGATGATCGGTAAGTTCCTGATGACTAGAATAATCGGTCAGCAGCAGTGGCAAAATCGGCCAGCAGCAGCAATCGGCAGGGAGAGTAATCGGCAGGAGTACAGGAAGAATCGGCTAGCAGTATAAAGAAATAAAATCGGCCGGTGTGCAAATGTAGACTTCACGTGATTGGTTGGTAAAAGAATATTTAAAGGAGACAAGGATGACGTCAAGGCAGAGCTAGCACGTGCATGCCCAAGGTGATTAAGAATAAAATAATAGGGAGTGGCCGCATAAGAAGTCCAGGTGACTCACGCTAATCACGCGGGTCAGACGGATTGGAAGATGCTTCAATTAGTAAGGTCTCTGCACGAGGGAAAGTGGAGTCCATGTATTTTTATATTTCCTTTCATTTAGATATTTCTTCTTTAGCAAGTTTGGAGTGCCGCCGTAACCGGCTAGAGGTCATTAGTCTAGGATATAAATATGTACTCCCGTCCCCTATAATAGGTTATCTCTCGATCAATACACAAACTGGCATCACGCTAAAACCATAGGAACCATGTAGTTTATCGACGAGTTCTTCAGCAAGCTGGGCTGCATCAGTCTTCGATCTCCAGTCTGCCGTGAGTTCCGTCACCCGAATCGATCTAAGCTTTGATCTGAGGCGCATCGCCCTCTTCTCGTTTGGATGGTTCAATTACTGAATTAGCGTAAGCTTTGAATTGAGCCGCATCGCCCTTTCTCGTTTATGCTGTTCAATCGATTTATCTCTGGATCGTCAAGATTGATTTAGATTCCCTGCGTCGGAGCTAGATTACTCTTGATTATTCGGTGATTAATTAGGTAACATATCGGCTTTACTTTGCTTATTCAATATAATAGCCGATCTGTTACTATGACGGGTTGTTCTTTGAGTTTTCGGGTTTGATCTAGATTCCCTGCGTCGGAGCTAGATTTCTCTTGATTATTAGAAGGCAGCTTATGCGGTTGTTTGGAGTTGCTAGATTGATTTAGATCTGCGCCATGTGAATTAATCTGATTCTTCAACAGCTATGAGCATTGGTTTTAGTCCGATCTGAGCAATATCAATCTTACAACATCGTTCTGAGGTCCGATTCATCTTCACAGCTTAATCTGGTTGTTCTTTGAGTGTCGGGTTTGATCTAGATTCCCTGCGTCGGAGCTAGATTTCTCTTGATTATTAGAAGGCAGCTTATGTGATCGTTTGGAGTTGCTAGATTGATTTAGATCTGCGCCATGTGAATTAATCTGATTCTTCAACAGCTTTGAATATTGGAACGATCTTGTTACTTGATTGCTTATTTGCTTAATCTGATTAATTACCTGTGCGAGCATCTTGTTTAGTTGTTGGGTTGGTGAGTCGAGTTTGATTGTTTAGCTATCTAGTCTGATCATAGCTGGAGTATGTGCGCTGCATCCGTCTGTGAAACCGTGTCGAAACAGTTTTGGTCCGATTGGTTGGCTAGATGGTCCGATAAGATGAATCAAACCGGCAACTAGGCGAGGTGAACAGCATATCGGCCTTATTCTGTACTGATTATATTCTGCAAAGGCATGGCCGGTTCGCTATATGATATCGATTATGCTCCTTGTCAGTTGAATGGTCAAACTGACTAGCACGCCCCGAATCTCAAGATACAGGACCTGCGCCGGAGTTAAGCAAATCTCCCAGGCCTTCGTGTTGCATGCATAAATCCACTGGCC